>VDFB02270651.1:239323487-239351863 GCA_007258455.2 Sequoia sempervirens
ACATAAATATTCTCTGGATCATTGATAATCTTCTCTGCTGGGTTATGACCCAAAAGATAAATTTTATTTTGTGAATGGTAAGGTATAAATTATACATATAACATTTGCAGGTGAATTATTTATTGTCTCTTGAACTTGAGCTTTGCCTAGTAAAAATTTAGCTGAGGCATATTCACTTTATCTCCTCAAAATTGAGCCATGCTTAGTAAAGATTTAACTTAGGCATATAAACTTAATTTCCTCAAAATTGAGCTATGTCTAGCAAAGACTTGGCTGAGGCATATTCACTTTACATTTGATGGGTGGACCATGATTGTGTGAAGTTATTTGGGATTCTTGACTTAAATAAATGTGGAATAAGACATGTAATTTCTTTAGATCATATTAGGAACAGATTATAAATTTGAACCATTTTTTCTAAATTTAAATGAGACTATGGAATCATACTTTTCATTGAATTCCATGTACCAAAGGTGTAATGAAGCATATTTGTGATATTTAAGAGGTTAGGAATGTATATGGTAGGAGGAAATATATCTCATTTTACACCTATGTTGAGTATAGAAACTCCACAAGAAAGCAAAGTTAAGATGCTCCTCTTGTAATTGAATTGGGGTTGCCATTTTTACTAGACAATGTCTGATCTTTGGGTGATGTAAAAATATCAATGTTAACACATGATGAACTGTACAGATTTAGTATTTGATACTATATTGTTCTTTATTAGAATATTTAGTTAAGGTTTTTTCTATATTAGAATAATTAGGTTAGCGTAATATTTATTATCTCTTTTATCTTTAATAATTTTATAATTTTTAAGAATTTTGCATGTCATTCCTTTTTTTTGCAATTTGGTATTTTCCTTCTTCTTGAATTAGATCATTTCATTTTTCCTTATTGTCTTCTTGATTAATTTTTAATTTATTTTTTATTTTTCCATTTCTTAGTTCTTTTTATTGTACCTATTTGTTTCTCTTCTCTTTTCCCTTTTTTCTCTCTCCAGTCAAGTCTTGGCCCTCTTGTACCTTGGTTGGCGCACGCCCCCTTTCTCCCTCCTTCCTTTCTCATGCCTTTTTATGCATTCTTGGTCTGCAACTTATCATTCTTTTCCTTGAGCTCTCTTTTTTCATCCTAATGATGGATCACGGAATGTGACCCGAAACGTTGATGCAAAAAGAATCCAGAAATCTTTTAGCAATTAGCACTCAAGTTGCTAGACATTGGCACAATATCTTTTTCTGTTTTGATAGGTTTAATATATTCCTTTCTGGGGTGACCTTTGGCTTAGAGGCCATGACCAAGGGTCAAATTCACCTAGGAGGCCTTGTCAGTTGGGTATGCCACACCCAGAATTGGATGTGTTATTTTACCCGGTTTAACATTCAACATTTGAATATTTATAAGCTTGTAACATGTCTCCAAGGAATTTGAACACTAGTCTCCAGACTCTCCACTATGAAAGTTCCAATGATTTACCATTTGAGTTCATCCCATTTGACTAAATGTTAGGTTAAACATTGGGGTGGAACTCATAGAGAATGTGGGCCTGGCCTTGGATCCTTAATATGGTTACACTCTACGATACCTCAAGTTGACCCCTTGGCGACACATAGGGGTGGGCTTCAGTCCATGCATTTCCATACTTTTGATCTGTACCTTAAGTAGTCCCCATGGCCACTACAAGGTTCCCCATCCATGGGAAATGAACTGGGGTTTTTGGTGTGAAACTTAGCATTCCTCACCACTTACCAAAGTCCATTGGGCTATACCATGTTATCTTTATTACAAACATCACAAAAACCACAAACAACCTAAAGTCTTTTGGGGTATTAGGGTTCATAGTTTTGTGCTCATTGTAAACATATTTTACATGAGAGAGTTCTAGATGGTACTCCCTTGAGAAGTTCTTCAAACACATACTTATGCTCCCCATATCTATGTTCTGGTGTCATGTAAGATGTCATTTAGATTTTAAACCATACACTCTGCTGAAAGACCTACTTCAGCAAGAAACGGGTGCTTGGATGTGTGTTTCCACTTTCCAGAATCTCAAACCTTGCTTTTTAATTCTTACTATGACTTTCTATCAGCACACTCTGTGCTGCCGCTGCAGGACGATCCCTTGGTAAATTTCTCCATTGCCACATTTCTAAGTTACTGGATACTTTGAAGTTAGGGCACTATATTCATATCAATATCTACATATCTGAATACACAAATTTAATGGAAACATATCAAATACACCATTTTTTCCCTCCATTTTTTCCTGCCATATTTTGTATGCTTCAGTGCCATATCCTGGCTATATCTAGTTTGTTTTGAATCACCTGCTCGTCAAAGTGAAAAAATCAGCAATTATTTTGTCACATCCAATATCTAATGTGAGATTTATGACAGAGGTCCATAATTGGACAAATAATCAAATCCACAATCATAAGAAAAAACACACTAATATGTGGTAGCGTAAATAGATACCTATAATAGAATATAATATTATACTAAAATGATTCAAATGAAATAATGTAAAGGTGGGAGGCAAGTTACAGTTACAAGGTATACATAACCCAACTGTATACCACAACTATCACCGACTCTAAGAATCCAAACAAGATAGGATTTACACTCTTAGCATCCCCCCAAAAAATACATTTTGGTCCTTGGAGGGCCAAAGTAAGGCATATTAACTGTTGATGTTATTAGCAGCTGTGGGCCTCTGACTTCCAGCCCACGAATTTAAATCAAGCAATAAATAAAATATAGCCATTGGCTATTTCATTTATTGGAGACGACTTAAGTGAAGAGGCGCTTCACTTGGATATAGAAATAATATTTATTTATTAATAACAATTATTATTTGTTGAGGCCGACTCTCCTTGATAATCGCGCCATTCCATTTGGGTCATGTTCTTTGGTGGCCGACTTTGTATTGTGAAGAGGTGTGTCTCTTCCCACGAATTGTATTTATATGAGATCACTCCATTCATATCATCATCAAGTTAAGTTCATTCATTCCATATTCAAGTGCGATTATCACCTACAGCAATTTGTCATTTATCAAGGAGAGTTCTAGTTCTTTATCCTATATTTGCATCAAAGTGTGATGCTGATAAGTGCCATAAGATTGGCATCATTGTAAAGAGAACATTGTTGTTTATATTGCAATATAAGAAGAGATTTTTCTTGCTGGGTTTTTCTCCCTCAAGTGGAGGGTTTTCCCAGGGTATATGCTGTGTTATTGTGTCTGATTTTTGAATTAATTTCTGAGTTTTACATCTGATCATAAAAACTAACATTAACAAACTGAACCTCTTGAAAAAATGGACTTAACATCCCCCAAATGACAGCTTGTGACAGGTTTAGCAGCAACCACAATTTGGTGAACTGATTATCAGTTTGCATAATTTTGAAGTCATGCATCCACTGCTCCTTTCCTGATTCCTCCGTCCCTAGCTGTATCATTCTGAACAACCTTTTTATTTCCCGAAATATCCTTAAAAGTCACAATTGAAGGACCCTCCAAATTAGAACCAGATGTCTTATTCTCATATGAATCAGCAATCTGGATGGGAGGAGTCTCAATGAACTTTGGTGCATTCTCAAATGGAGTCACCTCATCAATGGCTACATCTCTCCAGAGCCTGAGCAACTCCTGTAACTAGATGAATCATTGCCACCACAAGGACCAGGCAATTAGAAGTAGCAACATGGAGTATCACAATTACTTCTCTGCTCATTGCCATAGAGATGGACAATATTGCGATTCCTATGTGACCGAGAGTATTGGGACTGGATTGAACTAGAAGAATACCTCCGCTCATTATAAATAAAGTCGTACATACGTTTAGATTAGTCATCAAGGAATAAAAGTCAACTCCCATCTACATATGACACAAATAATGGTCCATTGTTTTTCACAAAGTGAGGATCAGTAGGCAGTCTCATCCTCTTCCTTACCCTCCAGCCCCCTCTGCTCATGGGGCAGTCTCACTCTCCACCTCTCCCAACACCACTCCCCTCCCAACTAGCATCCCCTCCTTCAAGAGGTAGGAATTTCAAATGTTGGATTAACCCAATGTGCGGATGCAATTTAACCCAAAATACTGGGATCACCATTTGAATCAGCTAGAGCCTCAATTGACTGTAAAATCTGAAGTAATTTCATCTTTTGAAGAGCCTTCAAGGAGCAAGTCATACTTAAAAAATGGAAAACAATGCCCTCTAAACTGCAATGAGATCCAAATGCTGATGCATCATATGAATCCAAACAACAAATCAATCGCTTCAAGCTTCAACCCTATGCACAAGCTCCTAAGCCAACAAAATCTGAAGGCATGTGCCCAGAACATTAAGCAAGTGACCGAATACTAATCATCCAAATAACAGAAAATACTAGAGCAGATTGTGAGTTGCACACCAGTTTGATCTCTGATTACTTCCCACAATGCCACAGGAATAAAAAAGCTTTGACTGAATTGTGAATTGGACGAGTTGATCACTGATTATTTCATTCAAAGACAAATAACAATGATAGCTGAAATGCTGGACATGTTATCCAAGTGCAAGGGGGGTGACTCAAAAACACACCTTCACAGTGGTACCCTTGTCATCTCCAGGATATTGAAGAAGTCTTCAACATAATCTTTAGTAGTTCAGTGCTCCCTCAGACTAGTGCTATCTGATTGCCTAACTTGGATCAACTCCACTTCAGTTAGCTACCTCGAAGTTGCACAAAGCTTGATTGGCTTTCCTTGAGTTAGCACATGGTACAACTTAAGTTTAGGCGAGGCTTCATGGTGAACCTTTGCACCACCTTTGACACCATCTCATATGGTGTTTAGAGTGATTAGGTCTCCTTGAGTGTGCCATGTCAAAATCTTTTACATAGAACCCAAACCTTAACCTACATCATGCTGTCCAAGTTTGTGCAAAACCTTAGGTTGTCTTCATCAACAACTTTGTCAGGGTCTTAAACATCTACAAGCCAAATTGCTAAGGTCTACTCACAATGCAAGATATTGCCAAGCACATACATCATTGCATCCTCTGTTACATAATTTGACACCTAATCTAAGTGGCATCACACCAGGAGATTGATGCCATGTAGCAGAACAGTGCAATCTGTACTTAGCTTATTTACATAATCTAGGGTTGGTACACAATGCCTATAGATGCTGTGTGATTCACATGCCACATAGGACCTTTGCACCATGTCACCTAATGTCTAACCTTGCTTTGTAGGGTTTTGCTATGTCAGCACTCCTATTTGTGCGACAGCTATTTGGTAGAAATAATGCTAACACCCTCAGGAAGGATAACTCCCAGTAGTCACTAAAACCCAACCGTTTTGTAACTGTCTTTCTTGTAAATGACCTCTAAAAAGTTTCATGATTAGAGGGTCTGCATTGTTCCACACGCATGTGTTCCAGTCAGACAAATCAGCTAGGATGCATTTCCTCTACTCTCTAATCACAAAAATTCTCACACCTAGTATTCTTGTTCCTTGTACTTATGCATTTTTCTTGTTCATATGTGTTATTCCTGATTTGTGCAAATAGTGATAACACTTCCAATTGTCCTATTTTGGGACAATCAAAGGTCAATTATAGGTTTGGATTCAAAACCCAATGACATCCAAAATAGGGTATGCGACATCTAGTATGGTTATTACATGGTTTTGCATTAGTTAGACTTCATGGAATACAATGTACGTCAATCCTGTTGCCTGATGGATAAGACACTTGACTGGAATATGGCTTCATTTGTAGGTCTTTACACATCATCAAGTGACCTAAGGCATCAAGCTGGTCAAGGTTGCCAAGGAAGGATTATTTTTGTCTTTGCACATTATTAAATTTATTGTATTTCTTTTAGATTAAATAAATTATAAAGTTGCGAAGATATTTTATTTATGAAACTTACAAGAACTGTAACTTTTATTGGAGAAAATAGTGGAAAAAGTCATAACAATGTTCTTCACCAAAATATGAAAAGTACCATGAGAGTAAGTAGGCTAAAAATAGGAAAACAGATCTATTTGTGGTTTGAGGGTTGTCATGCAAAGTTTTCAAGAAGTCGTTTCTTTAGAAAACCTAATAAATAAGTGCCATGCACATTGTAAGAAGGGGTAGAGTAGTTTTTGATAGAAGAATTTCTACAATAAAACTTGTCAGTTTGTAAATTTTTGAGTGTTCAATTTATTTTGAGAACGATGATTTTATTATGCTGGTTGCAATTTCATTAATCAATTGTGTATGAATCTCTGTATTTTTGATGAATTTTATTCTGCTAAATACAAAATTCATTCCTTAACCCTGTGATGCAGCCTTGTGTAAGATTTTGCAGATTATAGGAAAATAATTTATACATTCAGCATTTGTATTTGGTTTATTGGCTATGAGATAGTGTTTGCTTCCTACTCTGCAAAGTAATATTACTGATTGCACAAAGGAATCTCTTGCTAGAATAAAGAAAAGATTATAGCCATCTTGAAGGATCAAATCTCGGTACAAGAAAGTTAATTATGCATAGAAACTCTAACAAAGCAACGTAAAAAGAATCTCCCAAGCAAGAGCCAAAATGTCAAATATTGAAGGGTTTGAATTTGGAATCCTAAAACACATTTTCCTATAAAAGGAAAACAAAGTGCCATCAAATGCTTGCCTTGTAAAATATTAAAACCAATTTGGTATACACCCACCCAGCAAAAGACTAAAAGATAGCTTAAATGTCAAACCCCAATTCAAAGAGCCATCCTCTAGTGGTTCCTAAGATTTATTACCAATATAAATTCCTTTTTTTATATCAATGGTATATAAATCCCTAATTTTAATCAAGGTAAATGCAAAGTAGTTTCTATATATTTCTATAAGCTTTAATGTGTATCGATTTGAAAAGCAACAGTGCAGCTACAGTTTGAAAGTTTTTGATTTGCATAGTGTGAAGTGTGGGAGATATGGGACAAAAAGGAAGGGCTTCATGGTGCAAATATTTTAATGCCAGCTTTCGTGCAGTAGAAAGCAAATTTTAACCAATGAGTTCCATAGAGTGAAGCCAGCAAGACTCATGGTTGGCTGCTCGGCTTGGGACGCTTCTACTCTGACAGACTCACATAGTCGACTATGGAGAGTCTATCATAATGTTGTCTGTACAGAATTCCCATGATCATCAACATCAGTAGATTTTATAACCACAATCTGGCCAAAGCAGTTCCTAAAATGCTGATTTCTAATTCCCTCATTTCATGACAATTTAAAAAAAGTCCAATGAATGTCAATCTCGTTACTTTATTGAATTCAAGCACCACAAAGTTCAGATCCTCACACGAATTCTTCTGCATTTAGGTTTCTCTCCACATTTTTCTCCCAAAGTCTGCATAACCTCATATTTAAAGTTGGAACTACTGAAGTCACAAGCCATTTACATGATATGAGTTAACACCTGATGTCAAAAAAGTCCTCTTTCATAGTTTGAGTTGTAACTCAGCTTGCTTCATTAAATTTGCTTGGTTACTTACATTTGTATAAAAATCTTCTTCTACTTGTAGTTGGCTGTTACCTAATTATCCGGTTTCATCTAAAATTCATTTATATGAGACCTTTATTGTTCATCAAAGCAAAAAAACATTGGAGGAATGAAAGCGAAAAGTTTCACCTGTCTCAGAATACTCCCAGCCTCCATCTTATTTTTTAGTTTTGAGTGAATCAATTATGTTTGCAACCTTTAATATAAGTCATAGTATTGAATTTATTGTTGTAGATTTGGTTTTGGATATGAAAATGCTTTATGCACCAGTTTTGTATTTCCAGTCATGATGATTGCTACTGGTCATTAATGATTTCTCTCCCAAAGAAAGATTCCTGTTTATCTTAGCCACAAACTGGTAGATCTTAGTAGTGTTCACTGTCTGTTTCTTTGCAGTGCTAGTGTCTTTGGAGTTTCTGCAGAGTCAATGCAATGTTCCTATGATCCAAAGGGGAACAGTGTGCCCACAATTCTTTTGCTAATGCAGCAGAGGTTGTATAATCAAGGAGGCCTAAAGGTTTGCATTTTTGGCTGTTAAATTTATGTGCCTTAATATTTGACCTGGTGATATATAACAATATTGATCTTGTTTCTCCCATGTTGAAAAGCTAAGTTGTCAAATTGCTTGGTGTCACACTGTAGGCAGAAGGTATTTTCAGAATAAATGCAGAGAATAGCCAAGAGGAGCATGTGAGGAACCAATTAAACAAAGGGATTGTGCCACATGATATTGATCTTCATTGTTTGGCAGGTTTGATAAAGGTATGCCTGCCTCTTTTTAGACTTTGTGTCAATATTTTGTGTAATTGAGTGCTCTAAATCTTTTGGTATAAAAATGTATTCCACAGTTGAATACAAGGTTCTAATTCTTCACTTACCTGCAAACTATACTAGTCTTAAGAGTTTGTAATACAGGGACTGCTTCACAAAGAAATATGAAACTTCTTTTGCCCCCACTAAAGAAATTTTGCATGGGGACTCCATGAGGCTAATGCATGATCACTGCCACCTAATTTATGAACTCAAAATAGTGGATGCTATTGATTGAAATTCATTTAGCAATTCCTCATTATTGCTTAAGTGTATAATTTGTACCCCTAATTTAATCGTAGTTGAGTATTCTTGTTTTGCAATGTCTTTAGTGTTGCATGTTTTAACAAAAACCATATTAGTTGTTAGGAAGTGTGTTCTAGCAAGCAACAAGTTGTATGGATACGAAATGGGTATGGTTGCTGATATGAAAACATAAATCTTTATAAAACCTGTGGTACAATCTAACTGAGACATATTATAGTATAACATATATGCAAAATATGCCATACAACTTATAAACTAAAAAATAACATTGGAAAGTAAGATAGTTCTTTTTACTTCAAAATCAGAAAAAATAACAAAAACTGGCTTTTACAGATGAAAAATTTTTCATTAAAAGTTTGTGTTTGCATTGTTGATATTCTAAACCTATCCCCATTTTTCCTGCAAGCGATACTGTTAAGAGCAGGCACACTTGTTCCTAACTATCCATCAAGGGCAGTTCTTGATAGATGGTTGTACTTTTTGTATACATTTCTAAATTCCTGCTTTTTTCATAGCATGGCAGGTTCAAAGTTCTCACAAATGTTAAACTTAAATAAAATATTTATATTTGGCATTCATACACAGCAGATACTGTATATTAAAGTCTTTGGAAACCACAAGACCAGATTGATAGCTAAAGATGGAGCTTCCTGGAGAGGGTACTTCTCAGTCACCATCGTGTGACTGACTTCTTGATGGATATGGTCCACTTGTCCTTTCAGTTCTTCTCTAGTCTTTGTTGCTTGTGCTTCCATTCCATTCTCTGTCGGTTGCAAGTTGTTGGTTAACTCCAACAGTTTTTTCTATTATTTACATATATTCTCTGATACCATTCATAATTATTAATATTCATCAGTTCTCTGTCTCCATGCTTAACACATAATATGAATTTTCCCAAGTCAGTTATGAAGTTACTAATAACAGAGTTGCTCAAGGAAGTCACATGATCTTCCATACTCTCCAAATTAGTAATTTTGATATCCCATGCTTATTGGTGATCTGGTGTAATGTCCCTCTCCTGATTTGCCCTAGAATTTGCCTACTGATCACAAATTGCAACAAATTGGGGTTAGGAGTTTGTCTTACCAAATAAATATCTCTTTAATGATGCAATCTTGAGTTTGAATCCTGCAATCGCCACATGAACTATATATATATATATATATGCTTACTTATTATAGTTAGGCAATTACATCACATCCATAGATTATCAATAATGCAAGCATATTAGGATTTTGGGAGAAGAGACATGATGGGTCCGCCCGAAGCCATTTCTACACCAAGCCTAAGAGGGTGTCTACCACAACCCTCTAAAGACACTTGCCATCTTGTGAAATTGGGCGGGGGTTGTAAGTGGGAAACTTGGCTCTCTATGGAAGTGCCCTCTAGTCCTAGTAGCCATTACGGTCAACTCTAGAACAGCCTACTTACTTAGCCTTGTTTACCCCCTTTGCTTACACCCTAGGCCCTTACTACAAGGTGGGTTTTAGATAGTCAAGCATATCTCCTATTCTATCATAAGAAATTATACATTAAGCATTATTTATTATCTAGAAGCAATATGTTGTTGCAAGTATGAGCAAGTTTGGTGGTGTTGTCATTAATGTTGTCATTGATGTCAACACAGTTCAATATGTTGCAGATTGTACATGTATAGTTGAGATGCTTTTGAGATGTTGTGAGTACATGGAGCTATCTTCATGATGTTGCAGATGTGCTGAAATATGAGTTTCCAAGTGCTTTTGAGAAAATTAATAAGGAGAGAAGTCAGAGTGATGAATGTGTTTAGAATGTGCTCCGATTTGTGCTCCACGTTTCTCTTGTGTTGATCCTATGCTTGTGTGGATTTGAAGGTTTGCTAATGGTGATCTTGTGGCGATATCTGCTGAGTTTTAGCTTTTGGTTTAATGGTATGTGAAAGTTACGTTCACTGGTGTGTGAATTGTTTTGGCAGAGTTGGTCTTCTGAGGACTGGGAGAAATGTTTTTGCTCCGCAGTCCTTCGCTGTTCCATTTTAGATCTTCCAAATCTGGAATATGTCTTATAATGGTGTTATCTGGGTTTTGGCAAAGAAGTTTGAGGTTTGGTGATCCGAAAGTTGAGTTTCAGAGTTGCTGTATGTGTTTGCACAGTTCAGATGGATTGATGGAAGGAGTTTGGTGTTCGAAGGTTGTTGCATTTGTTGCGGATGTATCTGAAGGAATCTGAGATGTGTTCTCATGCATAATGAAGCGTGTTGCGTTGTCCGCGTGTCATCTTCTTGTTGGGAAGCATGTACATCAATGTTCATTTTTGTTTTCATTAGGTTTGGCCGACCTGGTGTTTACACTTCATTTGAAGAATTAAATTTAATTAAGGAAGCGTGTGATTGATCCGAGACATTATCTTTTGGTCTTGGATAAATGTTTTATTGGTCCACTCTCATTCTTTTCCATCGCGGGAATGTTGAGTTGCTGGCCTAATTTGAATTTTATGAAATGAAGCTTATGTGGCCGACCTTGGAGAAAGTTTCTAAGGTCGAAGATGGTATAAATGCAAGTAGGATTGCGAAGATTTGGAGAGAGATGCAAAGTGACAAAGTAAGCCACAAATCAAAAGAGCAGAAGTGTGTGTAAGTGAGTTGAGACAACAGTACTTCATTGTGTTAGGTTCCTGAAGGCAGTGAGCTGAAGGTTTCTGCAATCTTCTGATCAAGGCTGCGGATGTGTGTTAATTGCTATGGTGGATCTTTTGTTCTCTTTTGTATCAGTAGGCAGTGAGCCTCTCTGTTGGACAGTGAGTCCTTTCTGTAGGCAGTGAGCCTTTGTATTTGGATAGTGAGTCCTCTTCTGGGTAGTGAGCCCTTGGCAGTGAGCCTCTGTATTCGGTTTTATAATCACTTTATATTGTGAGTTAATCCTCACCGTGGTTTTTCCCTCATTTGGTTTTCCACGTAAAAATCTGGTGTTCATTGTGTTGATTTACTTTCTATTATTTGTGTTTCATGTTCATACTTAATAACAGAATAGTGTGGTTGTGGAATTGATAAGTGTTGAAGTTTTAAGTTTGAATTTTGTGACAATCGATTCACCCCCCCTCTCTCAGTTGTCCTGCGCCTTTTTAACATATGTATCCATATGTAAAACATTGATTGGCAGAATATATCCTTGAGTATATATATAATAATATATTTGTTAGTAATAATCTGCTGGGATGGACTGGATGGGTTGTTCCTTGTGATCGCTGGTCTGTATCTTCCTTGTCTTCAATCCTTAATTGATCTGAACTCAATATTCAGAAGATATAGATTAGACGAATAAGAATCTATTATCCATATTCATACTAAAGAACCATAATCACTTTATAAAGCTCAATAATTGCTGCAAGCATCATTATTGTGTAATCGTGTATATATATATATATATATATAATCATTTCTAATTGATTTTAATTTAATAATCACATTACCTGAACTTATATGTTTACATATATATGCAATTATATTAACTTACTCCCCTAATGTATTTCTGAAAATAATAATTAACACAATAGTCTCTTGTAATTTCTGACTCTGCCTTCCAAATGCTGTTTCCCATTCCTTTATTAGTCTGCTCCAATCTGTTCTTATTCCTCTGTCCTCTGCCCCCATTACCTTATGTTGCCTCCTCTATTTATCCCTTTGATGACTTCATGAATGGACGTACCCTTTTATAAAAGGAGACAATCCTTCCGTACATCCTTTGACTGAAACGACTTTTACCTGGGAGCGCTAAAACTAGGAAGTCGGCCTTATTTGTTTGCATTTTAATATCATTAGGGAGTCGGCTATTATTGTGGTTTATGAATCACTGCCTCTATAATTCTGACGATTGCCATCTCATGCTAATCGCTGCTGCTTATCCTCTTAGTATATGTGTGTTATGGTATGCATATATTGTGTATGGTAAACTTATTACATATTTATTTTTATATTAGTCATAATGATAATATTAAATTGTTAATATTTATACTTATATTTTTATATTTATTTTGTTATTCATTTGTATTTTAATGCTTTATATTTTAGTGTTACAATTTCGAGGGCATGACACCTGGATTTATGTCAAATTGCTCCTCTTCAGTCACACATCTTCTAGATCAAATAGGAATGTATCTGCATCAAGAAGGTATGAAAGGCATCAGCCTTTGCCTTTTTGGTGTTATCTCTTTGGTCTTCCAGATTCCTTTTCTCTCTCCATTTGCAGCCGGAACAGAGCTGAACAGAAGAATGTGTGAAAGGCAATTTCCTTTCTGTAGCATCTAGTTAAATTTCTCATGTCCTGAAGGCTATATATATTAGCATCCAAAAAACTCTCTCATGCTTTCTGCTACTCTTTCATGTCCACTGCTGGTCTATGATCCACCTACCACCCACCCTTACCTACACTATAAGATCTGATCAGCTCATATGAGCCCCTCTAAGAAGGCCATGGCCTAATCTAATCCCACTCCAGATCTCTCGAATCCACCAACTTTTATTTGCACACCCTCTTTGGATATGAACTAGATCTGCCAAGAGGACCTTGGTGTTTTTCTAGAATGGCATGCAAAAAAGTCAATGGTAAAGCCTGTTTCCCCATTAGAATAAGGGAATGGGTGTTAACTTAGGATGTATATCTTTGAAAGTTGAGTTTCCCATGAATGAAATAGAGGAAGACTGTGGATCCTAACAGAAAAAGCTCTGGTCAACAGATCTATGGGAGCCTTCTCAAGATACAAAACTTTGTTTTCTTGGGTACAGGAAAAATAGAAGCCTTTTGGAGAAGTGGATCTCTTGATGATGCCAAATGAGTACTTGATGGTCCTTTCCTCCACTGAGAATGATCAGATCTTTCATGGAACTGTTCATGAAACATTGATCCCCTTAAACCCCATTGAAGCTCTGCCTAGCACAGTCCTAGACTAGGTATGGTTAACTCTTCTTCCAAGTGAGTGCTAATTATACTATGCTCTCAAAAAGGTTGAAGATCAGAAGAAACCATAGGGGAATGTATAATGTCTTTATAAATCACAAAACACCCAAGAGTTCTCAAAAAAGCAAGAATCTATGTCAATATAGATCTGGATAAAGTGCTCTGCAATTGAATCATTTTAGATCTAGGAGGGATGGAATGGGAATAACTTGTGGATTATGGGAGTATCCGCTTTAGATGCAGACCCTGCCATGATCATGGCCTTGTTGCAAAAGTGTGTCTGCATCTGCAACAACAAAATGAAGATACAACCTGAAAACAGTTAGCCAGAACCTGCAGATCCACACAAGAGAAACCAGTCAACACAAATTGGAGATTAATCAGTTCAATCATGAAAGGACAACCATAAGTACTAAATAGAATTCAAATCAAGCAGAAGATAAATTCCAAAGAGCTATCAAAGAAAAGCTAAGAACACAACCAAAGCTTATGCATGAGCTGAACAAATGTGGACAAAAAGAACAAATATCAATGCTAATGAAGATAATAGAAAAAAAAACTTGGTCTAATTCCTAATCAGACACAGAAAATTCGTTTTATTTCAATAGAGAACACCTCAAAACTTTATACATATCAGCCAACAAAGCCAAAGGGAAATTGGATAAAAGCTGGAAACCAATCTTATGTAATAGTGGAATAACTTTCAGGCTGAGCACACAGATCTGGAAGAGGATGGAATCAGCTCTAATTCCTCTTTTTAAATGCAGATACTTTTATGAAACATAAGGGGAATGGGTACCCCCAGTAAGCACCATTACCTTCATCATAGAACAAAGATAAAAGAAAACTGATATGATCCTGCTGCAAGAAACAACTAGATTTGGATACTTCACGAAATGTCATGACCATTAAGTTGGGGGAGCCAAGCAACTCATACACTGTTGTACCCCCAAGACAATGAGTCAATGGGTTCCCTCCAGTTATGTATACCAAAGTTCAAACACATGCCACATTCCCATGGGGGGTGGCAGAGTATTTCTTTTCCCTCAAATTTCATGACGGATAATGGAGTTGGGGGAGTCAAGCAACTCATACACTGTTGTATCCCCAAGACAATGAGTCAATGGGATCCCTCCAGTTATGTATACCAAAGTTCAAACACATGCCACATTCCCATGGGGGGTGGCAGAGTATTTCTTTTCCCTCAAATTTCATTAAGATAAATGCATTGCTAACATTTTCATGTCCCCTATGCAAACAATAGAATCATCTGTAGAGCAGAACACTAAATGGGCAGAAAATCTGAAAATTGAAAATTTTGGAGTAACTCAGCCAAAATATAGCTGAAGAAAACAGGGTAGCTGCTTCAACTTCAGAGTTTAATCCTGCTTGGTCATTTTTGCCAGACAACTCTCATAGGCCGTGATTTTTCTGAAGTAAATTTCACCTGGTGTAAGATGATAAAAGGAAAACATTCATAGGAGAGAAGTTAAGACAGAATCATGATCACATGACACTGCATCACACTTATAAACTCCAGAGTTAGTGACCCAACACTCTCTGATTATTGATTAGTTCTAATAGAAATCAACAACATGATTAACATGCCCAGGAATAAATGGTTCAGATTTGACAATGTGGTTTCCTCATTCCAACTTTCATAGCAAAGTTAAAGAATGGTGGAATGCAATCAACCATAGTAAGGGGCATGCCATGCACCAATTTATGAGTAAGCTTAAACATCCTATACAACAAACGAAGGCCTGGAATATGACTTCCTTTGGGGTTATATTCGCAAAAATTGTACAGAAACAATGATAACCATGATTTATTTAATCCCAAATGAAGGAGGTGGTCTCATAGAATTGCTCTACAATGATGAACAAGAACTCATCTGTGAACTGGCCGAAGGTTACAAAAAAGTGGCTACATACTAAGGACAACACTTTCATGAGACGTGGTTCCAGCAAGGAGATGCAATCACAAAATACTCAAATCTGACAGTTATCTTGTGACTTCTTCAGCAACCTCTTAAAGTAGCAACAATAAACAAGGCTGCACACAATAACAAAAAACTGCTCAAAAATCTCTGCAAGCTGCTTAATGTAGAGGAAAATCAAACACTGATGAGCCTGGTCTTGGAGGAAGAACTGAAAAGTATGTCTTCTCCTTCGAAAAGGATAGGGTACCTAATAGGGCACTTCAAGCAAGAATTTTGGTCACTTATTAAGCGCGATCTCCTTCCTGTGGTGGAAGAATCTGGGCAAAATCAGAAAATGCTAAAGGCTGTTAATGCCACCAAACTGGTCCAAATCCAGAAAAAGCTCAAGCAGAACAGCTAGACTAGTGTCTCCCTAATATTCTAGGCAATATGACGTTTATCATCATTTCCGAAATCATTACCAGGAAGAAAGGCAATCCATTCTATTATCTGCTCATTTGAACCCTGAGTTTTCAGAGTCTGTTAGAGTAAATTGCAGCTGCATCTATTAAAGGGCTTTGACATTTGGAGTTTGATTACCAGACCCGGTGTTATAGAGCATGAAGAGAGTGGAGGAGATCTTGGACAGCCAATATGTTGTCTGATATTTTCCTTCTAGGAACAAAGGTTGATTGAGAAATAGAAAGGATCTGAGGCATTCCCCACTTTTCCCACTGTGTCGCCAACTTATCCTACCCACCTCGTACACTTTCCTGATTTACTTTTTGTCAAAATTCTTTTTTTTTTTTTTTTTTAAAATTTTAAATCTCCACTGCCCCATCTCCTCAACCTTTCTAACACTACATATTTACCTTTCTGCTTCCCATTTCCTCCCTTATCCCCATGGCAAACCAGTATCACATCCCTCAGATGGCCCCTCACATCACCATTGTTTCCATCCCACCAAGTCTTCCCAAGTCCATTTTTGGCTTAACCTTGGGTAAGAGGTGATTCTTCCATGTAGGGAGTTTTGGGATTGCATTCTCATTCTCAAAATAAGAATAATCCTCCACCAAGGCCTAACACACAAGTTCAACACATCCAAGCTGAATCAGTGGAAGCACAAATTGCCATTCCCAGAATGATTAAAAGCCTTGAAAACACCATCAATGGCCTTGCCAAGGAATCAAAGAGAATGGACTGAATTTACCGATCCTGAAGAACTATAGTATATACTTGGTGGCTGGCAATGAACTGTTAACTGATTGTATTCAATACCAGGAGCACAAAATTACTGTGATTTAAGATGTGCTTTACAAAGATCCTGCAAAAAAGCGTATGGTGAAATCAGGGTCTTCCCAGTGACCCAGCAAGGAGATGACAATTTACTGATTTAGTTACAGAACTTAAACCTGCTTCACTCTGAATCTCCCTCAAGTGAATGGACTTGCTGCTGAGGAAAAGAGCCTATTAAGTCATCTCAAGGTCTCATAGGAGCAGTGTTAGTTTTTATGATCAGATTTAATGCACAGAAAATTAATTCAAAATCAGACACAATAACACAGCAGATACCCTGGGAAAACCCTCCTCTTGAGGGAGAAAAACCCAGCAACAAATATATCTCTTATATATTTAAGTAATGGCAACAAGTCTCTTTACAATGAGGCCACACACAAGGCCAATAAACAGCACCAGCAATGGCTGTAACACACACTAATAATCTACCCTTCAATCTGCACTTGAATAGACTCACAATCTGCTCCTATATGAATTTGCACTACTCTTCTTGAAGAACTCACACTTAATGGAGAAGGAGATCGAACTTTTCTTGATGCTTGAATGAAGGAAAGTGACCTTCTATATATACAATGCTAGATAGGTCGCACCTTTACAAATGACTAGGTCGGCCATCAAGAAATAAATACAAATAATAATAATTAAATTACAATGAAGGTCGGCCAAGGAAGAATGATACAAAGAAGGTCGGCCCAAAATAAGGTTGCCATTAACACATATAAATAAATTATATCTTCATTCGAGGCTGGAAGAATTGAGCCCGAAGCTGCTAAGCATCAACAAGCAGAAATCTTCTGCAACGCCAAAGAACCTTCCACACAAGAGAGAAGCAATAAAGAATGCTATATTGCCAATAATGGTACAATGCATACGAGATACAATAGGATGAAAAGTACATAGAGAACCCCTCTATATATAGACAAGGGTGAGACATAGGACAACATAGCATTATGACACTTGTCATAATCATATGATTAAAGACACAAAAAGTAAATACCCTAAATGTGCCTTAAGTAAACTGAACTAACTAGGTGTGAAAAGGACCCAAGAGGAAAACCAGTTAGGGAATAACCTCATTCACACCAACACCTATGATGGGCTCTGGTAGTGGTTCTGGATGTATCGGGAGTGCAATGGATCTTATTACTGGGGTCTTCTTTTGCAAAA
Organism: Sequoia sempervirens; assembly: GCA_007258455.2. Taxonomy (NCBI): domain Eukaryota; kingdom Viridiplantae; phylum Streptophyta; class Pinopsida; order Cupressales; family Cupressaceae; genus Sequoia; species Sequoia sempervirens. Next base: position 239,341,401 of record VDFB02270651.1, read on the forward strand.
TCAGCTTTGTGCTTCAGTTTCTTGATATATCTGCTCCTCTACACTTAGAAGTGCTCTTTAAACTTTCAATTAGCAATATCTGCAGTAGAGCTCTATCTACATAGATCTAAACTTCTAAATATTCTTTTGTTGGGCTTTCTTAGCTAGTTCTTTGTTTCTGTTTTATTGTTAATATACTTATCTTATCTATCTGGTCTTTTTAATCACTGGTTCCACGCTGTTCTATCTTTCTCTTCTTGTTTCGATGTAATATTTTCAGCCCCTCAACCATACAGCTAAGGCCTGATATTCTTTGACTTATGTTGATATATTAATAAATGTTTTCAACTTTATTTAAAAAAAGAATATAAAGATTTCAACAATGTCACATGAACAATCTCTAACTTTCAAACAGTTGTAACCTTGCAAGTTTATTATAGATAACACAACAAATGAAAATATTGTATCCGTGGGCTCAAATGACTTTGGTCCAATCTTTGCTTCTATGCAGTTCAAAAGTGTTGTGACATCACTAGGGCCATTGCCATTATCAATGTCAAATCTCATTATATAGCAATGCTTCAGCTCTAACATTGTCCAAACTGATGCATAGTGTGCACATTTTTTCATCAGCAACTGTTGGCAAAACTTTACCAGCAGAATAAAACAATCTAGATCTCACACTCAGCTATCAGTATAATATCTCATTATCACTCATTTGGTCTGTGAAACTTTCCTGGAGATGTTAGAGATCATACGCTTCCCAAGACCTGCATACAAGATAAAATACAAAAACTCTGCAAGTAAGAAATCCTTAAGGAGATTTTCCTGCCTCTGAGTGAGTATAACAGTGCTTGCAATATCTCTTCTTTATTCTCTTGATGCACTTCACATTAATCCATAGTCATTTTTGAGAGTCCTTTAATTCCTCCCAGTACAAGGATTGTTTTATTCAATGTGGTCTTGAGGGAAATTGTCGACTGTTGTGGGGACAAGAAATACCTCCTGGAGGATTTGGTTCCTTAAACTAGGAATTAAGGCTCAAAAAAATTTGATCATTATACTAGAGTATATAAACCTTCCACTGCAGAGTGCCCAAATTCCTCGTACTCCTTTTGTAGATTGTGTATGTGTTACTGATGACCCAATCCTGTTCGTAAACTAGGAATTAGAGCTTAAGAAAGTGTGATCCTTGCCCTAGATTGTGTAAACCTTCCAATGCAGAGTGCCTAAGTTCCTCATGTTCCTTTTTGTAGATTATGTATTTTAGTACTGATGACCTCATCTTGTTGCCAATAATCTCTTATATCTTTCATCCTAGATTGCTATCACAACCAATTAAGGATAGAGGTGACCTCTCATCCTTTCAAAATAAGGCATTAGCTGCATCGGACCTTTGCTCTTTTGTAGGTTGGTTTTAAAATCAAGGCCTTAACCTTAAAGATTTATTTCTAATCCTCTTTAGATGGGGCACTCTGCCCCAAGATATACTTGAGGCTTATATGATCAGTTTGAGTTTGAAAATGGTTCCACAGCAAGTATTGCTCCCACTTACAAATTGCATGTAGAATTTAACCTTCATTTACCTTTTGGCTTTCAAATGAGAGGCCTTCCTTCCTGCATGATTATTACTCCAACACCATCATGAATCGTCAATACATTGCCTTCTACTACAAATGTTCTAAAGTTAAGTGTTCCTGGCACAAATGTAGTTGTTAAGAGGAGCTTCAGTTACTCAAAAGGGTTGACTGCCTACTGCATGCAGAATTTAACTTGCTGATCCTCATTTACCTTTAGGTTTTTAAACGAGAGAGGCACTCCTCATGGCATGAATACTGATCCAATACCATGATCAATGCACTGCCTTGTATTACAAATATTCTGAAGTTGGATGTTTGCAGCACAAGTGTAGGTGTTAAGGAGATTCAGTTGCTGGAAAGATTTATCTGCTGGTGCACCCTGTTTAAATGAACCCCAGTTTAACATGTTGGTCAAGGGGATGCTGGTACAAACAAAAAAACCCTGAGTTTTGTAAAGATTTTATGGTGTCTGGGAATCTAAAATTGCGTGAATCTTACTTAGATTTATATTGACCTATGTTATCATTTTATTGGGGTCATATAGGTCTAGGTTATCTGTTCAAGTTTCAAAATTGTAAAATAGTCAATGGTCAAACTCAAGAACTGCATGAACAAATCAATATATTGCTCTTTATCAAGAGCCATTCAAATCAGCATTTGGTTAGAAATGACTAATGGATTAGTTAATGGTTGAGCTAGGTGTTATTTTATGATTTTTTATTGAGTTCTTAACTTTTCAAATCTTCTGTTTTGTTATCACTGTTTTCTTGATAGGCTAGTATGCCCTGAGTACCACCCAGGTAACCCAGATTCTGCTTGGGTACATCTTGAGTTGGGCACTAGACAAATACAAGACATACCCAAGAGTTACCCCGACTAGTGCTGGTACTGGAATATTTGGGTCCCTACAAGACAATACTCAATACTGTACATATTGACCGCTTCATTTCAATGTCATACTCCAAACATACATTTTTAGGTTTTTCAAATCATGACTTGGACCTGTTCAGAGACTATAATTTTTCCGGGACCTCTATCTCCATATCCACATGTTAGGTATGCTATTCAATATTTTGAATATATGCAAGGATGTAATTGAAAGGGATGAGTTCATAAGGGCCTGAAAATTCTGGGGCAATGGCAACAAGACAAAATAGCAATATCGATCGTCATGTGCTCTAGGATGTTTTGGGGATATCTTCCAGTTGTATTCTGAGTTGTTGAGAATCAAGATCATGATCTTATCTCCAATTAAGAGAAACACGTGGTTCTATGTTGCACACCCACACAACCACATGTTGGCCAAACATCAAAATGATTTCATCATTGTGTTCTTATATCACAATTATTCAATGTACCCAAGGATGGGTCCCTGGGGTTTTATGCACATCCCCAGAAATGGAGATATCTTGAGGACTGGGAAGGGGATAAAACATCACTCTTCTATCCCTGGACCTTGGGCTCTAATAGGAGTCTGTCCGGGGGATGTCTCCCTTTTGGGGGTATGTCTAGATGTCCCTCAACTGTTGTGGTAACATTAAGGTGTCCTGGTGGTAAAGGAAAAAGCAAGGACTTAAATTGAAAAACTACAAAAAATTATAAATCAACCCTTTAGCATCCATTTTGCTATATAAAGAAAGAATTTAGACATGAAGGCATCATAGACAAATTATTACAAAATACAGCCATTGATGAAAATTGGGGACCTGTTGAATGGAAAGCAACTTGTGATCTCATCTTATTGGTGGTCAAGGTCTAAAGGTATAGTTGAATTCCAGCTAAGAGCCTTGTTCTAGAGGGAGATTAAGTCAGTGTTTAACTACTAAAGGAAGAGATCCTTATCCTATTTTCCTGGAGGGAATACATTGAATGCTTCAAACTCAATTTTGTGTTAAATAGTGTCTTCAATGTGTCTAGAAGACTCAAAAAACTTACGCGAAGCATGTTAAATTTACTGACATCATGATTTAATCCATTTGAGACTGATTGTATGGGCCTATGTTTATATTTTTAGTAAATATATTTATGTGTTAATGTTTTTAAAATATCAGCTTCTTTTAGATTGTCTAAGTTACTTTAAGGTATTTTTAGTTTATTTGTATTTTAACAATTCAAATATTAATTTTTATATATTATATTAATATTTGTCCCCATACTCTGAAAAAAAATTGCCATCTGTGAAAGCCATCCTGCTATCCCCAAAACTCAAAGGAATGTGGTAATTAGTGTGCTTCCCATTGTCATAAGAAGTTTGGAATAGCAATTATCACCCAAAAGTAGAACTTGTTGGTAGTATCAATCTAGGGGAATGGAGTGCTTCCCAATTGCTACTATTCATTTTTACTTACATTAGTGATCAATTATTCTTACCTATAAGAGATTCAAAACACTGCAGAATAATTAAGCTGTCTATAAGCATGTGCGGTGTTGACTAGGCAATAGTGAGGGATTTTGAAATCTGCCTATTTTGAGGTGAAAAGCAAGGGTTAGATAAAATAAAACAAAATTAAACCTATTCTATTTTTATTTTTGCTAAATTAATTGAAGGTTAGGGCTCTCTCCCATTCTATTACATTGAAAGTTTTTACATAGTGTTTTCTGCCCTGAGGTTGGGTAGTAGTATAACCATATACAATATACGCTTTGTTATAAAATGGTCAAGCTAGAACTGACCACACACAAAATGGTTGAGTAAATATGGCATGAAAACCATAGACAAAATGGCTGATTGGTCAAGCCATAACCTTATGTGACTAGCCTAGATATCTATCAACTATAATCTATATGAGCTATGATTGTATGTATACAAAATTGATTACATATTATCAACATTAATGAAATTGGAACCATATGTCCCATCTTCTCTCTTTATCAGTTTAGAATGTCATTATAGGAACTTGATGACCTTCACTGCCTTCTTTGTGTTGAAGCACTCCTGGATTGAGGAGAATTTCTCTGGGGCACAAAGCTCCAATGCATTAATGGTGGAGCTGTAGAAACCCACTGTGCCTTTTAGGAAACCCTAAATGTTCACCACCTTCTATGTGAGTGCCAATAACCTTAATTCAATGGCTTGAACCATTCCAATGGATGCCATTTTGTGGAATTCTGAAGCAATGACTAGGAGGGATGTGATAGCAACTGGCATTGCTTGATTCACCACATTCCAAGCTCATTCTATTCTTCTCCTAGATATAATACTTGCCTAGGGCTTTTGTTAGCTTCTTCTTGGTGGTGATGATGAATTTATTTGAAACAAGCATGGATGAAATTTTGGAATTCAATCTACGGTGTATTGCACCCTCAACGAAATCCCAACGTAGAATCTCCTTTTGGCATCACAATATTGCCACCTTGATAGAAGAAAACCTTTCTCATTCTAGGCTCTTTGATCCCTCCCAGGGAAGTCATGTATTGCTGCTCCCCACCAAGTTGAATGTGTGTGGCTCCATCTGTCTTCTTCACCTTGATCTTGAGTATTGCCCTTGAATAAATGTGAATGTTGTGGCAAAGTAGTAATTCACTTAGTGATTAATAACGTGGGATGAAATGTTGTCTAAAGTGTGCAAAAATGAGTTCTTGGTACCGTTCCAATATGTAAACATTAATTCTGTGATAAGTTGAATATTGATCCCTTCTACAATTTTGATTATGATGGCATTGTCCCATGAGGTCGCTTCATTATTAGTAGTGTAATTAATCCCAGATCGTCCTTAGGTTTGGTCAGCAATCAAGATTATCTCCAATGATGTGTTCCTTATCTCTATCAATCCCTTGATTTGATAGAAAGTTTGCTACTTTATTTCCTTCTAGGTAGCAATGGTCAACTGAGAATTAGGAGAGATTATCAAGTAGGAGAGGTTAGGATGTTTTTTATTCTCTAGTTGGACAATTGCCACTTTTGGATGCATAGTAATATTACTGTTGAATTGCCTTCTATCATGATTGAACTTGAGTTGTTGGATTTAACTAGTTGGAGGCCAAGTAGGATGCTTCTGCTTGGTTATTTGTGCTGGAGTGTAGCTTCTTAGAGGCTACTTTTATCATTTTTTCTTGTGAGTCTCTTATTACAAATCTTGCTCTTGACAGATGAGAGTTGCCCCTTGAGGTGCCATCAAAATTCAATTTCACCATGCCATTTTGATGAGGAACTACTTGATTTGATCCTTGTACAAGGGAGGCTGGTTGAATCTAGAAATTCCATGATTTTGCGGCGGCGGGTGGGGGGGGTGGGGGGGGTTGGGGGGTAAACCTATTCTATTACTTAAATTCAAAGAGGTGGAATAAACAAGGAAACGAAACTTAAAAATTGAATCTTAGATGGAAGTATATTGGGAGTGGTGAATGAGAAAAATATGACAAATGAATTCAATCATGCAATTATAAGTTATCGAGATTTGTATAATCATGGCATGGTCCCAATTGAACACCATTTGTTCAAAGGTAATAGATTATTCAACATACATTAGATACCGTGGGTTCAAATGATGAAAGCCAAAAAATCCAGTTCTCTAGACGTTCTAACCACAAACCAGCTATTAACTTGTAAAATTCTAATAAAATAAATAGAGATTTAGTGATATATACATCCAAATCACGAACATATCTATAATAATAAGAGTTCAGATTAAATCAAATGCATAATGTGGTTATAAATAAATTTAAAAGCACAATACACACTTCTTACTGGTAAAAGAATAGAGGCGCAAAATAAAATTGTGACTTCATACAAAATCTCCCTCATTTAGATGTTTTCTTTCTAAACCACACTTATAACAATGAATCTTCTTGCAAGAAGATCAAGCGTCGTGTCTTTTACACTTCAGGAAAGAAAAAATAACAATTGAACATCAATTTCAACTTCCATTCCCTTGAGATAGTTGAGAAAAGAACACCTTGGCAGCTTGATACACCTGGTCAAAGTGGGTTAAGTTGTTTATGACCAAGTGATTTTCCTCAAGGGAGATTTTTGCAGCTTCTTGCAATAGTTCATGGTATTTTCTCTTCATCTTCCATAAGCCTATTTACAACTTGATATTCCACTTCTATAATTAATAACAAGTGAATCACATGAGCTAATCTCCTATTGTTCTTAATGATTTTATGGTTTCCTTTGAGAATCTAGGGGCAAGCACTCTATAAGAGCTTAAATAGATTGTAGATGAGAAATGATCATAGATATCAGTATAATAAGGCAAATACTTGCGCTTATATAGGGCATAATTGTGGGAGTGAATAGGTTCATATATGGAGCTCAAAAATGGCGAAGAAGGTTCCTTCTCGTTGGTGATTTGTAGGTACAATCAAGTTGGTATGATGCCATGTAGAATTTTCTACTTCTCATATGCACTTTGATTCTCTTCTCCATATAAAAGCAGATGACATCTATCCAATTCATTATTGTCTAACTTTCCCAATCATCATGTATAATAGAAATCCATTTTTCTTTGTCCAACTTATATATATATATATATATATATATATATATATAGGCAAGGGTGATGATTAGGAACACATATATATTTATATGAAATATATATACACACACACACACACACATTATATTCGATTATGCAATAATGATGCTTGCAGCAATTTTTGAGCCTTATAAGTAATTATGACTCTTCAATATAAAAATGAATAGATTGTATATATATATTTATGTATGTCCTTATCCTATGATCAATCAAATGTAAGGTTGAAGGAAGCAAGTTAGGAGGATGTAGTCTAAGGGCTCCCCCATGCTAAGTAGCCCACCTCAAGGGTGGAATTGTCTTGGTTCGGATGTTCTTGCCACTTGGGGCCAAGGGGTGGGTTGTCTTGGTCGGATGCTCGTGCTCTTGGGCTTAGATGGGTTAAGTAGTTTGTAGGCACCCCTTTCAAGGCTTTCGTATCAAGCCAAACTATGATTGGTTGTTAGGATGGATTCAAGGAATTGCAATCATAAGAGGGATGGACAAGACAACATGGATAAGAAAAGCAGATACAAGTGTATCCACTAAGTAGCCCACCTCAAGGGTGGAATTGTCTTGGTTCGGACATTCCTGCCGCTTGGGGCCAAGGGGTGGGTTGTCTTGGTTGGACGCTCGTGCTCTTGGGCTTAGATGGATAGTATCGGGCGGACTTATCCTGCTTCTCATCCAAGTCCTGTTGTGATTAAAAATTCCACTATGCATTAGGGATAACTTCCATTATGCATTAGGGATATTGGTAGTTTAGATAGTCTTGGAATAGTTATGTATTTTTAAATAGATAAGGCATTTATTATGTTCTGATCACATGAATTATAATTCCAATATTATCTAACATGATTGCAGGACCTAAAACTAAGATTTATCTTGTTTGAAGCATTTAAGTGGCAAGTTATAACCCTAACTACATTAATCTTGTGATTCTAGGGCAAGATTCAGGGCAATCTCAAAAGGGGACATTACAAAATGAATCTATGAAACTCTACTCCCCCTTGAATTTTTCTTTTTATCCTGTCTAAAGCTCTTACAAATTGTAGAAGAGATTTAGAGGGTTTGAATGGATGGAAGGGCATTTTAATAGGTTATTTGTCCCACTTTTCCCACAACACTCCCATGCCTTGATGAACGCCTAGCTCTTGTTTGTTCCTTGCTAACATATTTATTTTTAGTGCCCTTACTAATGCTCATGTTATTTGAGAAAATGATAGAGTGCAAACTGAAAAAAGAAAACAAAATTGAAAATTAAACAAAACTGCCTAAGTTTTAAATCTTTTGAAAGATTGAAAAAAATTTCTGCAAAAAGGAAAATTGATGAGGGATAGCCCAGGGGCATTTTCAATTCATACCCGCGTCCCCAAAATGTCCCCCCTTCTTTCTCAATGAAGGAATCATGTTGCAGTTGCCCCTTCCTCTTTTTAATGAAAAAGTTGTGGACTATCATCTTCATGGAGAACCAATTTATCCTTATGCTTGCACCTTCCTCCCTCTAATGAAAGAGTGGTTTTCTATCCTCTTATTTTGCTTCTCCTTTTACCCATGTATAGTAAGCCAAGAGTGAGCTGTCAAAACTACATTGTTTGGCTGAAATCAAATGGTCATCAATTTATGCTACAACTGCCTTGTGATGTTAATCAACATGCTCTAATGCATAGTTACGAGGCTCAGATTCGACGTGGACTTGACAAGGGTGACTCAAGACTCGGCGCCCAAACTCAATGCAGATTCAGCAAAGTGGAAAACCCAAGAAATTTAGAGATTTTTAAGGATTTAAAACTTGTTTCATGCACCCTTTGTTAAATAAGCCTTAAAGATGCCATAACATCATCAAATAGAAGCTAATTTGATCACATACACAAGTATAAATCGATCACATGGTATAAACGCAAATTGTAGCTGAGCTGCAAAAGGAAATAGCACACTTAGATATATAGTCAAAGACTCACATGTATACAAAGCTCATGGAATATGAAATCCATGACATCAAATGTTTCAAACAAATATGAAATATCAACACAATAACTAGAAGTCTATGGCTTAGAGGAGCTTGCATCCTTCCTACAAATGCGTCTAAGATAGGTCCTAGATGATGTAGTAGCCATAATCTCATGTTTGAGGGAAATTGCCCCAACGGGGTTGAGGGGCAACGCCCCTTGCGGGGGTTTGGGGGCAGTGCCCCTCGTGGGGGTCTGGGGGCAATACCCCTAGCGGGGTCGAGGGGCAGCGCCCCTTGCAGGGTCTCTGTCGTGCTCCCTATCGCGATACAGGGCGGGGTCGAGGGGCAAAGCCCCTGCCACCAAGCCGAAATTAAGACCTCCAAAACCATACAATCCTTCATGGCGTACATCATTTGCATTCACAATAAGTAAAAAAAAAAAGCAAGTTTTAACTTTAAATTTTATGTGTTTTTTGCACTTTTCAAACTTGCCTGCCCGAGTCTGCTTGACGAGACTCGGCGAGTCTCGCCAGGACTCGTCCGGACTCGGCCGAGTCTATAATGACCCTTGCTAAATCTGATCTTAATTTTCTGATTTTGGTGCTTGGGAATTTTGTCAAACAATTGTCATACAATCTCCTTTCACCAATGCAATGATATTTTTCTTTTTATATGGTGAGAAGAATGCATGTATAGACTCTAATGACTTAATCTAAGCATGCTAATTGACTGAAAATGAAAGAGAGTTGCAATGCAAAGTATTTTTATGATTTTCCAACTATATGATGACCGAAAAACTTATGCCAATATACAGTTACAGCAAAGGGTCATTTTGTCAAACACTTCATGTGCAAACTCCAAAACTCCTCATTGCATTGCAAATGGATAGACTCCAAACTGATTACAAATCATGGATGATTCACAATGTATATTCATATGCCTATGACAAGCAACTAATGGCAGCGATACAATGATGCTTAGAATGAAATACAAATACTCCAAGGTGTTAAATTTAGTGATCAGATTAAGTGCACAGAAAATTAAATCAGAATCAGACACAGTACACAGCAGATACCCTGGGAAAACCCTCCTCTTGAGGGAGAAAAACCCAGCCAATAATATCTCTTATATTATTGAATCTCAATAAGAAAACTCCTTTACAATAGGGGCCAATAATGAGCCCAAGAGAATGCACAATAAGATGATTCTCACACAGCAATATGACAGTGATAATCTCAGACTTTGATAACAGATTGACTGATCTGCTCTGCTTCCTTATCTTATTCGCACCTTAGACTAGTGAATGGATAGTGTAAATTGGATGATGAACAATGAGCAAAAGAATGAATATATATACAAGTTTTGGTAGAGGATGTGCCTCTTCAAATCATAACCAAGTCGGCCTTCATAAAAGGTCGGCCACCAATAAATAATATTCTTTTATAAGAGATTGCGCCTAGTGAGAAAATCGTAGCCAAAGTAGAATGAGGTCGGCCTCAT
>VDFB02270651.1:239351963-239418174 GCA_007258455.2 Sequoia sempervirens
ATGGTATTGAAAATAGGTATTTGCATCATACCAACTAGGGTAAGGTTCCTTAAGAGGTCTAGGGTTCGGCAAGGTTACGATCTTATCCTTCAGTAACTTTTACAAGATGGAAGAGTAAGATTCTGCCAACTTTGTGAAATTTCAGGTGAGTTTGAGGCCATTGTCATCTGCAACAACTACATTCACAACAATTGTACCCTTCCCAGAGATTGATATGATGGACTTTCCTTCAAAACAGGAGTGTGAGGAGGTTCCCTCGAACTAAACCACCATTTGCTGATACTCTCCTAGGGCTGCAAACAAATGTGTGAAAGAAGGGTATTTCATAAGGGGAAACTTCTACCAAGGCCTTTTCAAGTTCCCTATGAATACCTTCTGCATGTCAAAATCAGGTAGCAGATACAAGATTTGTGAGAAGAGTGCCTAATACCGCACTATGAAATCATTGATCTTTTCATTATCACCTTTTTTACATCAGACGAGATCCGTAAAGGTCATCTTCAACCTGATGTTAGCTTGGAATTGTCATAAGAATTGGTTTACAAGTTGGTCAAATGGAATTATTGGGCAAGGAACAATACCACTCGAGTGTTGTATGCTTGAGAGATCAAGGGAATAGTTTTACCATCAACACATCATGATGGAAGAAATATGTGCATAGGGTGTTAAAGGCGAACACATGCGTTTGTGGATTCCCTTTGCCACCATATTTCTCAAATTCAAGGATCTCCATTCCTTGAGGGAAGGGAGTGTTCAGGATTGTGACCGACAATAGGCTATGCTAGAAGAAGGGTTGGAAGATAGGCTGGGTAGAGGCTTGGGAGAGACTCGCCAACTGACTCTGCATCTTACCCATATTCTGAAGAAGAGTGTTCAGAATAGGGTCATTAGAAGATAGAGGGCTAGAGGAACCTCCTCCAGAACTACCACTAGAGCCACCACCAGAACTAGTGGTGTGACCTTCACTAGAACCACTATCAAAACCATCACCACCAATAGGGCCTCTGCCAGAGCCACCACCTCTTCCAAAGCCACCACCATGACCTCCATCGGAACTGCTTCCACTAGCACCACCTCTGCTACCAAAGCCACTACCACTACCAAAGCCCCCACTGCTCATCCCGCCGAAACCTCCACCACTAGAGGTGATAGGAGGGGTGAATTTAAGACTCAAGGGTATCTTGTTCACTTTGATAGTTTTGGATCCCTCGGAGGTAGAGGGTATGCTGATCGAGGGTACAATATCGGTCATGTATCAGACGTAGGAGGCATCGATAGTCCTAACTATCTCTCATGATCTTAGAAAGTGGCTCCTTGTATAATGTTATGATTTTTTGGAGGAGCACATGCATCAGTCAGACTAGAGAGACTAGCCAAGAGTTCTATGCTTGTTCGGTCTTTCCCCACCATATACTTTAGTTTGTTGATAACCTAGGAGGCCCTATCCAACTTCGGGTCTCTTTCCAAATGATGTTCCAAGTCACCCAACCCTTTGATGAGGGCAGAGAAATATTTTGAAGGAATGTGAATAGCCTCATGCTCATCTACCGATGATGGCATAGGAGATGCAAGAGGAGTGGGGACGTGGTCGGTCTTGTCATAAAATCCTACCTCGCCCCTTCACAACTTCTCCTGTGCGATGAGACCAACGATGGATGTAGCAAAAAAGCTTGTAGAGAAACTAGTAGTGACCTTCGTCCTCTCCATCAGAATGTGTTGTATACTTCTAACAATATACTTGGAGGTTGTGGATTGGGTTGTGATGCTCATAAACCTTCATAACACTCAGGGGCACAACGGTCACAAGGTATAAGAGAAAATCCTCAACATCAACAGATGAGAAGATGTTGGTTCATGTCGGGTTCACCAAAATGGTAAGGGAGGGGGATTGACCATGTTCAAGGCCCTAGATCACAGAGAGCCAAGAGTAGAAGGCTACCCTAACTTACCTCAGTTTAAAGGGGTTCTTTTGAAATGAAGGACGAGAATGATGACGACTATAAGGTGCTTCAATCACTCTACAGACCTGAAACTCAAAATGGGGCTAGGAAAGTTTTTTTTTGGGTTCAACACTATGCCTCAGGTAGCTCTCTACCTGAGGATGAAAGCGCAGTTCTAGGATGACAGTACGACGCACTGGTGTCTCTCAGATGCGCTGGCATCCACACGACTAGAGGAATGAAAGTACAATGAGAACTACCAGAAAATGAGTTGATAGCCTAGCTAATGGTTTTTAGGAGAAAAAAAACTATGAAATAAGAGATATATAAGCGAATATGATAAAGCAAATAGATTAAAGCTAGGGTGAAAAAAATGATCTCACAAAAGAGCCTGTTCACCAACTAGCTCCAAATGCACATCCACCTACACATAAGAAAGAGGGAAATTGTTGGGGGGCTGTATAGGGGCCTGCCTCAGTGGGACCCCCATTTTGGTGTTTCCACCTCCACAAATAGCTAAGATAAAAACTATGGAGAAAAGTATGATAAAGGAAGAACACAATAACACTACAAAATAGTAATGTGCTACTCAACCAAATCGTAGAGGAGATAAGTGAAAATTATTACCACCTCCACCAAGAGCTCACTAGCTAATGGAGGAGAAAATGAGAGGACTTAAGCCCCTATTGCAATGGTGTTGTTCCACACTTCTCTATGGAGTTGATGGAGTGTTGTTGCTGCTGGTACGGAGTGCCAAAGTGCTACTTGAGAGTGATGGATGTTTGAGAATGCAAGAAAGGTTGTGTAGAATGCTTAGAAGATTGATTGGAGAGATCAAGTTGAGTGCTTAGAGGGATTAAATGAAGGAAAGAAGTGTTTTTGAAGGTGAGATGAGAAAAAAAAATCATATTCGAGTCGGTTGGTCGAAGAGGGGTGTTAGAAATTGACCCCAATGGGAAGTGTAATGCCTCTGTAGGCTTCAGATGCAGGAATTCGTTAGGGATGTAAGCACACCACATGGATGTATGTGCACTGGGTGGGCATCCCTGATAGTTATTCTTCTACCGAAACACAAAACAGTCATCAAGTGGAATGAAGGCAGTGGGTTGATGTGGATTTTTTCCTTCAGATTTGGTTTTCTAAGGTGAGGAAGTGTAAAAGTGGAATTTGCGTAAGGGGTGCAAATTTGCTCCTATACAAAAGTAAAATAGTAAGCATATAATTAGGGTACCATACTGGAAGGGGTATCAAGACTCTTTGGTCTTCTAAAGATTCTCTAATAACTATTGTTTCATTAATTCACACAAGCCTACATCCATTCCTTTCTTCACTATCTTATAAGAAATGTTAATCACAGTGGCAGAAATAGAGTTTTCTTTGTTTGTGAAGAAAATATTATATCCTATATGTTGGAAGTCTATACAGTTTTTGTTGTCATTGATCCCAATAAATCTATGTTATTGCATTGATGTCAACCTTAGAGTTTCTTTGATTTGTTGCATTATGTGGTTATTAATAGTCTCATTGGTGTCAACCTCTAGCATTGCCTTGATAAGAATGTGTGTGGTTGAATTGTTGTAGTGTAGTTGGTTTGGTGGTGATGAGGAAGTGTTGAAGATGATGAAATGGTGTTTTTGGTGCTTGGTTTCCAAGTGCTTTTGAGAAAATTTGAATAAAAGAAGAGATAATGTTGTAAAGAGTGTTCAATGTAGCAGAGTAGTGTTCTAGTTTTTGCTCTGTATTTATTTTGTATTGAAGATCTACTTATGCGGTTCAGATATGTCAATAAGAGGTTTTTAGAGGTGCTATGTCCAAAGTCTCTTGTCTTGGATAATTGTGTAGAGGAAGTTGTGTTCACCAATATGTGAACTGTGAAACCAATTTTTTTTTGGGAGAAATGGTTTTGCTCTGCATTTCTCTATAGTGTGGTTTTTAGTCTTTTGGATATGAGGGTGTTCTTACATTACTCATATCTGTCTCTAGTCTGATTTTTTCAAAGTTTGGTGCTCCACAAGGTTGGATTCTTGTGTTACAGTATGTGGAAGGTTAATTGGGTGTACATGATGAGTTTTTTCTTCAGGTGAAAGTTGTTGTGAAGGATTTATTGGATTTCAAGGTGTTGATGGAATATTCTAGATTGTCTTTAAGTGTTTTGTGTGGCCTGTGAATCATCTATGGATTTGGTGAAGCATTTACTCAAATATTTAATGGTGTTAACACTAGTTCAACCAACCTTGGGTGTTTAAATTAATTGTGGATATGTTTTGGTGTTTTTGGAAGAATGGTGTGGCATATATGTATGGATTTAGGTTTGAGTTAAGGTGTGATGTGGTCCAATTTCATCCCTCTCCACCACGGGAATGCTTAGTGATGACCTAATGTGAATTTTCATGTTTGAGGTGCATAGTTGATCTTGTGAATTATTTTGAAGGTTTCAATGGGTATATATGTGTGTTGAGTTGATGGAGGATGTATGTATGAAGTGTGTATGCTGTGAATTATGATGTGAAGTGTGAAAGTAAGAAGTACATTGTGAGATTTAATGACTAAGACTACTCTAAGCAGTGAGCAGAAGGTGTCTACATTCTACAGAGAGTGTGAGTGTACTAGTGGTGTAGTGGAAGAAATTTTTTGTTGCTCTGATATGGATTTCTCATTGTAAGAATCTTCTTTCTTCTTCTTCATATTCTAGTAGTGATCCATTGGCAGTGAGCCCTTCTTCTCTTTTGGGAAATGAGCCCTCTAGTAGTGAGCCTATTGTATTCATGTTGCAATTACTTTATATTGTGAGCTAATCCTGACTGTGGTTTTTCCCTTCTTGGGTTTTCTACCTAAATC
The DNA here is from genome assembly GCA_007258455.2 of Sequoia sempervirens. Classification (NCBI taxonomy): domain Eukaryota; kingdom Viridiplantae; phylum Streptophyta; class Pinopsida; order Cupressales; family Cupressaceae; genus Sequoia; species Sequoia sempervirens. The sequence goes on from VDFB02270651.1 coordinate 239,356,742, forward strand.
TAGTGTTGTATTGTGTTGTGTTTTCTATTTATGTTATTTTATTTTATTTTGATAAATAAGGGGCCGAAGCTGAGAAGATTGTATTAAAATTAAAAGTATAAGGATTTACAAGTATTGAAGATTGTATGAATTAAAATTTCTAATTAATGAGTCACTGGGAGTTATCAGTCAGCGACTGTCCCAGAACTCCCCTTTGCTGCAGATCTGGACTGCATTTCCTTGTATGAATGGAATTTAGGGTTGAAATAATGGATGTTATATAACAAATTAGAAGACCCTTTGCTTGTATGTGCTTCCAGATTTAGAAAAATCCTCTTTGCATTATGCTTTAATGGATGTCCATATCCTGAAGATAAAAAGCCCTGGAAAACGTACAGTTTCCTGCAACAGTACTTCAGCCTCAAGATTTTGCACAAACTCTGTCATGCTGCACACTATTGTCTATCCAGCCCACAGAGTCTCATCTGAACTAGAAGCCCACAAAGATGAATCTAAAAGGCGCTGCCAGGAGAGGGAGAAGGCACCAAAGAGGAAGCAGAGCTTCACATATGCAATCCCGACCTTAGCAGCAGGGAAAAGGTGAATAACAGATGTTTTTGGGAGTTATTTTGGGCAAGTTTTGTCTCCATTACTGGGATTTACAAGACTTAAATCCTCAATAGAAGATAAAACAAGTAGAAATATGGCTTAAATTTCTCCTGCTAGCCTTGCTCCTCATGGAGTTATCTATTTAAGTGTCATTCCATCAGCTCCCATATTTTCCAATGCGTCTTCCATTGTATTGCCTTCTCTATAAATATGGTTAATTGTTACATTTTCAAACTTATCCATCAGGTTTATTGCTGAATCTAGTAAAAATTGTAATTTATAGCTCAACACTTTCTTAGCTCTTAACACATTTACCACAATAGCGGAATCCCCTTCAATTTCTACCTTTGCCAAGTTCAATTCTATGCAAAGGGATAGCCCTGATACTAGAGCCTTAAATTCTGCCACGTTGTTTGTATCAATCTCTAATGGTTATGAATATTTCTATTTATGTTATTTAATTTCATGCTAAATCATTATACAAGATTAAGGTTAAATTTGGATCTAAATGTTAGTGATACTTTGATGTTTTAATGAACAACTAATTCACTCCTCTCTAAGTTATCTTGTGCATTCAACAATTGGTATCATAGCAAGGTTCCTTAGAAGAAGGCTAAATCGCTTGAGGTAGATCTGGGATGGCACACAAGGAGGCTCCTCTGTTTGATGGATCAAATTATGCATTATGGAATACCAGGATAGAAGGTTTCCTTGTTTCGCTAGGGCTTGGAGTTTGGAAGTATGTTGAATTTGGATATACTGTGCCTACAAATGGTCCAAGCACTAATGATGAGATCAAGGCCTATGAGAACAATGGAAAATCAAGGTATGATATTTTGAGTGGTCTTTCTAATAATAAACTTTTGAAAGTTATGAATCTTAACTCTACTAGTGAGATCTGGAAGAAGCTAGAAAGTATCTATGAGGGAGATGAAAAAATCAAGCAAGCTAAGATGCAAAACCTAAAGATCAAATTTGAAGCCTTGTGGATGTCAGAGGATGAAGATATGACAAGATACATTTATAAAGTGGACGAAGTTGTAAATTTTTGATGGAAAACTTGAAGATGAGGTGGTAAAGAATGTTCTAAGAACTCTACCTAAGTATTATAGTCATAAAGTTTCCGCTATTGAAGAATGAAGAATCAGATATGGATGATGTTGATGATGTAGAAGAAAAATTTGTGAGGAGATTGAAAAGGGGCACTAGAAAATATAGAGGTAAGTTACCTTTCAAATGTTTCAATTGTGGAAAGATTGGTCATTATCCTTCAAGATGCCCTATCAAAGCTTCAAAAGATAAATATAAGGAGAATAGAGGTAAATTAGTTAAGAGAAATTATGTTAAGGAAGATGCCAATATATCTGATGATGAGGATAATGAATGCTTGTTCATGGCTCTAAATGATGGAACTAATTCTCCTAACTTTGAGAGATGTATGAACGAAAGTGCTCTGAAAATAGCTCATAATATTGAAGGAGCAATGGTGATTGCTTTTCATGCCAGACAAGAGAAGAATGACTAAATCATTGATATTGGATGCTCAAATCACATGGCTGTTGATAAGAGTAATTTTCTTAAACTTGAGAAATTTGAAGGAGGTCTTGTTAAGTTTGGTGATGATACATCTGCTAAGATATGTGGAAAAAGTTCAATAAATTTTGATGGAAAGCATAATACAAATGATGTTCTTTATGTTAAGGGTCTCTGACATAAATTTTTGAGTGTAGGACAGATGTGTAGCAAAGAATATAACCTCGTGTTTTAGGATGATGGTTGTGAGATTAGAAAAGGCTCCAAAACTCTATTTGTTGTAGGAAGAAGGATAGATGGAAATGCTTATCAGCTCAAAGGTGCTATGGTATGTGCTTTATGATGCAAATCAATGAAATTTGGCTATGGCATAGAAGAATGTGTCATATCAATTTTGATAGCCTAGTAAGGACCAGTTCAATGCAAGATGTGAGAGATCTGCCTAAGATTACAAAGCCTATCAATGATTTTTCCAAGGAATGTCAGATTGGGAAGCAAGCTAAAAAGAGTTTCAAATTCAAAGAACAATCTATTACCAATCCTTTGGAGTTGGTGCATATAGACCTTTGTGCACTTACCAAAATAAGAAGCTTTCAAGGTGACATTTTTTGTGAAGTTCAAAGAATAAAGAGGCATTTTCATCCCCTAGGACTCCTCAACATAATGGAGTGGTTGAAAGGAAGAATGGGACTATTCAGGAAATAGTAAGAACAATGATGAAAGAAGAAAACCTACTGGAAGTCTACTAGAAAGAAGTAATTCATACTATAGTCTACATACTTAATAAAGCACAAGCAAGAATAAATAGTTCAAAGACTCCTTATGAGTTATGGTATGGAAGAAATCCTACTGTCAAATATTTCAAAGTGTTTGGAAGCAAATGCTATATCAGGAGAGATGAAAAAAACTTAGGAAATTTTGATGCAAGATTTGATGAAGGAATCTTCCTTGAATACTCTACAAAAAGAAAAACTTACCGGTGTTATAACGAGGTTGGAAAGAATTGTTGAAAGTGCAAGTTTCAAGGTGGATGAAGATCTACATAAAAGTTCAGTGATGATAGATGGATATGAATCAAATGAGTCCACTTGTAAAGAAGAATAAAAGGATAAAGGTAAGGAAAATGAAGTATAGGTTGAAGAGGAAGAAGCTCCAAAAAGGATCCCTAAAACCCCTAAGTATGTGTAGAAGAATCATTTTGAAGATCAGATCATTGGTGATAAAAGTAGAGGTGTATTGAAAAGAAGAAAGGTTGCTATGATAGAATAACAACTAAACTTATGTTTACTGTCCAAAGTTGAACCTAAAATAGCGGGTGAAGCATGCAAAGATGAGTGCTTGATCAAGGCTATGAAAGAAGAACTAATACAAATTGAGAAGAATCAGACTTGGGAACTTTTCCCAAGACCAACAAACAAGAATGCGATTGGAACTAAGTGGGTATTCCAATATAAGCTGAATGAGAATGGAGAAGTTGTTAGGAATAAGGTAAGGCTTGTGTGTAAAGGTTACTCATTGTAATGTCATAAAATTGCACCCCTTGAAATTTCACAGAGATTCTTGTATCCGCTTTAGTGTTCACTCTCCTAGCATTTGTGTAGGTTCATTTTAGCCCCTACATCAACCTTTTTCCCCTCTCAGGATACTCAACACCCCTTTTCAAAAACTACCTTTGTGCATTATCTTTGCATAAAACCTTGCACTTTTCTCGTTTGTTTCATTTTGTAGCATGGTGTGTCTGGACATTAGCGCGCCGCACTTGAACATCTACACACCGTGCTAGCATCCTATGACATTTCAATGTTCAAATGATTGTTTTCATGCATGTTTTTGACTTGTTGTCTACTTTTATTAGTGGTAACGGCTCAAGATGCCTTGTAACTACCTAATAAGCTTCTTTTCCCTCTTTAAAAAGACATCTTTTCAAATTGTTTGGTCTCTAGCTTCTTTCCAGCCTTGATTTTGGCACTTTCTCTTGTTATTTTGTTTGCACAACTTCATATAGCTTGCTACAACAGCCTTAAGCACTCTCAAGATTTAACAACACTCTACAAATCTCTTGGCTCTCGCAGCTATCGCTTTCCCTCTTTGGCTAGCTTAAGCCTTGTAGCTGATATCTCCTTCACTTCGTGCTTGTGAGCATCCTGGGATTCCATATCCCCTATCTATTGCATCCTTACTTCATGATACGAGTTTTCCTCCTCGAGCGAGGATTGCTTTTATCACTCATATTTTTTGATACAAGTTCTCCTCCTTGAGCGGGAATTTCTTTTATCACATTGCATCTAATTACTTCTCTCACTCTTGCTATCGTTTTGGCTGTTTGTGGAGGAGGGAACACCAAAATGAGGGTTTGAATGAGGCAAAACCCTATATAAGCCCAACAATTTCTTCAAATCTTAAGCATGCAAGTATTGAAGCCATTCACATACTAGAGGCTTCATTACTTGGATTGTTGTGAGAAGTTTCTCTCTTATTCTCTTACTTTATCATTTCTATTTCACTTTACTTCAGTTCTATTACATTATGTTACTTTATCACATTCTGTAAGTTCTTAGAAATCTTATTGTTAGTACACTCAGCTATTTTCTATGATAAACTCGACTTCTGGTCTATACGAGATGCCAACGTGCCTCTTGGATGCTAGCGCGCCACATTGTCATCCATATCCAATGCTGGCGTTCTTTAGCTGAGAGCTTGTCATTTTGTCCAAGAAATATTTGTGACCTTCTCTTTCTGATTCTAGAACTCTCATGTTGTTCCTTGAGGTAGTTTAGGGAAGTTCTCCTTGTGAGGCTCTCTGAATGAAGAGAACTTGTGAGTAGAAAATCCCCCTTCTCTACATTTTGGTGAACCCGATGTGAAGAATTTAATGTCTTAACTTATTATTTTCAAAATGAATTTAATATCCTCTTTTATTAGTTTGGTATCTAATTATATTCACAATGTTAATGATGTTCCATTTCATGCATGTGATAGTGACTTGGATTTTCCCATGTCACTTTGTATCTTTGATCCTTCTCATGAGATTCCTCTTGCTTTGGGGGATGTCTTGTTGCAAGAGGATGAAATCATTGATACCTTTCTTAATGTTACTCTACCTTCTCTTCATTCCAATGCACTCTCTTCTAGAGATGATGAATTAGTGAATGATGAATCTCTTCTCTATTCCAATGCACTCTCCTCTAGAGATGATGCATTAGCGAATGATGAATCTCCTTCCACATCTGATCCTCCCTAGATTGATGTTGAGAATATTTCTTTGAATAATTATTCCACTAATTGTGATGATTCTGTAAATGTAATCTATGTCTGCTACCCCTCAAAGGCCTAAGAGACCTATTATTTACCTAACTCCAGGTAGTCCTTCTCCTCAAAGGGTTTGTTCTATTAATGGTGTTCCATTTGATAGTGACTCTCCTGATCTTTCTAAGGCTCCCTCTTATAGAGTGGTAGCCCATACTTATAAGAATAGAATGAATAAACAACCAAGCCTTCTTCAAGCTCCTAAACCTATGACTAAAGCACCTGGTGATTACGATCTTGTCGAGCAACTCCAAGTTACTCCGGCTAAGATATCATTGTGGGACTTGCTTCAGTCTGCTTCGGTTTACCAAGGTATGCTTCAAGAGGCCTCGCAAAAGGCCCTCTTGCATGCCTCCACAAGGCTGACAGATGTTGATGTGTTGATAGCTTATATTCGTATGGATTTGTCAAATATTACATTCTATCTGTAGAAATTCCTACCTCCAGAAGTATAGAAGCAAGCATATCCTCTTATGATTATAGTTAACATTAACAATATTGGCATTAGACGTACTCTCATTGATGATGGTTCAATGCTTAATGTGTGTAGTGTTGATCTATTACCTAAGATTAATATTGATTCATCTTCTCTTAATGCTTCTCCTATTGTTATTCATGGGTTTGATAATGTTGGGTGACAAGCTCTAGGTACAATAGTATTACCTTTGCAGCTTGGACCCATTACAGTACCCACTCTAGTATATGTTAGAGAAATTACCATATAACCTTCTTCTTGGTATACCGTGGATTCTTGCTATGGGTGCAGTCCCGTCTACCTTGCATAAATCCATTTAAGTTCATTTGCAATAATTGAGTAGTCACAACTAGGGATGACCCTGAGGCTACACACTTATGTGAGATGGCAGCTATCGGTTAGGCTTCAATTGTGCCTGCTCTTATTCCTTCAATGTCTTATAATGTGTCGATGTTTACTCCAACAATACCTACTACAAAGGATACTCTTGAGATAGATGTCCTTGAAGAAGATCCTTCTAAAAAGAAATCCTAAGTCTACTCCTCAAGAGAATGCATGTCTTGGTGATGATTGGGGTTCTCTAGTCTTTATGGAATCATTCAGTGGAGAAAATAAAGTCACCCCGATCCACTTAGACCTTCCAATAACATTATCCAAACCCACAAGAGAAAGGGCTGCTTCCTACTCCTCATCCTTTGTCTAAGAAAGAGTGTATGTTGTTAAGGCTTCTCAAAGCCCACTTAATTACTCTTCCTCCTCCAAGATGCAAGAAATCTCATGAACATGATAAAGAAAAAAATTCTTTCTATGCATACCATCGAGTGTTTGGCCATTCCACTAGTGAATGTAAGGCCTTGAAGGATGAAATACAACAACTTTATGATTCTAGTGCCATCAAAATCCTATTTAATTGATACACCCACCTTTTCTTCACATGACAAGTGATATTGAGGTTTACCTCCATCCTGCATGTTCTAAGTATCTTGCATGGTTCTCCTCCCCTATATGCTGGGGGCAGTGATAACTTATTCAAGAGATGTGTGTCCTTCTTGAGGACCTCCTCTCTTCTCTCTCTCTTTCAATTGAAGCATCCCTTGAGTGCACCCCTCTTCTTTTGGATGGTTCTCAAGGGACCACTTTGAAATCCTTCCAACTTGTCGATGGTCTACGTGACTTTCCACTTATTTTCTTGCATGGCTACTTTGTGTTCCCTAGCATGTTTTATCTCCAGATTAACATGTTGCTTTGCAGGTGCACCTGTAAAGTCACTTTCCAATTTGACTCCACAGAGTCTCCTTCTTTGGGTTTCCCTCATGAGAGAGAACTTGGGGGATGCCTCCTTGCAGGTTTGTGGGCCTATAAGGCATTTAATTTACTGGGTTTCCCTCATGTGAGAGATCTTGGGGGATGCCTCCTTGCAGGTCTATAGGCCTGTAAGGTGCTTAATTTACTGGGTTTCCCTCATGTGAGATATCTTGGGGGACAACTCCTTATAGGTTTGTGGGCCTGCAAGGTGTTTACTTTACTGGATTTCCCTCATGTGAGAAATCTTGGGGGATGCCTCCTTGCATGTCTGTTGACCTATAAGGTGCTTGCTTCACGGGGCTTCCTTCATGTGACAGATCTTGGGGGATGCTTCCTTGCAGGTCTGTGGACCTGTAAGAAACTTTCATCCTACAAGATTTGTCCATCATTGGTCCAAGGGCCTTTGGTGTGCTTTGTTCAACTTTGTAGTTCCACGGAGCTACAGAGTCCTTTGTTCAAACCTCCTCAGGAGAGAGTACTTATGGAGCCATCTCTCTTGGAATTTTCATTCCTTTCTCTCTCTTAAATTCTTTTCTCTTCTCTTATCAAATTGTATATACCAGATCAAAGATTTACATCTTCTTCATCTTGAGTATATGCTCTTTCTCTCTTTGAGATTGGTTGCTTCCCTAAATTTTGGGTGTATTCTTCTCTTGAAGCAATTGATCCTTACATTCTTCTCTTCATTTTGTAATTCTTCTATGTGTTATTGTTTTTTAATTTGGGGATGACACATAGTACTAAAACAACCTTTTACAGCAAGGTATCTTTCACTTTGTTGACTCAAATCCTTTAGTTTGTTGTGCACTTGTGGGTGTGTTTTTATGTTCTAACCCTGTGATGTAGTGGATTTTTATGTTTTGACATTGTTGTTTTGTGTAGGTCTTTCTTTTCTAATGTGTTTTTTTTGCAGGTCTTCAGCCTGGGGGCATGCTTCCTTGGTTTGAAGAGTTATCTGCTTCTTCTATAATATCCTTTTGGCATAATAATGTTATATAATGTTTGGTATATTTCCTTTAGCATGCATATTAGTGTAGATTCATATGCCCGCTAAAGTAGGAGAAAAATGTAATGTTGTAAAATTGCACCCCTTGCAATTTCACATACATTCTTGCATCCACTTTAGTGTCCACTCCCTTAGAATTTGTGTAGGTTCATTTTAGTTGCATTAGCCTTTTTCCCCTCTCAGGATACTTAGCACCCCTTTTCAGCAACCACCCTTGTGCATCAGCTTTGCATCAAACCTTATGCTTTTCCCGTTCATGTCGTTTTGTAGCATGATGTGTCTGGACATTGGCGTGCCACATATATGTGTGTGCATTGTGCTAGTGTCTTGTGATGTTTCAACGTTCAAATGATCATTTTCGTGTATGTTTTCCACTTTTCATTTTCTTTTTTTGTGGTAACAGCCCGTGATTCCTTGTAACCACTTGTGATTCCTTGTAACCACTTGGGAAGACTCTTTTCCCTCTTTAAAAATTCATCTTTTCAACTCATTTGATCTTTAGCTTCACCTCTAGCTTCTTTCTAGCCTTGATTTAGGAACTTTCTCTTGTTATTTTGTTTGCACTTCATATAGCTTGCTACAATAGCCTTAAGCACTCTCAAGCTTTTACAACACTCTCTGCAAATCTCTTAGCTCTCGCAACTATCGATTTCCCTCTTTGGCTTGCTTAAGACTTGTAGTTGATATCTCCTTCACTTCATGCTTGCAAGCATCCTGGGATTCCATATCCCCTATCTATTACATCCTTACTTCGTGATATAGGTTTTCCTCCTCGAGATTGCTTTTATCACTCATATTTTGTGATACAGGTTCTCCTCCTTGAGTAGGGATTTATTTTATCACATTGCATTTTCTTACTTCTCTCACTCTATATTTTTGGCTGTCCATGGAGGTGGGAACACCAAAACAGGGGTTTGACTAAGGAAAACCCCTATTCAGCCCCAACAATTTCTCTAGATCTTATGCATGCAGGTATTGAAGACATTCATATACTGGAGGCTTCATTACTTGGATTGTTGTGAGAAGTTTCTCTCTTATTCTCTTACTTTATCATTTCTATTTCACTTTACTTCAATTCTATTACATTCTGTTACTTTACCACATTTTTTAAGTTCTTAGCAATCTTATTGTTAGTATTCACTCAACTATTTTCTATGATAAACTCGCCTTCTGGTCCGTACAAGATGCTAGTGCGCCTCTTGGATGCTAGTGCACCACTCTGTTGTCCATATCCAACGCTAATGTCCTTTGGTCAAGAGCTTGTCAGTTTTTCCAAGAAGTCTTTGTGTTATGCTCTTCTTGATTCTAGAACTCTCGCGTTGTTCCTTGAGGTAGTTTAGGGAAATTCGCCCAATGAGGCTCTCTAAATGAAGAGAACTCATGAGTAGCGAATCCCCCTTCTCTACACTCACAAGTTGAATGAATAGACTTTGAAGAGAAATTTGCTCCAATAGCAAGGATGGAAGCTATTAGGATGTTTTTGAATTTTGTAGCACAAAAGGATTTCAAAGTATATCAGATGGATGTGAATTCTGAATTTCTAAATGGTGAGATGGAAAAAGAAGTTTATATTGAACAACTAGAAGGCTTTCACTTATCAAATAACCCTAATATGGTCTACGTATTGAAGAAGGAATTGTATGGAATCAAGAAAGCTCCTAGAGCTTGGTATGAAAGATTGGATAGATGCTTGTTGCAACAATGATTCAATAAAGGTACCTCAGATATTAATATTTTCTTTTAAGTTGAGAAAGATCAAATCTTGATTGTGGTTGTGTATGTTGATGATATAAGCTTTGGAGGAAATGAAAGTATGCGCAAGATATTTGCAGAATAAATGCATAATGAGTTTGAAATGTCAATATTTGGGGAGATGAATTTCTTCCTTGGACTACAAATCAATCGGACAAAAAAAGTATTTTCATTTCACAATCAAAATATGTCAAGGAAATGTTGAAGAAGTTTGGAATGGAAAACTCTAATCCAGTATGTACTCCTATGGTTACTGGTTGCAAGCTGTGAAAGAATGATGAATCTCCTAAGGCTAATTAGAGCAAGTATAGATCAATGATTGGAGGAATGTTATATCTAACTAGTACTAGAATAGATATCATGTATGCAGTTTCTCTTGTGGCTAGATTTCAAGAAGATTTTAGAGAATCACATGTGACATCAATGAAGAGAATATTCAGATAGTTGAAGGGCACTCCAAAACATGGCTTGTGGTATCCAAAGGATAAAAATTGCTCTTTGATTGCTTATATAGATGTAGATTGTGCAGTTTGTGTGGATGAAAAAAAATACAAGTGGTGGTGCATTCTTTCTTTGAAACAGGTTGGTGTCTTGGCTAAGCAAAAAGTAGGATTCAGTGTCATTGTCTACTGCAAAAGTAGAATACATTGTGGCAACATCTTGTTGCACACAAGTGTTATGGATGAAACAAAATTTGAAGGATATTAGAGTGGTATATGATGAACCTATTTCTATCTTTTGTAATAATAAAAGTACTATTAACATTTCAAAGAATTCGATAATGCATTCAAGGACAAAGAATATTTCAGTTAGGTATCACTTTTTGAGAGAGAAGGTTCCATAGAATGAGGTGAAGCTGGAGTATGTGCCTACAAAGGAACAAGTTACAAATATATTCAAAATTCTCTTCTTAAGGATTCTTTTGAGTATCTTCAGGAGAAGTTAGGGGTTAATGCCCCTCCTTTCAACTAGATGCACAAGGATATGCATCAATCTAGTGGATTTCAAGATTCATTCCTTGTTTTGGACTGATATTGGTGGCTACCTCTCAAGGGGAGTAGGTAGTAACAATGTTGGTTGTCACAGTAAGGGTGAGTAAGTGTTGTCATTGTGTGGTATATAGTTGTTTTCCTTTGTTAGTTGTGCCAAAGGATATATGCAGTAGTTGTTGGTTAGTGCACTACGTTGTGTAATCCTAAGGGGGAGTGTGCAAAGGTGTGAAGGAAATAGAGTGCAATAAAAGAAAAGGAAGTTGCAGAGAAAATACATGTGTGATTGATGTCAAAGTGGATGTTTCTATTTTCCATTGATGTCAAAGGGGGAGAGATTTAACTAAAAAAATTATGAAGTGGGGGAGAAAGAGAAAGTGTTGGAAAGGATAGATGTTTGTGTAAGGGGGAGTAGTGTGCATTGGTGTGCAGTATATGTTGGTGACCAGAGCTATTGATTTTATTGTTGGTGGTTTTTCACATCATGTGTTGCCATCAATGACAAAGGGGGAGATTGTTGGAATTCTACGCAGTTTATTCTGTCATTGATGTCAATAGATCTATGTTGTTGCATTGATTTCAACCTTAGAGTTGCTTTGATTTTTTGCATTATGTTGTCATTAGTAGTCTCACTAGTGTTAAAATCTAGTGTTTCCTCGATATGCATGTGTGTGGTTGAATTTTTGTAGTGTAGTTGGTTTGGTGGTGATGAGAAAGTGTTGTAGATGATGAAATGGTGTTTGGGGTGCTTGGTTTCCAAGTGCTTTTGAGAAAATTTGAATAAAAGAAGAGACAATGTGGTAGAGTGTTTAATGTAGTAGAGAAGTGTTCTGGATTTTACTCATTTCTTCTATATTGAATATATAATTATGTAGTTTGGATATGTTGCTCAGAGGTGTTCAAAGGTGTTATATCCAAACTCTCTTGTCTTGGATTGTTGTGCAAAGAAAGTTGTGTTCACTAATGTGTGAACTATGAAAGAAGTGTTATTTGGGAGAAATGAATTTTTCTCTACATTTCTCCGCAATGTGGGTTTTGGCCTTGTGTATCTAAGGGTGTACTTACATTGCTCATATCTATCTCTAGTTTAAGTTTTTTGAAGTTTGGTGCTCTGCAAGTTTGGATTCTTGTGTTATAGTTGAAATGAAAGAAAAAGGGGGGAAGAGGATAGGAAGACCTAGAAATGAGGGACCTATACCAAAAATCACAAAGGGGGTGTCCACCTAATCACAAATCCACCTTTCTCAATTTCATTAGGAAGAGGGAGTGTCAAAATTGATTAGAATTGACCTTCAACCCCTAAGATGAGTCAACCCCAAGTTTGGAAACTTTTTTTCCCTAACTTCCTTATGACAAAAAAATAGTAAAATATGACTAAACATTAGTTTTGGGAGAAGAATAAAAGTACATTAAAAATTAAATTTATGAGATCCATCACTTGAAATATGAAGTATTATGATAACACTATAAAAAAAAACAATCAAATGGAAGATCTGAGAAGGTTAAGATATTGTGCACCTATCACCAAAATGTCGTAAAGCATCCTGCCAGGACTCATTCACCCAAGGGCGAATGGGTCTTTGTATAGGGATCTGAAAATTATTTTTGTAGTCCTCTAGTGTCATATATAAGCTTCTTATTCTCCCAAGTTTCACTTTTAGAAAGCCGAAAATAAATTTTGTAGGTGAGTTTTCGTATCTTGACAACTTTGATGACAACTTTGACAACTTTGTGAAATTGCACTTTTGATCCAATTTTAATCCTTCTTCACCTGCAAATCTGCAAACACACAAAGAGGGTAAAAATGATTATTTTTGGTGTATAAGGGTTTTCCTTGGTCAAACCCTAGTTTGGTAATTAAACCTTGATAATGAAATGAAAGCATAAATTGAAGGAATGATGAATGAACTCTAGCTTGTTGCAACTCACCAAACCCTTTAATGGTTGACCTTAGAGGACTGAAGTCTAACACATCACTCCAAGGATTAGAAATTGCATGAAATGAATTGATTGGATGCTTTATTTGACGCTTGATTTGATGCTTGGAAACTTGAAACCTACATCACAATGTTAGCTCAAAAACATGCATGAACACACATAAATATTGACATCATGATAGGATCTTGAATACTACAATAAATGATTGATAAATCTTCTCTCCAATGCTCTTGACAATAATCTTTTCTTTAGGAATGCTTGCATAAGGTGTGTTCTAATGTTGAATTGATAAAAATACCTTATATTTATAGGAAATTTTCTAATTTCTAGACAATTAAGCATCAAAAGCCAAAAATTGAAATTTGAATTTAGATCATAAAAATGCTATCAAAAACATATTAAAAAATGGGATCTTAAACTTAAGGAACACCAATTCTCCCTTGGGCGAATGGGTCCTAGGCCCTAAACCTAGGACACATATTTTCTAAGATATGTAATTATTTAATGTAGGTTCTCCTTTCAGAAAATGAAATTAATTAGGCTTTTAAATGTTTAATTGGGCCAATTAAACGCTTTATTAAGTCCAATTGTAAAGGGGATGCAAACATAGTGTGAAAATGTAAAGGTGTGCATTTTTCTACACTACATTTAGCCCCCACTTTATTGAGGATATGAACTTGTGCTCAAACTCACACTTAAGTAGAAAAATAAGTCAAGAGAGGTCCAAGTGCACAAATGTCGATGGGATAGGATGAAAAAGATCAAGGAGGTTGTGCAAGCTCCTAGGATCAATATCTCATGTGAAACAAACATAAGTACAAAGGGACACATGCTTGCAGCAACACAAGATGCACAGTCACGCAATGCCAAATGCAAAAAGAAAGAAAAGAAAGGATTAACTAGAAACAGTTGTGTTGTTATCCATAAAAAATATTCACGTGAAAACTCATTGTTCACTATGAAAACAAAATATACTCACAAGGGCTAGTGAAATTCGGTGTCCACTAGGTGAGCCCCAAAAAGGTGGTTGATGGGAAAGTCATGCTAGGTCTATAGGATCCCATATGTCAACCATACCAAAATTTATACCTCTTGATAAATTTTATAAGGTGTCACACAAAAAAAGGTTCTAAAAGGCTAGCAAGCTGTATTATGCTAGACAGTCATAAAAAAACAAAAATGCTCCACTGCCAAGCAAGTTGTGTTATACTTGGTGGCCATAAAAAATTTGTAAAATGCAATAGGATAGGCTATTCAAAGGGTTTTTTCTTAGTCCATGAAAGGTATCACCTTAGGGAACATCATGCTTAATGTCACCAAGAGAGGACTAGTTGAGGATAAAAGATTCACAACTTAGGGAATGCAAGTCATAGCATTACCACTAAGAGGAATGCCATATACCAAGATGTAATAACCCATTCTAAATTATTACTTAGATAATTATTATTGCAATGACACATGAATATATTCAAATTAAAAAGACATAAATAAGAAGCTATAGTCAATCATAACAACACATATCTAATTAAAATGAGTCAAGATATATATATATATATATATATATATATATATATATATATATATATATATATATATATATATATATATATATATATATATTCATTTCAGAAGTCAATTACAATATCAAGTTTGACTTGGCTCTTAAGGCCACATAGTCATTACAATGTACCACTATTACATCAAGGTTACATCAAGGTTTTACATCAAGTTATGTCATAGACTAAATAGTCTTTAAATACATCTAAGGTTCCTCTTGACACTCGCCTGCACTAGTGGATAAGAGCATGGTTGAAGCGCTTTACTGCCCAACCACGAAGCTTACACTTCCCCAAAATTCTTCCAACTTGAAGAATATCTGACCTTGTAGAGAAAGTTTAGCAAGAGAACAATCTGTAAGGTGGAATTTGGTGCGTGCCCATATATCAACATGCATTTCTATCTACAAGCTAGAAAAGATAATGAAAGATCTTTGCTAGGAATGGTAGATAGTGTCATCACAATGTTCATACATACATAATGAACAAATTGCTTGGCTAAGCATAAAATATTGTTGCAACAACAAACAATAGGTTATGGTAAAGCAAACCTATACTCTTTTAACTCCATCTTGGCACCCATCCTGAAAGGTAACTTCCAACATCAAGTTATCACATAACAACTAACTACCCACTAGTAGCATCTCCCCTTAGGTGCTCTAGTCTACTAGGTGTTGTTGTTCTACTCAATTTATAATTTAGAAATAAATTTAATGGAAATTGATCAAACATTATCCATCCATTGAAAGCACATGTCTTAAGAGTACTTTCATCGCATCTAAGTATTCATTTAAAAATAAAGAAATATAGGTGACTAAAGAAGGTATGTCACAAGTATGTGTATGTATGTAGATGAAGGTATACATGGATACAAATATATGTGCCTACTTAAGTTATTAATTTGTGCATACATTCTGAATTTAAAATCAATAGATCAGGTTTCTATCATTCAAATAATGATTCAATATATATCATGATGTCTATTAGTTTACATGAAATAAGAATCTTAAGAACAAATATGATTGAATAGTTTCCTACATACTGTTATGTCATTCGTTTCAACCATGCTATGAAAAAAAACTGTTCTAATGTAATCACACATTTATTGATGTTTTTTATAGCTAAATAATCACAATTGAAAACAAAATAATGCCATTCTCAAATGATCACACACTATTTAAGATAGAAAATATTTTGTTAGAACTAAATAGTTACAAAACTATAATGCCCCGCCACACAAACCCCAAAGGACACTAAAATATTAAATAATTATAGCACAATTTTTTATAAAGTAAACTAATATGATTTATTAGTTAACAAGCATTACAAGATATGAAACCATACAAATGTATATAACAACTAACTAGTCCCTTGGGGTTACATGACTGCATTACATTATATCCTTCACACTTATGGATTTAATTATAAATATTTCCACAAATACAACACCACTAAAGATCATATATTATGAACCAATAACACATAATTGTTGCAAGATTGTGTGTCCTGTGGTATTCCTTGCAACACAATTCTTGGGTTTGTGACATCATTTAACCGCCTCCTGTGGATCTTAACTGAAGCTTGTATCGGGCATTGACAGGTCAATCTTTTGGTACAACGACAAGGCCAACAATAATAATACAAGGATCAATATACATTATAGTTATGATAAGCATCCATCAGTGGTCATAATATAATTCCAAAGATTACAATCATTAGATTTATACTATGAAGATACATCATTTAGGGATTACATCAATACAATAGTGCTTCCCAACATGAACGAGAATAGTACAGTAACGTGGAATAATACAACTGAAATGTACGAGTACAAAGCATCAAGACTGGTTCCAACTCTGGTACAACTCTGGAGTCACTACAAATGGTACAACTATGCACAAATTGATCTTCGATTGGGGACCCAATGGGGTGCATAACACATTCCACTTGACCATGTGGGCCTTAAGTCCCACCTCCCATGCTAGGAGATGACAAGAAGGACTCACAACGTAAAATAGTCAAGTGAAGAATGACTAACAAGACTCCATGAAAATAGCAACAACACAAGAAACATCTGCTTCCAAAGGAACAAGAACAAAAAGGGGGAAACAACAAACATCCAAGGTTGCTGAAGGGAAGAGTGTCATCACATGGCTCGATATGGGTTACCCAATGCAGATCTTCATAGGTTACCAACCCCCATCTTGGGTTACCCTGGCAACCTCAACCGATCCCCAGCTCCCATTCTTACACATGTAGAATCAACTCACCTTTCATGAAGACAAGGTGGTTGATTTTCCATTCCAGGCCTTCTCATCTCATCTCAAGCCTAAACGAGTGCTTGAGCCATGAGAGAGGCATCCATTATCTTGTATTAGTGTGATTACTACCCACCCCCTAATTGTTAATTAGTTTATCACTTGATTAACTCAACTTCCACATGAGTTACCCTGGATACCACTTAGGGTTTCGACCCCTGTGGGAAGCCACTCTCCCTACTAGCAACAAAATCTCAAAATCACAGACTGGGTAAGCCAACTTGCACCAACTAGCAAAGCCATATAAAGTCACATGAAATGAGGCATGCACCACCTCACACAAGATCTCCATAATGAAACAATTTCCACAGTGCAAGCCTCAAACCACCATAAACACAATCCAAGTATAAAGATCAACCATTATCATGAAACCACCCACTATTAGGTGAAACAATATAAAACTCATGCAAACACTTATGGATTGATATGGGTTACCCAATGCAGATCTTCCTAGGTTGTCGACCCCCTTCCTAGGTTACCTAGGCAGCCTCATTTGATCCTTGAACCCCATACCAACTCTTGCAAGTAAAAACCACACTCCCCTCTAACCTATGGAAGACTAATGAAACACTAACAAAATCCACTCAAAACCAAATCCACCATAATCACCAATAGTAAATTAAATCGCAAGGCATCCAAGGGAGACCTCAATTTTCTCATCACATGATACCCTAACCAACTTACAATTTGGCTAATAAACAACTTTTAACAACATCAACCATGACAACAATAGTAGCCAATCAGTTCATGACTCAATTCTAAAATCAACCTGAGAAATCAACACGAACAACCAATCAGATCAACCATGAGAGGCATTATTCTCCCATTTCCTAATGCTCATTACTTAACCATTAAATTCACTTCATAAACTATTTACACAATAATACTCAAGCGTCTAAGATATCAATTATTCTAATTTATAACTCAGCAATAAAAGAATACAATGTAATCAATATTTTAAAAAAAACATCAATTCAAGTACTCCTTCACATACAAATACTCTAATTACATACATGCAAATAAAACTCTTATCATAACTTTAGTTTGTCAATTCACTAATTGCTCTCACTTAGAATTCTTAACACAAAATGCACTATTTTCCAATCTCTTTTATATCCCCTTATTTATAATAAATTATCATTCTTGACATAAGTAACTAAAATTATAACCTACCCAAGGACTCTATTCTCAATTGGGTATACTCTGTTTTATTTTTGATAATCTAACTATCTTATCACCTTACTTAAAATCTTAAACCTATCTAAATAAATTTCCCTCTTTAAAAATATAAAGCCTTATTATTATTTTACACATTTCACTTAACCAAATTAAACAATAACAAATATTCTACAATTCTAACAACTTGGAGAATGTACCATGTAACTATTAAATAGTTATAAGGAAATCAACATTTATTAATTAGATAAAAGATAGTCTAAGTCATTCATTCAACCCATTCCTTCAATTTTCTAATTTTAACTAACTCCTTTTTTTTATTTAACTTTTTGCAATATACATATCTACATAGCCAAAATCATGAAGCGTATATCATTCTTTTTTTTTCTATCACTATCATACTATACCTATCCATATATATATATATGTTTATATATACACATTTATTATAATCGAAATGTGGTATATTGAGCTATATATATATATAAACTTACCGTGTTGGATACACTACTATATACATACATATAAAATCAA
The DNA here is from genome assembly GCA_007258455.2 of Sequoia sempervirens. Taxonomy (NCBI): domain Eukaryota; kingdom Viridiplantae; phylum Streptophyta; class Pinopsida; order Cupressales; family Cupressaceae; genus Sequoia; species Sequoia sempervirens. The sequence goes on from VDFB02270651.1 coordinate 239,375,218, forward strand.
AGGCCTTTAATATACTATGGACATTGATGAGACCTAGCAGGAAGTATAAACTACAAAACTATTAAAATACAATGACTTTAAGCCATACCAAATTTCATCCAATTAACAAACACGAGCTATGAAATTTTCTCAGCATAATAAATACCCATCCTTGATAAAATACAATAGACAACTTCGAATTAAGGGAAAATGCAAATTTAAATTACAACCTATAATGTCACAAGCAATAGGTGTGCATGGGAAGATTGTTGAGGAATCTTAAAAGCTATCAAACAATTGGGTTCAACTGGTGGTCAAGAAATGAATGCAATACAAAGAACAATCATCAACTTATAATCATTGACTGCCATAAACCTATAGCACCTTCGATTACAAATTGGACAATATTGGATGCTAAAATAAATCATAATTCTTAAACAAAACATCAAACACAAAAAATTCTGCAGAATAGAGAGGAGGTAGCACAGTTATGGTGGAGATACCCAGGCGAGTGTACAATGGATGAACTCAATGGAAAAGCATACAATCCAATAACATGATTGAGAGTTGTGCCCCAATTTAGATTTACTGAGAAAGCATTAGAGACATCGTATAGAACCAGTGATATGGAGTCGAAACTTCAATATAAAAAGTAGAAGATTAAATAGTGAAAATGGTATCACTAATATCAAGGTTGCATCAGAAGAAAAAGAGAGGGTAGGATCTATCGAGAGGCATTAGGAAAACATAAATTTCAACAAGAAAAGAAATAAATAGCAATCGAACTTCAAGCTACTACTATGCAAAACAATATTCATAGTAGGATGTATATTTCAAAGCCGAACAAAGGTGTATTTCTCATTTGGAAGGTGTTATAACATAATCCAATAAGGAAACAAGCTCAAGGGTTCGTGCCTTACAACCTAGGCACACTTGCTATAAGGGATGCCAACTCAATATGATAGTCTATGATAGACAACTAACCATTAGAAACTTCCTACCAACATAAATCATATATATCCCAGCTTCTTATGGATGCAGACAGGGAGATGGGAAAAATTAAGGTGCCATATCTAGATACTATGAAGAATAAGTCATATTTTCCAAATCTCAGGAAGGCCAAAAAATACATATGTAACCATCAGTAATATCTACATTCAAGATATTAATTCCCAACTAGCATACATGAAAATGAGAAGCAAGGACAATCGTTAAAGAAAAAACTTGTTACACTCCAGAGGGACTTGTGGAAAGATAGGCAGCATAGTGACACACGTGATAGAGAACACCTTGGTTTGCAACATTTATTCATAGATGGATTAAGTGTGCCCTTGTCCCCATGCAACTACCATGGATTTTTTTCCTTAGACCAAAATCCTGTTCAAAAACTAAAAATATCAAATGAGCCAAAATTTCCCCCAAAATGATCATCATGAAAACCAGAGAAGTGATTCAATCTTCCCTAGACATTTTCTTGCAGAGCAAGTTTTGTTTTTTGAAAACCAGAAAAATTCCCCCAAATCTTCTAAAAGATCATTATATACAAAAAGGAGGCCGCTTTCATTTCGAAATCCCAAAAATTAGCTAAAAACTCAAAAATCTCACATAAACAACAAATTTCATTTCAACAATTAGTTCAAAACCATACATGAGCACGAAAGAAGATCTTTCTATCTTCATATTGCTTTTACTATTCATTTATTATAACATTCCATTATAAATATATTTGATTTAATTTTACTTTAATTTATATTTATCTTTATCTATTCTTAATTATTAAAAACATTTAATAACCTTATTTAATTTAATTTTCTCAATCAAAGCAACACTTGAGCATTAACTTTCTCCACAAGCCAACCATCAATAATTCATTTAATTCATTACCAAGCAAACAACAAAATTAAACCAATTTAATTCAAACAATCCAACCAAAATTAAATCAAATGTCCAGAAAGAGTAAATCATGGAGGGGCACTACAAAAACTATATTGTTTAGCTAAACACTTATAGAACAATCCTATTTCAGCTAAGCAAATACATAACAATGTTGTTTTAGCTAAGCAAATATAGAACAATGTTGTTTCAAGCTAATCATTTACAAAACAATGTTGTTTCAGCTAAACAAATATAAACAATGCTATTTCAAGTAAAATGATCATAGTTTATAACACATTGGTGTAGTTCATAATAGAACATTCACTTATTTCACTATTAAAATGTTGTTTACAACTAACACTTATAGTTCGTAATGAAACAATGCAATTTGAAATAATTTATAGTTACAACTCTGAGTTTCTCTTACTTCGTTGATCCAAACATATCATTCTAAACAAATGTATATAAACTTTCATGTAAATAGAGAACCCAACAAAACTGATAATATCTTGTGTAAAGAATATATAAAAGAGCTCAACGATCTGCTAACCATTACCAATAATACTAAAATGTTTAGAAATCAATACAACTCCTTTGAGCTTGAGATGAAACCCTCATTCAAACTTATCTAGGATATTTAGCTAAACTGCTCAAAACAAGGTAGTCGAGGCTATAGCCTTAAGAGCCTACCCTTGTCTATAAGGTAATCATCCCAAGGATGCTTGTGAGTCATTTGTGATGAATGTTGGTTTATTGTACAGAACATGCAAACAATTAAGAGATTGGCTTAGTCTTTTGGAATTTGTCCTTTAAGGACTAGACATTATGAAACCATGCAAACATAGCACATACAGATACTTGCATCTACAAGTAAACAACAAAATACACATATACAATATGGTGACATAGGTCTACCATCGCCCAAGGCGACGAGACATCAAGTTTAGCCTTGACATATCCTTTGATCTAAGGAATCAAAGGTAATGGATTTTCCTTGAATGGGTGACCATGATTAAAAGAATAAAAATAAGAAAAGTACAATATAAATCATAATCTTATGAGAGATATTCGGCCTACCCATAAAGGGTGGCATCGATTTACACAACATAGTGCTCCATTCACAGGCCTATCGGGATTTCTCGATAGCCTTATGAAGAGCTTTCTATTCAAAAAACATGGTTCCTATACACAAGACTAACGACATAAGTCTTACAAGGTATTTTATAATCGTCCATTCAAGCCATGGGCCTTACATGCACTCGCCAACCCAGGCATAAAATTAATAGAGCCATGCTTATATGTAAATGAATATGCAACTCCTATAAAATACACAAGGTTATGAATGATAAAGCCTCATTCAAAACAATGTATCGACATGATAGCGATTTGATTTAGCATAGAGAAATAGAAATACAGTAAAATGGAATGAAGATCAACATTTTTATTGAAAAAATCACCCAAATACCTCTGGAATTGAAGATTTCCTTCATATTTTTCCTCAAGGCTTCAAACCACCACCCAATCACTATGAGTTTTTTTCCGATATCCCCCAAGATAGAAAATTTCTTTCTTTTTATTGCCCTCCACTATGGGCTATTTTTGAATGGTAATCGACATTGATTATTTCCACCTCACCCCACCCTCATGATTTGAATATTGCCTTAATGCTTAAGGAAGACCACGATCTTCGTGAGATTTCCTCATAATTTTCATTTGAATTCAAATAGTCCGATATGGATAATATCGGTTATTAAATTTAATTGCAAAGGAATATAAATATGTATATGTATATATATAGTACATATACATATACATATACATATACATATATATATATATTTGTACGACATTCATTGTCATTCACATTCGATTATAATTATTCTTCGGTTTATATATATATTTATTCATACATATATACATACTTGTGTATATATATATATTATTTATTTGAAGATGTTTATGGGTTCCATATGCCAACATTTAATTAAATAAAGAGCTTTTATTTCATTTTGAGAATCACTATATATATGAACAAAAAGGGAATTTTACTTAATTTCATATAATGAAATTCTTAACCTTTTTAATCATTCTTTAAAATACATACTTTCATTTTCTTCCAAATTCTCAAAACACAAAATTTAAGTAAACAATTTAATCTTGAAATCATGAGTCTTCTTTTGTACAACCCATTCATTTGCATTAATTGGGACAATTCAAATCATGCAATTAAATTCTTCTATATATGCAAGATGTTTCAAATGCAAGTTATCATACCATTTGTGGTGTGTGAACCTAGATTCCATCGAGCTTACCGTTCGATCTAGCTAAAAAATCATAATTCAACTGCGTTCTCATCCTTCAACTTGTCACCTTGCAATTGCACACACTTGCACTTGCAAAATTCATCAATAATGTTCAATTCTTGATAACATATAAGATCATTTAGTCAACATCAGTCAACTTCTTTCAATCTATTTCAAAATTTCTAGAATTTCCATTTAACATATTGAATTTCTTCAATATTTGAATTTACCATATTATAATTAATATGCAATAAATTTGGGTTATGACATCCTTCCCCTATTGGATGAGACATTGTCCTAATGTCTATTTAATCAAAATTAAAGTATTTATGTCTATTTCAACATCACATAAATTTAAAGCATATATGTCTATTTCAACATCACATCAAATTAAAGCACATATATCTATTTCAACATCACATCAAATTAAACCTTATACGTCTATTTCAACATCACATCAAATTAAATTTTATATGTCTATTTCAACATCACATCAAAATATTTCAATCCAAAAATTTCCAAGGAAAATTATTATATTCTCTTTCTCAAGAAAGAAAACGTGGAAAGGAGCATTCTATTTTTTTCGTATCCTCCCAAATAGCACTGTCTTCTGAGGACTGGTCCCATTGGACATTAAATTGAGTAATATCTCTGCTTCACAACTTAACGTTGCATCTATCCAGGATTCTAATGGGCTCCACTAGCACCACTCCTAGATCCTACACTTGCAAGGATTACCAATCAAGCACATGAGCTACATCAGGATGATATGGCTTAAGCAAAGAAACATGAAACACATTATGAAGTCGAGCAAGAGTAGGTGGTAGAGCTAGTCTACAAGCAACTAGGTTAATCACTTCTAAGAATTCAAATTGTCCCACCTATCTTGGGGCCAACTTGGAAGACTTTCCAAAAGAAATGGAACTTTTATGAGGTTTAACTCTCAAAAAAACTTTATCCCCGGTTGCGAGCTGTCTAAGAGTTCGATTCTTTTTGGCATAACTCTTCTGTCGATCTGCCACCTCCTTTACTCTACTCTGAATGATTCATTTTTTCTTCCATTTCCTTAAGCATTTTAGGTTCTACTATGATCCTATCCTCCAATTTATCCCAACTAATGGGGGTACGACACTTTCACCCATAAAGAGCTTCAAATGGTGCCATGCCTAGGGATGTGTGATAAGAGTTGTTGTAAGAAAACTCTACCAAAGGAAAATATTCTTCACACCTATACTATTGGTCAATACAATACATTCAGAGGAGGTATTCTACTACCTAATTCACCCTCTCTATCTATCCATTTCTATAAGGATGATAAGTTGAACTGAAATTCAATTTGGTTCCCAATGCGACATTCAAGGTCATCCAAAATCTTGAGGTCATCCAAGTGTCCTTATCAGAGATGATAATCTCTGGCACTCCATGCAAGTGGAAGATATCCTGGACAGATTTCTTGGCCAAGGTCAACGATCCATCCTTAAGGTTTCTTCGAATGAAGTGTGCAACCCTTTTCAACTTATCAATTATGACCAAGATAACCTCATTCTTGTTCTTGCTCAACGGAAACCCCTGTACAAAATCCATATTGATCACCTGCCATTTATACTCAAGCATATCATGAGGGTACAATAGCCTGGCTAGGTGTGCATGCTCAGCCTTGACTCATTGGCATTCAAAGCATCTAGATACACACTCCACTACATCCTTCTTGAGTTTAGGCCAAAAATACACTCTTCAATTTTGTGATCATTTTGGATACTCCAGGGTGTCCTGAATAAGGTGCATTATGAACCTCCTCTAAAACCAACTTTCTCAGCTCTCTAAAGTCAGGAATGTACATTCTTCTTTGGTTTCTAAAAATGCTATCTAGTTCAATCTCATACCCATTATACCAATGATTTGAAGGATTTACTACTAGGGTGCTCTTCACTCTCTCATAGTGCTTATCCCTTGGTAGGTACTGAATCACTTGTTGTCTCAAGTTAGACCTTGTTGAGATCATGGCTGCTAGATGTCTTCGTCTACTAAGAGAATCAACCAATCTTTTCTCTTTTCCCTTTATATACTCTATTCCAAAGTCATACTCACTAAGGAATTCCAACCACTTTCTTTGTCGTGCATTAAGGTTTGGTTGAGTAAATATGTATCTTAATCCCAAGTGGTCCATCTTGAGTTCAAATGGCTTTCCAAAAAGATAATTCCTCCACATCTATAAGGAATGAACTATTGCAAACAATTCTAAATCATGAGGCATGTAGTTAAAATCATGCTGCTTAAACCTCCTTGATTCATATGCTACCACTTGTCCATCTTGCATTAATATTGCTCCCAATCCCTCTCCTGAAGCATCTGTAATTACTGTGAATCTCACATTGGGATCAGGGATAGTCAACACTGGTGCTGTCATGAGCCTCTCCGTCAGGAGTTGGAATGCTTGCTCGCATTTCTCGGTCTATTCAAACCATGTTCCCTTTCTTTGGAGTGAGGTGATAGGAGATGCAATTTGGGAAAACCATTGCACAAAATTCCTATAGTATCCTATGAGGTCCATGAAGCTACAGACTTCTGACACATTCTGAGGCACCAACCATTCCATGATCACCTTGATCTTCTCAGGGTCTACAAAGACTCCTTCAGCTAAAATGATATGGCAGAGATAGTGCACCCTGTCTTCATAGAATGAACACTTGGATATCTTCCCAAAAAGTTTCCTTTCTCTAAGCCGCTGTATAACTATCCTCAAGTTCCTATCATACTCTTCAATAGACTTTGAGTAAACTAATATGTCATCAATGAAGATCAGAACAAAATCATCCAAGTAGTCTTTGAATACACTATTCATGAGGTTCATAAAAGCTGCTAGTGCATTAGTTAAACCAAAAGGTACCACGGTGAACTCATAATGTCCATATCAAGTTTGAAAAACAGTCTTCAAAATATCTTTTTCCTTAATTCTCAACTAATGGTACCCTGACTTGAGATCAATTTTGGAGAACACCATTTCTCCCTTCATTTGGTCAAACAACTCATCAATCCTTGGGAGCGGATATCGGTTCTTGATGGTCACCTTATTCAACATCCGATAGTCTATACATAGACACAAGGTCCCATCCTTCTTTTTCACAAAGATAACTGGTGCTCCCCAAGAAGACACATTGGGTCTTATAAGCCCTTTTTTCAACAATTCCATTAATTAGGCCTTCAACTCATAGAGTTCAATGGTGGTCATCCGATAGGGTGCCTTGGATTAAGGCTTAGCTCCTAGGACAAGGTTAATAGAAAAGTCGAATTCCTGCTTCAGAGGAAACTTTGTAAGTTCATTAGGGAATACGTCTTGGAACTCCTTGAGAATAGGATAGTCATCTAAGTACAACTCCTTGTTGTTAGGGTTGCTGACATGCACAACATAAATTTCACATCCTTTTCGACAAGCCTTCTTGAGTTGCATCACAAAAATCTATCTAAGCTCCAAGGGTCTTTGCATTGTACAAATCTCGACTAGGTTTCTATAATAATCTTAAAAAATGACTACCTTATCCTCATAATTCACTATAGACTTATGCTCAGTTAACCAATATATTCCCAAAATTACATCATATGAGCCTAAAGGTGCCACATACAAGTTGACCTAAGTCTGAAAGGTTGGAAGCTCTAACTCACTACAAAAGAGATTGTCATCTACCCTCTGCTCTGATCGATTACCATACTAGACCATCCATGAGTTTTCGATGTATCTATGTCTAATAGGTATCTTGGATATTATTCTAGGGTCTATAAAACATTCAATAGCTCTGACATAAATCTAAATAGAGACAAATTGGCCATAGAGCTTACCCATCAACTGAATTGGTGAAGCCTGATACTCTTCTTGTTTATTATCCACTGCAACGTGGATTTGGTGATGTTGATTTTGCTGATAGCTTCCTTCCTTCCGTGAATTTGACCGTTGAGGACAATTAGAGGCATAATGATCATCTCCACAAGTATAGCATCCACCATGAGGCCCTTTGTGACCTCTTGGCTTGTCCTCTCCGAAGCCCTTCTACTTATGGTCGTCTTTACCCTTGTTCTATGTGATCCATGCGAGAATTTTTCCAGTTTAGAAGCTCTAGAATCTATTCCAGCCTCTTGTTAGGTCCATTTTCAGAACCACTACCACCCACCTCTTGCTTGGTGGTCACCATGTTGACTCACACTTAACCTATAACACATTCATGTTTATCGCATCTCAATACCGGGTTCTATGAATAAACGTTCTTATTCTACATCACATAATTTACACATGCATACATCCCTCACTCATAGAAGACATGCACATTCATGCATAATAAACATATTTTGGAGTCCTTCGTTTGATCACACCAAAAATGTTATATGGTTTTATTTATATTAAAGGTGAGTCAATAGACCCTTATTTACAAAAGGCTTCTTGTTACATTATTCCATTTTCTCTTCATCAAAAAGAGGACATTCCTTTGGGTCCTCATCTAAATTTACATCAAACTTTACATAAGAGAATGGTTGAGCGCATAGGCTCTCCTTTTCCCCTTTAGTCAACAAGGGTGCATTGGGTCCACACCCTAGAGGCCAGTCTCATATTGTAGAAATATTTTTGATCTTAGGTGTTTGCTTCTCCTCAATTTTCAAGCCTCTCTCTAGCTTAAGTCATGTAAGGGCCTAAGCTAGAGTTTCGTCATCAAGAATTTTAGGTTGAACCTCCATCTTAGATCTTTCTTCCATTACGTCATTCTTATGTGAGGTTCTAACAGTTTTTCCATTTCCTTCATCTTGCCTTTGACCTTCCCATACCTATATTCAATCTAGGTTTAGTCAATTCTCAGGAAAAATAAATTTTGGTCAAGGGTCAACTATCCCTAGTCAAAACTATGGTAGACTCAAAGGCCTAGAGTTGAACCCTAAGCTTTGATACCAAATGTAATAACCCTTTCTAAATTTTTACTTAAATAATTATTATTGCAATGACACATGAATATATTCAAATTAAAAAGACATAACTAGGAAGCTATAGTCAATCATAGCAACACATTTCTAATTAAAATGAGTTATATATATACATATATATATACATATATATATATATATGTATATGTATGTATGTATTTGTACATATATACATACTCATGTTTATATATATATAGATTATTTATCCGAAGAGGTTTATAGGCTCCATATGCCAACATTTAATTAAATAAAGAGCTTTTATTTCATTTTGAGCATGTCACTATATATATGAACAAAAAGGGACTTTTACTTAATTTCATACAATGAAATTCTTAACCCTTTTAATCATTCTTTAAAATACATACTTTCATTTTCTTCCAAATTCTCAAAACACAAAATTTAAGTAAACAATTTAATCTTGAAATCATGAGTCTTCTTTTGTACAAGCCATTCATTTGCAATCACTGGGAAAATTATTCAAATCATGCAATTATGTTCTTCTATTTATGCAATAAGTTTCAAATGTAAGTAATCATGCCATTTATGGTGTGTGCACCCAGACTCCATCACACTTACTGTTTGATCCGACTAAACAATCCTACTTCAACCGTGTTCTTGTCCTTCAACCTGTCACTCTGCAACTGCACACACTTGCACTTGCAAAATTCATCAGTAACATTCAATTCTTGATAACATATAAGATAATTTAAAAAGATCATTTAGTCAACATCAATCAACTTTCAATCTATTTCAAAATTTCCAAAATTTCCATTTAACACATTGAATTTCTTCAATATTTCAATTTACCATATTATAATTAATGTGCAATAAATTTAGGTTATGACACAAGAAAGGTCACACTCTTGAAGGACATCTATCCCAATGTCACCATGAAGAAGACACATCACATGAATTAAGAAGACCACACTTTGAAGCAAACAATGAGTGGGGATGCTTATGCCTCCACTTTAAAGAAATTACTAAACACCATGTTGTGAGAAATTAATTTAAAGAACACAATAAATTCCAATACATGATAGCTTTATTCAGAAAGCCCTCTGTAAAACATATGTTTCCAATTAGAGCTACATCATCTAAAGGAGGTTTCCCCCATATGTAATCCTAAGATAACGCATAAGGGATCCATGGATTTGGGGTCAATGTATGTCTTTTCTACAGTGATATAATTGAGCTTAGAATCGTCAACATTCCCCAAATAACTCATGGAACAATGAGCAAAAATGAAGAATTACACATAAAGAGAGAAAAAAAAGGAGAATATTTTGGGTCAACATGGAAGAGACCTAAATGTCTCAATGCCTTGTGTCATCCCCAAAAGGAAAACATAAGAAAAGTGAAAAATAGGGGTTTTCAACATATAGAAGAATGTAGATACAAATCGAAGAATGTCATGATAGATTCACTTCCTCTGTATCCTTTCACCAATAGGGTGACAAGGGTCATCCAAAGTAGGCTCACAAACATCTAAATACACACAAAGTGACATGATACAAGGGATCACATTACACACATGCAATCACAAAGAACATGAAAATAAAACAAAGAAAAGACTAATATGGCATATTTGGGTCAACCTATAGTAGGTCATCTGCATCCCAATCTTGTTCATCATATGTGGAAGGAAGATAAATAGCCAAAGGGACAATGACAAGTGACATACTAGGAAAAGGCTATTTGAACCCTTGCCCCCACTATGTACGGGAGAAGGATGAGACAAGGTAGATGATGAGAATGTGCTCCTTGCAATATAGAAAATGATTTGCATTTAAATGTAAAACATGCATAGTGAGCATACAATGATCCTACAACTATCACTTGACAAGGAGAAAAGTGATCAATTGCTAAGGGATTCTATGATCATATTCCTGTGAAAATGGTTCAAATTTGATAATGATTCTCCTTAAGGCACAACACTCATTAGTACTATATCCAAGAGTTCTATGATATTGACAATGAGACATGTTTGTACTTTTTCCTTTTTGATTTTCTTTGATAGGTGGAAGTGTTATAAGTCCTTGATAAAGAAGTGTGTTTAAATCTTTTTCATTCTTGGACATAAGACAAGGAAATTGTGACTTCTTGAGTTTGGAATGCCTTTGTATTTTTCTTGATTGGGAAACTTGTTGAGGTGGAGGTGGAGGATCTAAGGTGACCCTATCATCTTTGTGATGTATTAGTTGGACTCTTGGAATGATCTTGTGAAAGAGAACACCTTTTCCCTTAAGAGATGTGCAAGGGGGGAGAAGATCTTGATATCCTAACCCCTTAGTATCTTCAAATGGTATTTGTTCTAACAGCTTGTGGATTTCATGCTCATTTTCTAAGTCACATCCTTTTTTTTTAAGATCTTAAATCCTTGACCATAACTCTCTTCTAAGTTAATGGGTGTATCAGTAACTCAATGAGCACAAGAAAGAAGAGTAGCAATATTGTCCTTGTTAACAAGTTCATTAATGATTGATGGTTGAGGCTTGCTTTGTGCTTCAGGATGTAAAAGGGTGAACATATTAGGTGAAGGGGTTGTAGGTGGTGTTTGCATGGATGGATAAGAGGATTCATTGTTCTCAAGGTTGTGTAGGGAGTCTTGTATGAATTGTTACATGCTATCTTCATTTTGGCCTAAGATGTCCACCTCATAGGGACATTCATTAGGAGGTGAAGGTTCATGAATAGGCTCAATTGCATTAGGGTCATCACCAAACACACAATTTGAAACGTCTACCAAAGATCTCAAAGAAACCCATATTTTACCAAAACACATATCCATGATGAAGTAGGTAAAATAAAAATGTTAATGCAGAATTTCAAATTTGATAAATGTTTGATTAAGGTGCAAAGAACCTAAAAATAATGTCTTTTTCAATACCAATTATGATTTCAAACAATGCACTTAATTTGACCAATTTAACTTAATGAAAGAAAGCATAAAATTTTCTATTTTCTTAAATTGAAACTCAGGTTTTGATAGTAGAATGCAATGAAGAAAATAGAGACAAAATGATGCCCAAAAATTTGAATCAACACCTGTACAAGGATAGGTTTTCCCAAGAGCGAATAAGTCCTTGGTCAGGGGTTGGAAAAAATCAAGTTTGTCTTTTATGGTTTAATGTTTGAACTTTTTGTTTCAAGTTGTAGGCTGTGAATTTTGTGACAAATTTTTCTAGTTTTAGGTGTCTTAATGCAAGTGCCAATAGTGACAAATACTTGAACAAAGTAACAAATTTTAAAATGCAATTTTGAACTAAAATTGAATCTAAATTACTGAACGATACTTAATGTAATCACAATGCAAGATCTATGCAAATTGTGCAAATTTTCTATTTTTTTTATGAATTTGAATGATGCAAACATGCCAAAATAAACCATAAATGCAATGCAAATAACACAAATGCAAACCTATATCTAGGGTTTTGAATGTCTCCAAATTAGAAATTAAGATGTACAAAGTCAGGTTCACCAAAATAAAATGGTGAAAAAGGGTGGAAGAGGATAGGAAGACCTAGAAATGAGGGACCTATGCAAAAAAAACAAAGGGGGTGTCCACCTGTAGTGTAGAAAAATGTATCCCTCTACATTTTCATACTTGTTTGGGCCCTCCTAGTTAAATTAGACTTAATAATACTTTAATTTAGTATTGAAAAATGTATCCCTTTACATTTTCAAACTTATTTGTTCCCTCTTAATTAAATTGGATTCAATTAGGCCTTAATAATCCCTTTTATTCATTTATGCATCTAATAAATTACATTTTATGAAGGGGAAACCCAACAATAATTAATGCCAATACATAACACTTTACCTTGAGCAATGTATGTTTCAGGAATAGGGACATGAGACCCATTCGACCATGGGTGAATGGGTCCTCCCTACACCTTTGGACCTAAATTTAAATTATGTTTTTGGTGGTATTTTAACATCTCCAAATTCATATTTTAATGTTGGCTTGTGATATTTGAATTTCAGCAAATTAAGGATACATACCTATAAATACAAGGTCATTTCACTAAGTTTCACCTAGCAATCTTATGAGAGTTTTATGAGAATTCTTCAAGAATTTCAAGAGTAATCAAAGGCATTCAAGAGTAGATATATCAGAGATTTATTGCATAATTCAAGATGTATCCATCATCTGAAAGTATTCTTGCATCATGCATGTTTTTGGAGCTAACATTGTGATGTAGGTTTCAAGATCAAGTCAAGCATTCAAAGCATTATTCAAGTATCAAGATCCACATCCAATTCAACCATTTCGTACAAGTTGGAGACTTCCTAAGATCTCCATTATCAAGTTTTCTACAAGTTTTTGTTGAGTGGTAACATAGCTTTGTTCATTCTTCATTCCCTCTTTCATGCATTATTTCAATTCAAGTTTGATTACCAAAACATGGTTTGACCAAGGAAATCCCCCATTCACCCAAAAAAAAAAATTCTCTTGTGTGTGTGATTGTAGATTTAGGTTGAAGAAGGATTGAAGACCTTTTGAAGAGAAAAATTGCAAAAGTTGTTAAAGTTGTCAAATCATGGAATCTAACCTACAAATCTAATTTTTGAATTTTTGATACTAAAACCTGGATAAATCAGAAGCTACAAATCATTATCAGAGGCTCCCAAAAGTTGCAGAAAAACCCTAAAAAAAGACCCATTCGCCCATGGGAGAATGAGTCCCAGTCAACCTTCAAAAATTGCCTCTTGATGACTGGTAAACACATTTCTTCCCTTCTCAGATATGAAATTGGTTTTTTGGTTCTACTAATATTGAGTTTAATATTGCTATTTTAAGTGTTAGATTACATTTTGGAGTTGAGTTGTTATTTTTAGTTTTTCTCCCAAAAAATATGTTTGACCTTGATGGGCCCATCCTTCAAGCATAAGGAAATCTGAAGATTCTCACATTAAGTTGATTCACCTAAGGGTTTTTAGTCAATTCTTTGTGGGGATATCATTTCCTAATGAAATATTGAGAAATAGGTCCATCATACCCCCTTTTTTACCATCCCATATTTTCCAGAAACCCTATTTTTCTATGTTTCATTTTGGTGAACTTGGATTTTGAGCATCATAACTTGTTGATTTTGGAGTCCATTTTCAACCCTAGATCTATGTTTTTCATTAATTTTCATTGCATTGCATTGATTTGCATCTCATTTAGGGTTGTTTACTTGGATTAGTTTGCATCTCATTTAGGGTTTTAGGTTTGCATTTTTGCATTCTTTAAAATCTAGGAAATTCAAAAATATAAGTCATTTTGCATAGTATTTACATAACATTGCACAATCAATCATTTACATTAGAAGATTGGATCAAAATTACATCTCAAATTAGGTCTTCTTTCTTGTCATTTAGCATTATTTTGTACTTGCATTTAGACCTCATTTTCTAGAAATCTGAAACTGTAACCTCTTGTCTGAAACCAAAATCTGAAAACCATAGAAATCGCCTCAAAAATTTGTAAATTGATTTTTAAAAACCTTAAAGTGAGACCCATTTTCCCATGGACGAATGAGTCCTTGATCAGGGATTTTTCTTAATTTTTGAGCATTAAAAATACTATTTCTGCATTTTGTGTTTCTGTACTCAGTTTGTTGTTTTAGTTTCCAAAATTTTGTTATCTAAAATGTTCATATTAAGCTTAATTTTTCAAATTCAACACATTGTTTGAATTCAAAATTTCATCTAAATGACATCATTTTCAATTTTATACATAGTATAATTAGAAAATCATCTTGCTTTAAATATAAAAAATTTGTAATCTCTTTGCATTCTAATTCTTTCTTGCATAATGGACATGTGCGTTGGTAATATATTGAAGTCCTTAAAATCTTTAGTTGATGTATCAAGTTATGTGTTTGGTAATGATCCTAATGCAATAAAACCTAATCATGTTGAACCAACCCCTAATGAGTGCCCTTGTGAAGTTGAAATTTTAGGACAAGATAATGAAAGCATGCATAATTTCATACATAATTTCCTTGACAACCTTGAGAACAATGCATTATTGTACCCTTCCATGCAACAACCAGCTCCTCCTACTATTCCACCATTAGAGATGTTTTCTCTTTTACATCTTGAGATTGAGTCACAAACGAAGTCTAAACCTCCAATCATGAGTGAACCTAGTCTCTCTAACCAAGTGCATACTCATCCATCCTATTTTTATAAAGTCACCAACACACCCATCAACCTAGAAGAGATTATGGCCAAGGCTTTAAGATATTAGCTAAGCAAGGATGTGACAAAAAAAATGAGCATGAGATTCACAAGTTGTTAGAAAAAATCCAAATTGAAGATACTAAAGGGCTAGCATATCAAGATCCTTATCCCTCCACATCGTCTAAGGAAACAAGTGTCCTCCTTCATAATGAAAAAATCCCTCATAAGGATGATAGGATCATTTTAGGTCCTTCTCCTTCAAATCCACCTCAACAAGCCCCTCAAACAAGTAATAAATCCAAAACTTATAAAGTCAAAGAGTTTCCATTCCTACATACTAAAAAAAAAATTGAATGACAAATGGAAAACTTCTTCATCTAGGATGGATTAAACTGCCACCTCCTAGTAGAAGCAACAAGAGTAAGAACATGAATTATTGTGCATATCATAGAACTCTCAGATATCTTACCGATGAATGCCATGCATTAAAGCTAATATTGAGTTATTTTTCTCCTCCTAACATTTCTTATGACAACATAATTGGATACCAATTACATGAATTTTTCTCCTTGCCATGTGGTAGTTGTAGGATCATAGTATACTCACTATTACATGTTTTACATTCATTACAAATTATTTTCTATATTGAAAGGAGCTCATTCCCACCACTCATCTCAGCTCATCCTTGTCCTGCACTTAGTGGGGGAAAGGAGTTAGATAGCCTTGTCCTAGTTTGGAATTTTTCATTGTCCCTTTGGCTAGTCCTTTTCCTTCCACATACAATGAACAAGATTGGGATGTGAATGACCTGGTATAGTTTGAATCACATGTGCCTTCCTAGCCTTCTCTTTATTTTCTTTTCATGTTCTTTATGTGATTACATGTGCATAATGTGATCCCTTGTACTATTATGTTTGATGTGTCTTCATGTTCATTCCTTTATTTGTATCTACATTCTTCTATGTATCGTAAACATTTATCTTCTCTTTTTTCTTGTGTTTTCCTTTTGGGGATTACACAGGGTGTTGAGACATTTAGGTCTCTTCCATGTTGACCCAAAATATTTTTCTTTGTTTTCGCTCTCTATGTGTCATTATTCCCATTCCATGAGTTATTTAGGGAATGATGATGTTTTCAAGCTCTATAATATCATTGTAGCAAAGACAGATGCTAACCCTAAATCAATGGATGCCTTATGTGTGATTTTGGGATTTCATTTTGGGGGAAACCCCTTTTCATGATGTAGCTTCATTTGGAAACATATGTTTGGCATAGGGATTTCCAAATAATCTCTCATGTCTTCCGTATTGTTAGCATTTATCATTTTCTACTTTAAAGTAATTGCTCACAACATGGTGTTTAGCAATTTATTTAAAGTGGGGGAATACATTGGCATTACCATTTTGGAGATCTTTGACTATATCTTATGTTTCATTATGTAGTCTTCTTACTTCACGTAACGTGTCTTCTTCTTGGTGGTATCATTGGGTTTTATGTCCTCCAAGAGTGTGACCTTTCTTGGCACATGACATTCCTCTTATTGGTGATTCTATGCATTGCATTCCCTAAGTTTTGAATCTTTTATCCTAGACTTGTACTCTCTTGGAGACGTTAGGCATGATGTTTCCTAAGAGGAGACTTTACATGAACTAAGCAAAACCCCTTTGAACATGTATTATCCTATTTGCATTTTTTTCATAAGTGTTTAGCATAATACAACTTTCTAACCCTATGAAGCTTGAAGTTACAAGTATTTTTCATGGCCACCAAGCATAATTCACCTTGCTTGCATGTGGAACCTTGTTTGTTCATAAGTGTTTAGCGTAACGCAACTTGCTAAGCCTTATAAATCTCAAAGTTCATATTGTGTGGTGCCTTATTAAAGTTATCAGAGGTATAAATCTGGTATGGTATGGGAGCCTAATAATATCCTCTCATTTTCCACCCTTGGGGGCTCGCCTAGTGGGAAATAGGTTTCACTAGCCTGTGTAAGCATGCACTGCTATTTGCATAGTGACAACAAGTTCCACTTGTCAACTTTTTCAGCTGAGGCTTGATCCACATAGAGTTGGACAGTTGAGGTTTGATCCACCCACTTTTCTTTTTCCTTTTTCCTTTCTTTGAGTCTTTGACATTGTATGATTGAGTATCTTGTCATTGCTACATACATATATATATTTTTTACATAGGCATGTGTCTCCTTGTTCCTTTGTTGGTTTTTCCATGATATCTTATATCTTGAGGGGTTGATCACCCTCCTTGACTTTTTTAATCTTATCCTTCCAACAATTGTACAATTATACCTCTCTTGATTGTCTACTTTAGTGTGAGTTTGATGCAAGGTCATCCTCTCACTAAAGTGGGAGTTAAATGTTGTGTAGAAAAATGTATCCCTTTACATTTTCACACTTGTTTGGGCCCTCCTAGTTAAATTAGACTTAACAATGCCTTAATTTAGTGTTGAAAAATGTATCCCTTTACATTTTCACACTTATTTGGGCCCTCTTAATTTAATTGGACTTAATTAGGTCTTAATAAGCCCTTTTATTCATTTTCAATCCTTTTAAATTACATTTTCTAAATGGGAAACCTAACAATAATTAATGCCAATACATAATACTTTACCTTGAGCAATGTGTGTTCCTGGAATAGGGACCTGGGATCCATTCACCCATGGGAATGGGTCCTCCCTGTTGTGCATTTTGCACACATGTCCCACTAAAAGTAGAGACCCCCCTTCTTTTTGGTTTTTTGCTTTTGTGCTAGCTCTACTCACACTCGTTTTCTCTTTTCCTTTGCCTTTTTTTGGCCTTTTGCTCAAATTTCCTTGATAATTTTGATGTCTCCTTGAGGCCTTTAAGGTATGCCAAAGTTTCATTTGTTAAGGAGAAGTGCAAAAAAATTTATGTGGGCCGCCATCGTGAGAATGCTAGAGCTTTCTGTGTTGTTTGTGGAAATTTACCATTGTGGTGCTAGGCTCATTGGCTTCTGCAACTCCTATCCCCACAAACTACCAACCTCCACAATTATGACACCCGTAGTCATTTTTCCTACATTTAGACAACCTCCACATTGTGAATTTCCATAAATTAGGGTTTTGCATGTTTATCAAAAAATCTACCTGCATTTATTATGTTTGAACCTATAAATAGTAGTCAGGTAGATTCAATTTTCACCCTTAGAATTTGTAAAATTTGGGAGCTCATTTCCTTTGTCATTGCGCCAAATTTTTGGGGACTTTGTGCTCGATCTTCCTTCTATCCATGCATTTTACAAGGTTAGAGCTCTATTGCATTTTTCATTTGATTTATAATCTTGTCCTTTTGGGTTAACAATGGTTTTGTTTCAATTTTTTTAACTCAAACATTAAACCTTCCCATAGAATGTCACCTACGGAAGTCTGTCTCCAACGGGCCCAAGTTTTGGTTACAACCTTGACTGCTTTTTTCTTTACTCCTTTTTAGCATGTGACCTTGACCAGGGCATTGAATTTAAAATTTCACCAATTCTTATAACCCTCATGGAATTTTGAATGCGAGAGGCCATACCTTATGAGCCGTTACAACAACATAGACTATAACGTCACCTGCCTCAGTGGTGCCCGAAGGAACGATTTCCACCTTACTGATCATGCCTTGAAAGCTAAAAGATCTTAAGTATGAAATGCTTTGTAGAGTTTTCCTTGCAGAGAGCCAACTCTCACGAGCTGTTTTTATGGCATAAACCTCGATGGCCCCCGCACTGATGACTTCCACATGATGTACTTCTACAATACCTCTAAATAGTCTTTTAAAGCAATGAATGTTAGCCTCAAAAATTCCCACGTGAAGTGATGAACTTAACACTTAACTTGACCTTTGAAACGTTAAGTTAAAATGTTTGCGAAGATTTGAATGTAGGAAACCAACCTTCGTAAGCCATTTCAATGACATAAACTTAAATGACTCCCATCATCATGGCTTCCACATGAGTAATCTCCAAATTCACCATTTGAGCCTTAAAATGAAGTAAATAAGCCCATGAATTTCCCATGTGCATGAATTAAGGATGAGATCAAAATTTACTAAGTCAATTATGCCTATGGAAATATTGAATGCGGGAAGCCATGACATTCATGCCATTATTTTGGAACATTTCTCACTGGCTTCGACCTCCATGGCTTCGACAATTGAATTTATCAGAAAAGGTTAGAATAAAAAGTGAACTTAGTTGGAGCATTAGCTTACTTTGCATCATCATTTCCCACATGCTGAAATGCATTCATCTTAAAATAGCTAAGTATAAGCTTGTTGCAAAAATGTTGATGTGGGATGCTATGTGTGGGGTGCCATTTCACTAGCACTGTTAGTGATGAATTCCACATTCTACATCCCCACATTTGTCTGGCTTCTATAAGTTCCTGGCCCACAAAACACAAAAACCCACAAATGATCAGAAATTGCTCCAAATGATGAATCCGATGCATTTTTCTTGGTGTTTTCTACATATAGTGATGTTTTGTGATGATTTTGGTCTAACTAACAACCTACTTTCTCAATTAGTCAAATTTATTTTATTGCGTGTTTTTTGTGTAGGATTTATGAAAAAGACTGAAAAAGCAGAGAAAGGCACTAAATCAACAAAGAGTGAGAAGGAAAAGATGAAAATGAAGTACGAGTTTCACGGAGTGGGGTGCACCTTGGAGATCTTGTCCCATTGGGACAATTTTTTTGATATTGACCTAGGACAGATCAATATCGATGAATTCTGACATGTCCTAGTTTAACCCAAAAATGAAATGGCATGGAAGTTAAAGAAAAGTGGCATTACATAGGCAACGGCTTTTCCCCCGCCTTTGATCAGTCCAGAGTTGATTTTTAGATGTTGAGAGTGTTATCATAGGTACTCAAGGAGAATAGTAACCTTTGAAGGACAAGTGGTTGCATATTTTTCACCCATGTCTATTGGACGGACTTTCAGGATTCCTTCATTTGATAAGATGGAAGAATGTGAGGAGTATGCCTATAACATGTGGAAAGAAAATCCTATGGCTTGTATGAAAATGATAAATCCAAAATGGATGATCGATTTCCACCCTAGTGCAGGAAAGATGCCAAAGAAACTTTATCAAAGTGACTTCATGGAAGAAGTAAATGATCTACTGATACTCCTCAATAGAATGATGGGTCTTCTAATCTCCTCTATCTTTGAAGATTGGATGTGGTACTTTATAGATGAAATTCTGAGGGGGATACAAAGTTTCATTGGGTAAAATAGATAAGTGATAATATCCATGCTTAGCTCGTGGTTGTGAAGAAGACTCGGGAGTTTTATATGACTTCCTACATTGTTTACCTACTAGCAACAAAATTTCCATATAAGGGTCTAACATACAAAGGTGAGCTTTGGACAAGAAAAGGCTAGAACATTATCTATGACTGCTATCCATAAATGCAGTATAGGAATTTCAAGAAGAACTACATGTGAGTGAATGATGCTTTTATCATGTATATTCTTCAGTCACTATCAAATGACTTTTGTAAGAGGTTGTCACATTGTGCTAATGCATTGATTAAGAACTTTGGTTACCGGCTTATTTAGTTCCCTAAGTTCACTTACTTAAGAGTTGAGAGCTTTTTAGGAGCTCCATACCAGTTTCCCAGGTTTCCAAGTGAAAGGATAGTTTTGTTGGAACTCACACAACAATTACAAACCTTGCATCTTTTTTTGCAATCAAAACACCATGCAAGAGCTCCCTATCCGATTAATTTGGTCAAGGGTTATACACATGTCCCGTTGCTCCTTGTGTGGAGAATTTAGATAAAGAAATTTCAGATTATGACTTCATCCTTCACATTGCATGAGGGAACATGGATCAATGGGGAAAATTGAAGAAACAAGTTTTCAAACAATACACTCACAAGAAGCATACTAAATATTTTTGGGCAAATTATGATGACGATCACAAAGTTCGAAACATGATTTACATGAGAATTTCCAAGATATTCATAAGAACTCTTGATCTATATGTTGTTCTAGATAAAGTAGGGGAGGATGGAAATAATCTTGATGAAAATATGTTTAATTTCATTGCCAAGGATCCCCTAATGGTTATTGATTGGGCAGAGGTAGAGATAACATATTTGGACACAATCATGCATTCGGTAATGCAATGAACAAAGAAATGGTTAGATGATGAAATAGATCAATTGGAGTAGCAAGGTGTTGAGCTCACTTATGGAGAGTGGGAAGAAGAAAAGACCTTGGAAAGTGATGAGGGTGACAAAATTGAAAGTGAGGCTAAGGTTGGTTCTTTAGGAAATGTACAAAAGTCTCCACCAGCCACCTAGTCAAGGAAGAAGAAGGAAGTAGAAGAAAGACAACCAACTGAGAAACCTCAAGTTTATGCAAGGAAGATCATGGAAGGACAAAGGACTCAAAAGAAAGGTATAAATACGGGAACCTTTGTTCCTGAGATGGATATAATAAAGGAGGAACCCTCTCCTCCTCCAGAGGATCCGAAGCCACAATCACCACCACCCTCACCAACACCTCCATCGCCCACTACACCGTGTAGATGTTCAAGGCAACATCGGGCGATTTCTTCCAACCATGTCATTGAGGAAAAAATTAATATAGCTTCAATGACTATTAAATTTATATGGGATTGATATTAATGAAGAGGCACTTCATTCAGTAATATGTAATCATTGTTATCATGGGTGACTTCTCATAGGCGTGATTTCATGGTCACATTATTTTTGGTGGTAGACCTTATGTATTTTGAAGACACAATTCTTGGTGGAGGCTGACTTATAGCTTTGAAGAGGCATGTCCTCTCCCATCATCTTGTATATATGTTTTATGGTCTTTCATTGTTTCTCATTCATTCATTGTTCATCAAGTTCGATATTCATAAGTGCAAATTAGTCTTCAAGTGCAGATTGATATTTGGTAGAAGGTTGAGTTTATCATCAGTGAATTGCATTACTTTGTTACTGTGTTAGCATCAGATTGTGGTGCTTCTATTTGGCCTTCATATCAGCCTCTTTGTAAAGGAGACATTTGTGTTGACATTCAATATATAAGTGATATATTGTTGTTGGGTTTTTCTCTCTCAAGTGGAGGGTTTTCCCAGGGTATCTGTTGTGTTATTGTGTCTAATTTTAAATTAAATTCTTGTCTATCTAATCTGATCATAAAATTAACACATTGCTACCATCATTTTCCACTCCACCTTTTCTTCCCATATCATCTTTTCCTACCATGGACATCTTGTTCCACCTTTCATCCACCACCCCAACTACCTCTGTGCTTATGATTGATTCCTCCTCCTCATCTACCTCGTCTTCCCCATCACTCCTGATCTCACAACACACTTTCTCCACTTTGCCACCTACCATTTCTATTTCCTCTTTGGTTCCAACTACTTTACCATAATCCTTTGTTGCCTATTTATAGAACTTGCCTCAAAGGTTGTCAAAAAATTTGTTTTCCTTAGAAGAAAAACATCTAATGTCTCAACTCACCACTAATCTACCATCTCCTTCTCCTCCTACTCAACCACCTAAGATGGAAGCAACTAAGAGAATATGGGAGGAAATGTAGAGAAAGTGTAAAGAACAACTTGAGGAGGCCCTCAGTGTAGGTAAAGAATATATGGGATTTGATCAAGAGGAATATTATGAGCATGTAGACAAAGGACTAAGAATTGTTGACCTAGATGAAGAAGTTTTAGATGATGAAGGAAAACAAACTCCAAAGGAGGGAGGTTTGAGTAAGACTTTCAAAGAACACCTCCACTTATAGATATCTGATGACGGTGAAGAACATGATGATGAGAAAAATGAAGAAGAAATTTTAGAAATGGATTAGAGTAAGGATCAAGGTAATGAGGAGCTCCACTTGGAGAAAGAGGAAGATATTGGAAAAATTGAAGAAAAGGAAAATCTCAGTGAAATAAATGTTGAATCTGCTATAGAAGGAGGAGATGAGAATGATAAAGGTTAAGGAATGATGCAAGAAGAAAAATCAACTAAAGAAGAGAAGGATGCTGATGATGCTCAAAGGCATGAGGATGATGTGTCATCAAAAGATCAAGGAGATACAAAGAAAATGCATGAATTCAACATTGCATCCTCTAATCAACAGACATAAATTCCTTTGTGGCTAGAACAATAATTGAAAGGTAAGGCTTTGGTATTGCAAGATCCTAAGGCCCGTTTGGAAGAAACATTGACACGTGCTAAGGTGAAACCTAAAGAGAAGAAGAAAGCAATGATTAAGTCACATATCACAACTGAAATGTTAGGCTCTCGCATTATACATGTGGCAACTCCAACAATGGACAAGGATGCAAAACCATCCAAGTTGTTGATTATCAAGTGACATCCATCAACATTGGACTAGCAACTAGAACTCAAAAAAGATGAATTCCAAGGTCTTGTTTCCAATATCCTCAACAAAATGGATAAGGATTAGGAAACGAAGATGTAGGTGAAGGCACAAGAGGCTAAGTTAAAAACCTTTATCAATAAGTGGGTCACATTTGGGGATGAAGCCCTAACCGAGTCTCCCGTGCCTGCAATTTTGTCAAAGGAAGAAGTAAAAAAATGGAGAAAATGAAGAGCTGGACTAAGTCCATTGAAGATTGGATAGGTCAGGTGATCACCTTCATAAATAGAGCTATATGTCTTGGTGTGGAAATGCACAATCATTTCTTGATTTTGAAGAAAGAAATAGAAAAGGAAATTGAGAATTGTAAAGCGTTCCTTGGATATTATAATGTCATGTGCCCAAAAATCCATGTTATGAAGGGATTGTTTGAAGATGTGTTGCTACGGGAACAAAATATTACAAAGGAGCAGCTAGAATATCCTGAAACATGAGCTTTGCAATCAACTTTTGGAGGGATGTCCTAGTCAAGGCACTAGAAGATCTGCAAAATTTAGAGACTCAGGTTACTAAGAATTTGGAAAAATGTGATGAAGTTTTGGAACTATTAATGGGAGCAGTTGGAATATCCTAAAACATGGAGCTTTGCAATCAAATTTTAGAGGGATGTCCTAGTCAAGGCATTGGTGGATTTTCAAAATTTAGAGGCGCAAGTTAATGAGAATTTGGATGAATGTGATGAAGTTTTGGAACTATTAATGGGAGTAGAAATTTCTACAGTTGAATTGGATGTTGTGGTTTCCAAACAAACTCCGAGAAGCCGGATTGAGAGTGGAGCTACCAAAAATTTGTAGGGTAACTTTTTAGACTTCGCTGCTATGGCCTTTCATGTGTAGGATTGCATGAGGAATTAATGGTAGAATGCAAGGAAATAGTGTTCAGAATTTCCAAGGCTAAGCTACCATCTAATTATCAACTTTCCCTAGCCTTAGTAAATTTATCAGATATGCTACAAAAGAAAGAGATGCTAGAAATATTTTAATAGAGGACAAATATTTGTAGCTCCAACTAGAAGAAAAAATCAGTTACATCAAAGTGTGCACTGGGATTTTATTTAATATTTCTTGAATATAAAATAGGATAGGAATATTTCACGTTCTCCTAGGTTCACATGTGAACCAATTTTATATTAAGGAATATTGCAATTGTATTTAATGTGATGTAAACCCTAAATGGAAATAAATCTAGACCCTTGGATGTAATTTAATCCTAGCCATTGGTTCAAATTGTAAAAACTATAAATAACAGCTTCATTTGATTTGAAAAGAGAGATGAATTGTTGTAAGAAGGAATTTTGAAGCAATATAAAGGAATGCATTAATGTGTGGTGAATTTTTTTTGTGCTCTTAATGTATGCATGATTTTATCTTTCAATTTAGTTTATAGAACTCAGTTTTCAGCTTTGCTAGTTTATGTTAAGCTTTATGGTGATAAAGTGTTAAGGTATTTGATGCACTTCCAACTCATACTTTTTGAGGTTTGTTGATGGTAATTTTTTGTGTAAAGTTAGTTTGAGATTAATATTTTAATGTACTCAAGTTGAAATATGTATGTTCATGCTTCATGTGTTAATGTCATAGTATGAAAATATGAAGACAACCTTGGGAGATTGCACTGGTTCTATGATACTGTACAGTTTTCTTGGTTAAGCAAAGCTTGGTTTTGGGAGCCTATCTATCTTAACACCTATCATTGTTATTGCTATCCTTACTTTTCAAAATTAGGAACTTCCTCTAAACCCCTTAAATATTTTCCTATTTCTTTAAAACTATGTGTTAATTTAGGATAAAAGTATTTCTTACATTGATAAATTTGATGATCGTATCATTTCAAACTTTAGAATTTGGAAGTTGTAGCTAGGTTTTACTTCATCTTTAGAATTTGCAAAACCCTTGTTACTGACCTATAATTTTTAGTCTTTTTTGACCATAAATTCCCTTTGTGATTAGCAACATTACACATTATCACTAAGCTATTTCCTGCATTGTCAAGACTTGATATTAGAGACCTTGGGGTTATTTCTGAAGTTTTTCTATAGAAAGTTACCTTTCAAGAGAAATAGGGTACTTGTGCTTTATCTATGTTGTGTAGTGCAAAAAAAATCATCAATGAAATTGGAGCTATAAGGAGGGTAGTTTAAACAAAGCTGGAGTGAATTTGGTAATTTTCTCCTCATATATTTTACAAAGTTACCAGGTCTACAAATGATAAAGGAGAGTTGCAGGAATTAAAGACCCCTACCAGGACTAGGAAGACTAAGAAAAGGGAAGCTTCATCTTCAGTACCGGCCACCCAACCTCCTACTCCACCTTCTCCATCATCTGTATCATCCAATTCTTCATATTCATCTTCAGATAATACTTAGATTGTTGTACCCCATCCACAGGTTGTTGTAAATCAGCCATTACCACCCCCACCTCCACCAATGGCTTGGTTGGAAAACAACCCATCACCTTTGACCTTCAATGAATATCATGAGATGCCCAAAAATATTGAAGCTTTTTGTTCTAAATTCCATACCAATGACCCTTATAGGACTATAAAAGAACACACGAGAATCTTTGAGGCAACCCTCAAAGATAGGACCATTGGATATGAAGATGTTGCATGCTAGATTTTTCCATACTCACTAGGGGAAGAGGAAATTTAATGTTACATTCATTTACCTGTAGGGTCAATCATGACTTGGGATGGTTTGAAGAAGGCTTTTCTTATGAAATTCATAATCCTAATAAGCCCTTCCCAATTGTACCATCAACTTACATCCATAAAAAGGGAGTTGGGTGAGCCAATTAATACTTTCAAAAATAGGTTTCATTGTGCTTACACTAGGTTGTAGGACCCTTATGTTGTTGATGATGCTTCAACTAGATTAATGTATTTTGAGGCCTTGGATTTTCTCACTTTAGCTTTAGTAAAAAGAGCTAATCCAGCCTCACAAAACCTAGTGGCTATGTATGCAGAGGAGGTTAAGGAAAATTTTGATCTGGACCAACATCTCACTGGCCCACTGCCTTCATTAAGCCAAATTGTACATCCTGAACAAATTCAAGGTATGAGTCAAGCCTTAGCCAATTAGACTCCTTTGTTGAATCAAGTACCTCAATTACCAATAATACCACACCCAAGTTCCCCACTGAATCAAGCACCATCCATGCTTAGCTACCTATAGAATTCAAACCCACCAACTTACCCCCAAAATTATAATGTACCATCATATCTACAAAGTTATGAGGTACATTCCTATCAACAAAATTCCTCTACAATGCATCCTATATATCTTAAAAAATTTCCCCCAGTACAAAATACTATAGAAAAGGAGAAAATAGATGAGTTGGTTGAACAAGTGAAGAAGTTAACTATCGAGGTTACCTATTTTAGGAATCAAAATAATCAATTGCAGGATTCACAAAGGAATATTCATGCTGGTTAGAATCATGAAAATCATGATCTAGGTCAAGGCTCGGGCCATAATTTGAATGAGGACAAAGTTCTAGACACAATTTTGAAAGGTGGAAATCCCCAAGAAAGAAAAAAACGTGGAACACAAGGCCCGACAATGGAGGGGTGCCAACACCACTTCATCCACCTAGCAACCCAAATAAGTCATCAAATGGAGTGTACTTAGTTGAAATTGCTTTGTCTAGATGGTGCAAAATTCATGGCGCCAACACACATTCTGAACTTGACTATTTGGAGTTTCAGGCCGCTATTTCCATCTTCCAAATGAAGGTGCAGAATGTTGCAAGAAGTGATGGATTTGTTGGACGTGAGATGGTACCTTCAGAGCCAGATGATTCAATCCTGGTGGTGAATCAGGCACCCTTTCAACAAGACAAAGACAATGATCCTAAGAAGGCGTCAGCTGAAGATGATGCAAAAATAAATGATGTATGTAATAAAGAGACACTATCTCAAATTTTTGACACGAGACAATGGTCTTAGAGATAAAGAAGACCAAAAGGAAGAAGAATTTCATATGTTCAACTAGCACTCAACGCCATATAATCTATGAAACAAGTAGGTTGGTGGCCCATTCACTAATTCCATACCATTGAAAAACTTCAACATAACTCTAGATCCTAATGCAAGTAACAAACCTTCCTATCCTAAGATACCAACTCATTATTTCACCAAAGGTGGACAAGCTGATCTCACCAAGGGTGGATCATATGATTTCACCAAAAGTGATCAATCTAAAGTTGATGTTCAACAAATGGGAGAGAATGTTACAAAAGAACTAATAAAGCTAAAAGTTGGTATTTTTTCCTTTGAATTATTAAGGGTGCCCAAAATTAGGAATGCATTTTTCAAATCTTTGAATGGGATTGCACCTTCAAAATCTTCACAAGATATAGTTGCAAAGAAGGTTACATTCAACACTATTCAGAATGAACCAGTGATCAGAGAGATCATAGGGAAGAGCCAAGATGAAAAATTAGCTAAGGATTAGAGAAAACAACCAACAAAATATCAAAGTCAAGTACAAGATAAATAAAAAGGAAAGGAGAAGGATAAGACTCAAGTTTCCTAGGCTGACACTCCAGTAAGTTTATTCCAAGGAAGACCTGATACACCTCCTTTATTGTCAACCATTTGTTTATTTAGAAAGAACCTACATAACTACTTGTTAGATATAGGAGCTTCAACGAATGTCATGCCCTTTGTGGTATGTGTTGGAACTGTAAAAATCTTATATTTTTTTGGCCTTTACTCATGTTTTCTAGGAAGTTTCCACATCATAATCTCATAAGTAGTACAAATTGTTAATATTTGTGTGACAAGATCCATCCATGTTCACTAATAATCCCACCAATTTAGCCTTTGATACATGAGCATTCCTCCAAACATCATTGAGAAAGAGTTTCAAACTACTGGTATATATCGACAAGATCAGGTCAGGTCACTCCGATCAACAGATCACAGCTTCTCAGCTTGAGCATCTTCTACATATCGAAAAGATGTGAACTGATTTACTCTGATGAGAGGTCATGGAGAATGCATAATTTTTAAGACAATGCTTGTCTTCTTACCAATGAAATTCATCAGCAAGAACAAAGTAGTCAAAGCGAAGTTGCCAGGTCACGCTGAGCCCTTAACTCACACCAATGGAAACTGCATCGACAAGACACAAATTTTCTTTCTCCGATGGGACAAAATAACAACTATCAGGAAAACTTGTGCAATCAGAATGAATCACACAAATCTCGCTTACCATATTGGTTACACCGATAATTAAAATTTTGGGAGGATTATTTCTGATCAATCCGAACAAAGTAAAGCGGTAGATGGACACATCAGAGAGACCAAATGACACCGGAGCAATGTTTCATTCTCTTAGCGATGGTATTTGACATGCTAATGATAATACAAAGGGATTGATATTCTTTAGAGTAACACTGGCCAATAATGGAAAAGGGCTTCTAATGATCCAAAACAATTTTAGATCGGGGTAACTTCACGATGATCTCCCTGAAGTAGTATGTGTTGGAGAACAAGAGAAGGGTCATTTATGTAGTATTGGTAGAAAGATCATTCGGTCTTCTCGACCAAGGGGAATAAATTAAAGGTCACTTCTCATCAAAAATACATTTGGTTATTTCTTGGCGATCAAACGAGAATATATGAAACAAGGGTGGCGCCAAGATGATACACAGATCGATCAAGAACCAAAGGAGTCTCACCGATACGATCTTGTTGTTCTGAGATTTTGAAATTCAAAAAACCTGCTGCATTCACTCATAGAGGAAGACATTAATGGCCGCACAAATGTGCAATAAGTACATATCTTTTGATTGAAAGAAGAATAATCAAAAGGAATTTTCAGAATTCATAGCAAGAAGGACGGAGGATCGGACATAGGCCAAAATTTTAGTGCACATAGATATTCACAAGTAAGTTCACAAAATCTCTTTGCAGTTGAAATTCCAATTCAATTTTGTTATATTGAAAGATGGTGATCATGGAGATAGCAGCCAAGAACATGTCAGAAGATGCTAACACTCATGCAAGATAGGATTATTTGGATCACTTGTCAAAAGTCCATTTATGGCTAACTAGATCCTAATTAATTATATTAATTGTTGTTAAATTCAAAAGACACTTATGAAGAGGCATGTCCTCTTTAAAATATTGATATTTATGTTGGACATATAGTAATAGAAGGATATGGGTGAATAGAGAGGAAGTAGGAGATATAGTAGAGGAATTTTCAGAATGTTAGTCATATGAGTTATACTAAATGGACCTTGATGCATGTATAAATTTTGGCTGAAAATAATGAAAGATCTCTAATTCTATGTGGTGCAATATTGGTATCTATTGTTTGTTGATCTGAAGCAATTACTTAACTATCTCCATATTGCTACTTCTATGTTATTTGGAGTTGCACGTCCAAGTTGATGTTTCAATTCCATCAAAACATATTTGTTGTTGTTGTGTGGCCAAATTAATTGGTTTTTGTAAGGAATTAAATCCTTTTATTCGACTGCAGTAACTTTGGGGTAACAATTGTATCAATAAAGAAGAGTTAGGTAGTTGATATGATTGTCATGCTATCTCCAAATTGATGCTATCCTGTTATTCAAGATAAGGTTTAACTTACTTGTCAATACACATTTTCTAATATTGTGTGGTTCTTGTTACCTGATTTTTAGATTTCAATTGAAATCAGGTAACTTAGTGTTTATTCTTTGTGTTTTTGTTTAAACATTTAAAAGATAAACCATAGTTTGCTAAGTCATCAATATGCATGAAAGGATTGTCAAAGAAATAGATTACATTTTATTCCAATGTTGCAATTACAACAAATGAGAAAGAGAACCATATGTATTAAAAATGTAATCTTTATTGATAATCGTGAAAGTGTAAATGTCCCTCACAAGCCAAGGGGCTGGCTATCCTAATGCTAGTAAAGAAGAAATCATATGCATATGGATAACAAAATGAAATTGCATATAACATGAAAAGGGACCGATCATTTCCTGGTGGAATGAAGAATCCCGTTGATTTGGCCTCGCATCATCTCGATCCTACTTCGCTCCCGTTTGACTCCCTCCTTGCTACTCCTAGGTGTCCTGCATTGGATTAAAACTACGTTGTTAGAGCAATGAAAGATCCTTGATCAAAATTATATGCATAAAATCCATAAACGTGCGATCTAATGTCTACAAGCATTAAAATAGCAGCATACCATAAGTGTCCCTAAAAACAAGAAAAGAGTGATCAAACACACCTATGATATGCTTTGTTTATCTAACTGTTTGTTCCTTATGCAGATTTAGGACAAGTCTTGTTACTGTTTTGATTCAGCTAATTACAACATGTGGGGTAAATGTGGCTCCCACGAGGGTAGAGCTCAGCATGCTTCCCTCTGATGTTTTAAGAGGGATAGGAAATTGAGCAACTTGATCAAAGATATGCATGCCATTAATGCATTAAATCAACATGGAATCACACCAGTTGATCAATTTTCATTATTAGATTCAAGAGATGCAACATATAATTTGAGTTGTCAAGAGTTTATACTTCATCTTTTCATAATGAATCAGCTATGCGGTTTCCATCATGTCAAAAGGAAGGTACATTTTGCTAGATATGTCCTTCAATCTTCTTAAGTGGATCCAAGATCCATTTTATTGAAAGAAGTGATTTCAGAGATGCATCAAGTTCAATTATGCATCTCTTAAATAATGAAGGAGAAATCAAGGCATGCTTGAATCCATGGTGACACATATGAGGTAGCAAGAAGTAACATTAATCCAAGGTATTTTCAAGTCCCTCTCACCTTAACCCTATTGGAAAACCGCACATCACATAGGGTGGTGAGCTTTCAGGTCACCAACATAGGTGACATGTGTTTTCCCACTAGAATTAAAGTGAGCAGATAGTGTGTATTTGTTGCACATGATCAAAAAGAAAGAAATGGTTGTGGAAACCATGAAGATTGGGGCAGTCCTCAAGGAGAATACATGCTACATCTCATAGTAGGGAAGCCACAAGGAAAGTATGCTATGGGGCAACAAGGGAGTCCTTTCTTGGACAAAGGAGAACTATCAAGCATTGTCCAAGCACAACTAGTAAACCATGAGAAAAAAAGGGGCGTGTGGGTATGTCATCACACTCAAATGAAGCAACCATTTAGATCAAAATATAGGCATGGTGGAGGTAGCAACAATCATATTCCTATGTAGGAATGATGTGACATGTTAAGAGCATGAAACAGTGTCATGGAGACATTACAATGGAAAAGGGAGCAAACACATCTTCACTTAAGTTGAGGAAAGAATGCATTCAAGTCACCAAGAGGCAGTCAACATGCATGAGGCAGTCATAGAAATGGTACACAGAGTGGATTACACAGTGGAAAATTGAGTGTAATAAGAGGGTAGTCCTCTAATCAGCTGATACATAATAAAGAGACTTAATCCTTGTATATGTCACCCTTCTATGTACAGTTCCAAATATTCATTGCAATTTCCAATGTATGAGTTGTGAGAAACATATTATCTATGGATTAACTAGTAGCTATTCCTTGTTGGAAGGTTAATTATACATGGGAACAATAGGCACTTGAGGTTTTCAACAATAGAAGGAGCAGGGCAGTCAGCCTTTTAATTGCATAAGACATGATGAATTTGAAGGCCTCAAATCAACAAACTTACCATGATGGTTGGTTTGATAGGGGTTGGTTGCATGAGGTAGGAACACATATTGTATGACAATCCATGAGTGGATAGGAGGTTACAAATCATGAATAAAAGGCCTAGAATGCACAGTGCCATACAAGTACAAGGGGAAGTGACCTACAGTCATTTTTGTTGGATTGTGATCATGTTAAGGAATCAATTCATAATTGAAAGCACTGTTCTATCAAGTTTAGTTCATCATTCTTCCTACAAGTATTTCAGTCTAGGCCTTCCAACACATATGACAGTGAACAGTATTCATGACTGTCTAGACAGAGCAAAGAGGACTGAGAAGATCTTAGGTTTGATACAATCAAATGTTTTTTCTTCTTCTTTCTTTTCAAAAGGGATGATTCCAATGGTGGATATATATATTATTTTATCCTTGTCTTGAAGGATTTTCCAAATAGGTAGGGGTGTATGAATTTTGCAAACACACTTAAGTCCAAAATAAATAAAAAGATGCATTATTGGCAAAAGACTGCTCTGAACTTGCAGTTGTCTACCTTGAATCAAGCAAGAATGGGTTTTGTCACAATGAAGAAGTAGCACGTCACCATACATTTCCATTATAGATGGGTGAAAGATATAGCAAGAATCATGACAAAGAAGCCTAAAAAGACAGTCCACATCATTTTTGCAAAGGAAAAATATTGCTATAGATAGGGAAGGTCCTCAAGAGACACAACATATGCCTTTTCCAATTTCTAGATCTTTAGCATCTACAAGCATGGGAGATACAAGTATCTTCCCATTTGTTTTAGGAATGGAGGTAAACTCATCAACAATTCAAAGGCCCATGATTGATAGTAAAAAATTGATTGCTACACAAAGGAAAGACCAAAATGAAGCAGTACAAAATATAATTCTAGGCCTAAATGGTCCTGTTTCAATTGACATAAGGATGGAGAATGCAGATAGAAGTAGCATTTCATCATCAGTACCCATGAAATCGACACAAATCATTATTTTGACTGGCTCTAATAGCAAAGAAATGCAAGAAGCTTCTCTTCCTGGGCAAGCAGTAATTAATAAATTTGGGCCTGTCATACTACGAACTTTTATTTCAAATCCCATAGGATCTTCTTCAACTCCAATTACAACCATTTGTAGAGGTACATATGTTGCATTTGCAGTGACACCACCAATTATAAAATATAGAGGAGTTTGCAACAAAAATAATGCTTTCTGTAGCAGATAACATTCAAGGTGGGGATAGTATGGAGAGTGTGGGCTTGTTTTTGTTGGGAGCATTTGTTGTTGGAGCTAGGGACTTGTCCTTTGATTTGTACAACTATATGATAGTTTTAGTTTCCAACATAACTACAACAATATACCTAATAGTCATAGCTTGCATTGGGGAATCCAGTGGTCTCAACAACTTTGGTCTAATGCGGTGTAACAACTTGATATGTAGATCTCTACTTCTTATATGTACATTCTTTAGTGGTGAGCTAGAAATGATGATGCACTTTACACATTTGTATTCTCCAGTGCTTCAGCAGAGATGATTTTTTTTTTACATGGCATCAAAAACAAAGATATCCATTATTTCAAGAAGTGTAGAAGATAAAACCCTTGTGTTAGAGTGCACCAGTCAAAATGAAAAAACAGTGAAATACATTTCAAACTCACTACTTTCTTACAACTGTGGCCTGGAAAGTCTATTTTCTTCACAAAATAAATAACCAATTTGGGGTTTTTACCAGAAGGTGTGATCTGAATTATGGAAGGAGTCACTGTTTCTTTTTCTTCACAAAATATAGAGTAAAAGACATAAATTTAATGGAAATCGGGCTATAGGAAACATATTTAAAAAGTAGTTCATTTTTATGTCCACGGCCAGAAGGTTTGTTTTCCTTCACAAACCACAAAATACATTGTGGATTTTGGTCTAAATTTCATTTACAACAAGGAAGAAACAAAAAGGAGTGAACTTTCATTTGTTATCAATAGAGGAAGCTTGAGTTCAAGTTTTGTTTGCTAAAAAATGAAAGTATATGGCTAAGGTGTGCTTACCTGAGCTAAAATTGCTCAGTTTCTATTGTTACACAAGCATTCTTGTCACATAAAATCCTTCATTCGAGCTTGAGAAAGTCACTCATGGTGGCTGTGAAAGAAGAGTGAATAGCCATAGAAGATAAACCAACACAAAAAATGATTAGAAAGACACTTACAACCACAACATTTAGTGTTAAATGGCTATTAGAACATGGAGGAAAAACTGGATTTTGATGCAAGAAATGCTTTACCTTTTGTTTTATGTAAGAACCACAAAATTTCATCAAAAAATCAACCAAAGGTGACAACAAATCATCTGCAGAGTATTTCCATCAATGGCGGCTAAGAGCTTCTAGAAAGCTTGATGGAAGAAATGACACGTTTTTTCTTTCATTTTGCTTTTTTGTGTTTTAGGGTTTCTTTCCCTAACCTTCTATGTCGACCAAAAGGTATTTTTATCTTTGCTTTAAAAAATTGCAAGCACAATTTAATGTGCTAGGTGGGCTTTGAGATGAGGTCTTATGCCTTAGGCAATTTTTGCCTTAGGTTACATTTTCAAGCTTAGGCTATTTTTTTTTCCTTGTGTGCTTTTTGAAAACCATGTGTGCCTTAGTGAATTTTTGTGTCTCATTGAAATTGTAATTCCTTGAAAGACTTAGTGTTTTATTTTCATACTCATCACTTTGCTTAGGAGTCTTCCAAGAATTAGGTTTTTTCATTTTGATTCCCATAGGTTGGCTGAATCATGGCCTTTATTTTGCAATGTAAAGCCAAAATTTAAATGTAAAGAAACATTTATTAAATTGATGATTTATAAATCACTTTAGATGTTTCATGTATTGCAAAATAATGTAGGTGCCTTATGAATGGCCAATGGAGATATGATTAGAGCCTTTTTATTTTTTGCATTTTAATTTCAAATGTAAAGCATTTAATTAAATGGTGTGATTATAAACCATTTAATTAAATGTTATTTTAAATGCAAAGTTGAAAGAAGACATGTGTTGAAAAGGAATGCGCTTTTAAAATCTAGTCAAAGGAGGTTTAGTTAAGTCTTTTGCTTTGCAAAGACACAAAAAGCATGAGTCAAACAATTGGCAGACATGTGGAAAGTGTGAGATATCTTTGACTGTTTTGGAGGGGATGGACCTTTTGGAGGCTATTTTGTCACACTTTTGGCATGACCTTGGACTTAGCTTTATTTTTCACCATTTTGGAGGCATTTTGGAGGAGTTTTGGAGGGTTCTTTTTTAACTTTTGTGCTGCATCCAACCAGAGGTTCTAGGACTTGTGTGGGCAGTGGTTTCAAAAAATTGCTACTTGATTTTTTCAGGAGTTCTTTTCTTTCTTTCTACAGGGTATTGTAGCACTTTGGAGCTTTTTTCAAGCAGAGGATTGCATTGTGACTCCATATCAAACATGTATAGCAGTATGTGACACCATTTTATTAATGAATTTAAGTATTTTTACCTTTTTAGAAGCTACTTTATTGAGTGCAGTGTGGTGATTGATGAATGTTATTATGAGTTTTGATAATCCTTCAATGCTTGTCTCATTTTAGCACCTTTAAGTAGAATGAACATATATTTATGCAGGTTGTAAGTTGTGTGATGGGTCAAATAGTTATTTTAGTTGTGGAAAATGAACCAAGCCTCCCTACAAAATACTTATGTATTAATATATTTAAATGTCTGAGTTGTGTCAAGTTAAGCTGAGCTTTTGACACTAACTCATTTGACTGCAAAATCTGATGAAAATTACTAACGAAATATGTATAATTTGATGTATTGTCTGGTGCTTGTAAAATTTGATGTGTAATTTTCAATTTTTTAAAAGTTTATCCCCGACATTCATCGAAATTTCGACGAACCTGGGTTTCATCAAAATTTTGACTAGCAGTTTTGTCGAAATTTTGACAAACATGAAAAATAAGAAAAAAATCAAATTGTGGCCGACATAAAGAAAAGTGAGTTCGCTGATTTATTGCAACAGTGTTTTGCTATACTTGCGAATTTTCTCTACTTGAGACAGTTTATGGAGAACTAAGGACAATTTTCTTGGGAAATAAAATAAAATCAAGAAGATATCGCCAGGTTGAGGGTAGTCAAATTGTCTTTTTGCAGAATTCAGTTGTGAAGTCAGATTTGTAGTTCCAGGTTTGAAAATCATATTTTAAAGCAACATGTCATCAGATTTTATTTTTAGAGGTTTAGGGTTTTGAGAATTTCATTTCCAGATTTTGTTGTGTGGAATCACCATAAGATCACAACCAAGGAACAAATTCTTGTGACTATAATTATGTGATCCATAACTCTATTGGTCATGTGGCACAATTGTGCTATAACAAATACAAGACACATTCATGTGTGACCCAAGTTAAATATGGCTATGTTGTGATAGAAATGGAGGCACTCATATAATGTAGTTAATTCGGGTTGTATAATGTAGGTTTCAATCATCATTGGGTGCATTCAGGTTGTCTCAAGTTTAACAGGTTAGGATGTAATTATAGCATGATCCAAGAGTGATTACCTCTTGCTGCAATAAAGAGCCT
Source organism: Sequoia sempervirens (assembly GCA_007258455.2). Lineage (NCBI taxonomy): Eukaryota > Viridiplantae > Streptophyta > Pinopsida > Cupressales > Cupressaceae > Sequoia > Sequoia sempervirens. The sequence goes on from VDFB02270651.1 coordinate 239,412,183, forward strand.
ATAACTCGGTTGATATGTAGAGTGGTTGTGTTATATCAATTATGTAGTGCATTCAAGCACAACCCATGTTTAATGGGCTATTCTAGAGAGTGATCAAGATTTTCTAAACCTTATGAATGCTACTTAAAAGTGTATAGCTTAAACTACAAACCAAGTTTGTTACATACTTGAATGCAATCTTGGGTTACCAAAAACTATAATAATGTGATTTTCTAATAACCATTATGGAAAGTATTAAAGAAAGACCCGTGCTATATAGGATACATTTCCTTGACCAGGTTTACATACCTTAATGATCAAACACAAGCTTCCCACACACTCTAGGATACAATCCAAGATCATACCACAACCTTGTCAAGACAACTAATTTTTTGACCCAAGATTTAAGGTTGTTTTTAATACCAACATAAGCATTGGTAAGAGCATGATTAGGGTACAAACCCTAGGCCTCAGGTAGAAACATAAACAATAACTATAAGCGGATTAGTGAGGTTACCAATATCAGAAAGATTAGACATTGTAGCTAATAAAAATATTGCAATATAAAGATTGTAGCCAATAACAAGCACACTATATAGCTTAGTGACATTTGTAAATGAAATATACGGTAAGAAGAATGACAGTCACTTGAGATGTGACAATCAAAAAGAGGCTGAGCAGTGACAAGATAATAAAGCTCAAACCTTGCATAGTAAAGTGGAGATTTTAGCAGTGAGTTTCCTTACCCCCTTATTGACCTTAAGGGTTTTTCAAATGCTTTTGGTAGTGTTAGACAAGGAAAATGCAATTAGGGAATGACTGTCCAAATGAAGTAACAGTGGTAATCATAGGTTCAATGTTTCTTCTTAGCCATTAATATATAATGGAGGTAGTGGATTGCATGTTTAAGCAATGTTTTGAGACTCATCAAAGATGGAAGAATAGTGAATAATACCTTGTAAACTGTGAAGTAGTGTCAATAAGGTTGAAGGATCGTAAGATCTACAATACCATGAAGCAGTGAGTCCCCTGTAGTAATTAGGCAGTCTATAGGGCATAGTTTTATTTTATAGAAGGATGCTCATGAAAGGAATCTTCAAGTGATAGTGAGTGAGCTGTTTAAGATTGCAGTTAACGGTGCAATACCCAGTCTTAAAGGAAGTTAGCAAAGCATTAAATGTGCAAGAAAATCAAATCATACACAACAAACAATTCACAATGTTATCTTGCATAATGCCTTGAGTTTGAAGATAAAAATCTCATTGTATCTTGATGAAAGTGGTGACCTTAATGGTCAATCAATGGCAACCATGATTTTAAAAAATGCTATTGTGCTTATGGAGGCAACATTTTAAGCAAGGCAGTGAGTGGTGGTTTGGAACAATGGCAAGTATGAAAGACTTGCTTTATATGCATACTATGCAGTCTAGCTTAAGACAACGTTCTTAGAAGAGATTGAAGGTGGATTATGGAACTCAAGGGTTACCATATGAAAATGATTAAAGCAAAATGAGATCTATTTAAATACGGTCATGAAGATATTAAAGATGTCACATACCAAAACCTAGTAGGCACAGATGTGAATCACAGGTGCCAGGGATAGTGTCTTTGAAAGGGAAAATTTAGGAGATCTCCACATTATCTAGTCACAGGAAAATACATCATTTTTTTTTTTGAAATTAAAATAAATTATTTTAAACCCTATATAGGATGCATTGATAATTCAAAAGCCTAGAGGAATTTGGATTATGCAAATATATGTCAAATAAATACCCTGAATTACAAATAGTAATTAGGAACAATGTAAAGATTTGTTAGTGAGGTAGGAATAAGATAAGCAACAATGAATCCTATGCCTCCTTTCAGCACATCTCCTCACCGTTCTCTTGTCATTCTTTCTTGAAACACTTCTCCATTTTGGCGGTCTATGCTTGAAAATAATGTTTTGGTGAAGGTTTTAGAGTATGTTTATTAAAATGAAAACTCCATTTTGGTGGGCTCTTTAGTAGGAATTTTGAGAAAAGTTTTAGAGATTATGTTTATTAAAGTTTTAGAGTATTTTAGCGGGCTATATTCTTGATTCCTTAAATGATTTATTCAAATAGATTGTGAATAAATAAATGAATAACTATTTAGTCATTTTTATTTGTGTGACTAAATAATTTTTAATCAATGATCAAACTAGTAATTTATTTACTCATTTATAGCTGAGTTGCAAAAAATGAGCAGAATTTAGTCATTTTTAGTTGTTGTGACTAAAATTTTTAGTCACCTAGTCATTTATTTTCCAAATTCTACTAGTGTGTGCTTCCTTGTGCGATTAGGGCTCTCTCAATGTTGAGGGCCCTAGGGATAATCTCATCATAAGAAGTGACACATTGCCTCTTTAACAAAAAGGATAAATCCATATTGACATTAACAATGATGATTCTGACTTGTTGCTCCTTAGGAATGGGTCACGTGCTCTAACTAACTCACTACCTCCATTGTTGTAGGAAGTTTTAGCGATCAAGAGTTCAATCAATGCGATTTTTAGGAGTCCCTATGATTTAAATCATAAGTAGAATCTAAGGAATTTAATAAGTTTTGGAATTAGTATTTTAAAGTGTTTTTTGGGGTCATTAACTTCAAACTATCTTCTCTTTTGTAGGGGTGGTTGCATGCCAAATTTTTTTGGTGTAAAATATCATAATTATTAGATTTTGTTACATGTCTATGAATAAAAATTATTGGAGTGTGAGTTTGATATTTTTTGAAGATCTAAATAGTCAAGCTTGGTAAAGAAAAATCATGTCAGGTAATATTAGTCCAGAACAAAATGAAGAGACACCTGATAGATTGTGAGCTAGATTGAAAAGAAAGGGTGATGGGAAATGTTATTGTCCTTGCAATAATTGCAAGGACTTAAAGACAAGACGAATTTTAATCACAACAACTGAGAAACATTGTAGGCAGCATGGTCACGTTGAAGGGGGGCATGCTTATCGTCTATTGGTAAGTTGTTCATTATATGTGTTTATATTGATTGAATTTGTAAATGTTTATATCGTTTTAACATTATATATATATATATATATATCACTTGATCATGATCATGGTTTATTTGTGTCTATTATTATAAAAGTGGGGTGCCCTAGGGCACATTATATGGATTATCAGGACCTGGAGAATGTGGTTTTGCAAGCGGATGAATATGGAGTTGTGAATACCGAAGATGAAGTTAATAATCTTATGGAAGAAGATGATCATGCACTAGAAAACATAGTTGAAGATGATGGTACAGATACATTGATCCATGACACATTTAGTGGCAGAGCTGATCATGATGATAGAGATGACTTTGATGATGTTCATGATTTACCTGTACTTGAGAAGACATACGAGCCCCTTTATGAAGGCTCCCAAACAACTCTTCTCTATGTTGTATTGTTGTTGTTGAACTTGAAGGTTATAAATGGTTTATCAAACATAGCAATCTCATAGATGTTAAGGTATGTCATATATGTCATTTTTTTTCATCTATTTTAATTGTTGTTAGTTCATCACTAGTAAATAAAGGATGAAATATGTACTATTAATATTCTTTATATTAACAAATTATTTTTTGTTGTAGATTGATTGGTGAACTTTTGTTACCACCATCAAATATTTTACCTTGCTCATACTGAGATTTATCCGGCATTATGAAAGATATCATAATGGAGTATCAAGCAATAAATGCATGTCCCAATGAACATATTATATATCATAAACAACATGAATTTGCAATAGAATGCCCAAAATGTCATATCAGTAGATATTGAACAAATCAACTAACAAAAAAGGTGCCTCACAAGGTTCTTCGTTATATTCCCATTATTCCATGTATGCAATGATTATTTAGGTGCGAAAGCTTAGCGCAATTTATGGATTACCATGCACTGAATAGAAGTGGAGATGACATTCTTCGAGTGGCTGTGGATGGTTCTACATTTAGGGACATGGAGGAAAAATGGCCACACTTTAAAGAAGAACCTATTAATCCTGAGACTTCATTGGGAGCAGATGGTGTCAATCCATTTGGAAAGCTGAGATCTATTTACTTAGTGTGGCCTATTTTTGTTATCATTAATAACATTCCTCCATGGATGTCAATAAAGGAGCACATAATTTTCTCAATGATTGTTCGAGGTATTTGTTTACATCAATTTTATTTAACGTAGTAGCATTTCATTTGTCTTATTTGTTGCATAATGGCTTATATTTTTTTCATTCAATAGTCATGTACTTAATTTATATATTGCAGTAAAATGGTTATAATAATTATGTAATGTTTATGTTCATTCAACTAGGTAAGTACCAAGTTAAAGATATGAATGTATATATCAAGCCTCTTATCAACGAGTTACTAAAGTTATGGAATGGCATCACTATGTATGATGTCTCTAGACAAATAGGACAAAGACAATTTCAATTCCATACAATGCTTGAATGGACAATTCATGATGCTCCAGGGCTAACACATTTTTGTGGTATGTTATAATGTTCGACTGTAATTTAATAATATTTAATTTTATGAAGTAGATATCATGCATGTTTTTAAAATAATCTATTCATTATATATAATTATAAAAATTGACATATTTAATCTAATTATATATGATCTTGCAAGTCTTCAAACAAAGGGAAAATTTGCATGTCCAATTTGTGGTCCAAAGATGAAATCTCGTCGTTCAACAAGTTTAGGAAAGTAGGTGTTTGATAAGTATAGGAACTTCCTCCATAGAAATCATAAGTATCAGACTACTAAAAAACATCTTTTTAATGGGAAAGAGGAGACTACATCAAAACCACAAAGAATGTCACCTTGCCTATGGAAGTTGGAATATAATAGAATTAATCATCAAGGTTATACATTGGATCAAATTGTTTATCTATCATATATGATATGTCTTGAATTTATATTTTTATATTGTGTTGTGTTTACTCATGATGTAATTGACAATGATTGTCATTGTTAATTTGTTTAACTTATATGCTTCATGAAGGTCATCAAGGCATTAATGGTCGGCTTCCACAGGGACTGAAAAGTTATCCCAGATAATTTAGTAGGTTTCCCTACTGTGAGGAAGCTAAAAATTGTGCATTTTGTTTGATACAATTCATATAGGAAATAATATAATATAAACATTATGGAGAAAATATTGGATGGAAGGCATGACAAAGAAAAATTGTCAAAATTTGTAGTGACATTCGAGGAAGCCAATCATGCAAAGAAAATGTCGTTCAATTAAATAGCAATGGAACCAAATTAATATAAGTGCCCTTCCTTGGTTATTAACAAAACAACAAACAATGCTATAAAAGTCATCACGAAAATTCGATTTCCACGAGGTTGATCACGAACATAAACAATATAATAACAAAGAAAGGTGTGAATTTGAATTAGGGATGGCATGATTGGCATACCTTCATTAAAGTAATTATTCTAGTATATTTTATATGTATTTGTATACTGCATGTACTTTTCAGTGTATTATGTTTACTAGTTTTGGAAAAATAATGAAAAGATCGTTTTATAATTGTTGTAGTATGTTCTACCTCTATCTCTCAGGACAACTTAGAGCAACAATGTCAAGCAAGTTATATATGATCTTATGAAATGCATGAGGTAAGTAGCGATGTTGTTCAATTCATTGTATACATCTTATAATTGCCATTTGTTTTACTTGTTATGTAATATACTATATATTTTTGTTAAATCTAGTTAATATATTTGCGCCTTGAATCACTTGTAGATGGATGTCATCTAAAGAAATCCATAAAGAAGATATAAATTATTGGAAGAGAAAAATTACTTGTCTAATGTGTGAAATGCAAAAGTGTCTACCTTCGACATTTTTCAATGCACAAGAACACTACCTCATACACCAAGTTGAGGAGATTGAATTGTGTGGACCTGTATAGACAAGGTCAATGTGGTGGTTGAGAGGCACTTGAAATTTTTGAAGGCTTTGGCTAGACAAAGAGCACA
>VDFB02270651.1:239418274-239437173 GCA_007258455.2 Sequoia sempervirens
TAATGATCAAACACAAGCTTCCCACACACTCTAGGATACAATCCAAGATCATACCACAACCTTGTCAAGACAACTAATTTTCTGACCCAAGATTTAAGGTTGTCTTTTAATACCAACATAAGCATTGGTAAGAGCATGATTAGGGTACAAACCCTAGGCCTCCGTAGAAACATAAACAATAACTATAGCGGATTAGTGAGGTTACAATATCAGAAAGATTGAGACATTGTAGCTAATAAAAAAATCTTGCAATCTAAAGATTGTAGCCAATAACAAGCACACTATATAGCTTAGTGAAATTTGTAAATGCAATCTACGGTAAGAAGAATGACAGTCACTTGAGACGTGACAGTCAAAAAGAGGTTGAGCAGTGACAAGATAATAAAGCTCAAACCTTGCATAGTAAAGTGGAGATTTTAACAGTGAGTTTCCTTACCCCCTTGCTGACCTTAAGGTTTTTTAAAATACTTTTGGTAGTGTTAGACAAGGAAAATGTAATCGGGGAATGACTATCCAAATGAAGCAACAGTGGTAATCATAGGTTCAATGTTTCTTCTTAGCCATTAATGTATAATGGACATAGTGGATTGCATGTTTAAGCAGTGTTTTGAGACTCATCAAAGATGGGAGAATAGTGAATAATACCTTGTGGACTGTGAAGTAGTGTCAATAAGGTTGAAGGATCGTAAGATCTACAATACCATGAAACAGTGAGTCCCCTGTAGTAATTAGGCAGTCTATAGGGCATAGTTTTATTTTATAGAAGGATGCTCATGAAAGGAATCTTCAAGTGATAGTGAGTGAGCTGTTTGAGATTGCAGTTAACGGTGCAATACCCAGTCTTAAAGGAAGTTAGCAAAGCATTAAATGTGCAAGAAAATCAAATCATACACAACAAACAATTCACAATGTTATCTTGCATAATGCCTTGAGTTTGAAGATAAAAATCTCATTGTATCTTGATGAAAGTGGTGACCTTAATGGTCAATCAATGGCAACCATGATTTTAAAAAATGCTATTGTGCTTATGGAGGCAACATTTTAAGCAAGGCAGTGAGTGGTGGTTTGGAACAATGGCAAGTATGAAAGACTTGCTTTATATGCATACTATGCAGTCTAGCTTAAGACAACATTCTTAGAAGAGATTGAAGGTGGATTATGGAACTCAAGGGTTACCATGAAAATGATTAAAGCAAAGAATGAGATCTATTTAAAAGCCACGGTCATGAAGATATTAAAGATGTCACATGCAAAACCCTAGTAGCTAGAGTAATGAATACAATGCCAAAGAGGATAGTGTGCTGGAGCAGATTTAGGAGATCTCCACATTATCCAATTATAGGGAAATACATCATTTATTTATTTATTTAATTAAAATAAATCATTTTAAACCCTATATAGGATACATTGATACTTCAAAAGCCTCTGAAGGAATTTGAGATTATGCAAATATATGTCAAGTAAATACCTAGATTACAAATGGTAATTGGGAACAATGTAAAGATTTGTTGAACCTTAGAAGTGGGAATAAGATAAGCAACAATGAATCCATAATATGCCTCCTCCATACATCTCCTCACAGTTCTCTGTCATTCTTTATTGAAACACTTCTCCATTTTGGCAGTCTATGCTTGAAATAAATGTTTTGATGAAGGTTTTTGAGTATGTTTATTAAAATGAAAACTCCATTCTGGTGGGCTATGCCTAAATATAAGATTTTGAAAAAAGTTTTAGGGTATGTTTATTAAATTGTTAGACTATTTTGGGCTATATTCTTGATTCCTTAAATGATTTATTCAAATGGATTGTGACTAAATAAATGACTAACTATTTAGTCATTTTTATTCTATTAATGACTAAATATTTTTTTTTCAATGACCAAATTAGTCATTTATTTACTCATTTATAGTTAAGTTGCAAAAAAATAGTAGAATTTAGTAATTTTTAGTTGTTGTGACTAAATTTTTTAGTCACGTAGTCATTTATTTGAAAAATTCTACTAGTGTGTGCTTCCTTGTCGCGATTAGGGCTCTCTCAATGTTGAGGGGCCTAGGGATAAGCTCGTCATAAGAAGTGACACATTGCATCTTTAACTAAAAGGATAAATCTGTATTGACATTAGCAATGATGATTCTGACTTGTTGCTCCTTAGGAATGGGTCACTTGCTCTTACTGGCTCGCTACCTCCATCGTTGTAGGAAGTTTGCGATCAAGTTCAATATTATGATTTTAAGAGTCTTAATGGTTGGAAATCATAATAAAATCAAAATTTAATAAGTTTTGGAATTAGCATTTTAAAGTGTTTTTTGGGGTCATTAACTGAGCTATGCTTCTCTTTTGTAGGGGTGGTTGCATACCCAAATTTTTTGGTGTAAAATATCATAATTATTAGATTTTTATTTACATGTCTATGAATAAAAATTATTGGAGTGTGAGTTTGATATTTTTGAAGATCTAATGGTCAAGCTTGGTAAAGAAAAATCATGTCGGGAATTAATATTGATCGGAGAACAAAATGAAGAGACACACGATGGATTGTGAGGCTAGATTGAAAGAAGGGTGATGGGAAATGTTATTGTCCTTGCAATAATTGCAAGGACTTAAAGACAAACAATTTTAATCACAATGCTGAGAAACATTGTAGGCAGTATGGTCACGTTGAAGGGGGGATATGCTTATAGTCTATTGGTAAGTTGTTCATTATATGTGTTTATATTGATTGAATTTGTAAATGTTTATATCGTTTTAACATTATATATATATATATATATATCACTTGATCATGATCATGGTTTATTTGTGTCTATTATTATAAAAGTGGGGTGCCCTAGGGCACATTATATGGATTATCAGGACCTGGAGAATGTGGTTTTGCAAGCGGATGAATATGGAGTTGTGAATACCGAAGATGAAGTTAATAATCTTATGGAAGAAGATGATCATGCACTAGAAAACATAGTTGAAGATGATGGTACAGATACATTGATCCATGACACATTTAGTGGCAGAGCTGATCATGATGATAGAGATGACTTTGATGATGTTCATGATTTACCTGTACTTGAGAAGACATACGAGCCCCTTTATGAAGGCTCCCAAACAACTCTTCTCTATGTTGTATTGTTGTTGTTGAACTTGAAGGTTATAAATGGTTTATCAAACATAGCAATCTCATAGATGTTAAGGTATGTCATATATGTCATTTTTTTTCATCTATTTTAATTGTTGTTAGTTCATCACTAGTAAATAAAGGATGAAATATGTACTATTAATATTCTTTATATTAACAAATTATTTTTTGTTGTAGATTGATTGGTGAACTTTTGTTACCACCATCAAATATTTTACCTTGCTCATACTGAGATTTATCCGGCATTATGAAAGATATCATAATGGAGTATCAAGCAATAAATGCATGTCCCAATGAACATATTATATATCATAAACAACATGAATTTGCAATAGAATGCCCAAAATGTCATATCAGTAGATATTGAACAAATCAACTAACAAAAAAGGTGCCTCACAAGGTTCTTCGTTATATTCCCATTATTCCATGTATGCAATGATTATTTAGGTGCGAAAGCTTAGCGCAATTTATGGATTACCATGCACTGAATAGAAGTGGAGATGACATTCTTCGAGTGGCTGTGGATGGTTCTACATTTAGGGACATGGAGGAAAAATGGCCACACTTTAAAGAAGAACCTCGTAATCTCAGGCTTTCATTGGGAGCAGACGATGTCAATCCATTTGGAGAGTTAAGATTTATTTACTCGGTGTGGCCTATTTTTGTTATCAACAATAACATTCCTCCATGGATGTCAATAAAGAGGGAGCACATAATGTTGTCAATGTTTGTTCCAGGTATTTGTTTACATCAATTTTATTTAACGTAGTAGCATCTCATTTGTCTTATTTGTTGCATAATGACTTATATTTTTTATTCAATAGTCATGTACATTAATTTATATATATTGCAGTAAAATGGTTATAATAATTATGTAATGTTTATGTTCATTCAACTAGGTAAGTACCAAGTTAAAGATATGAATGTATATATCAAGCCTCTTATCAACGAGTTACTAAAGTTATGGAATGGCATCACTATGTATGATGTCTCTAGACAAATAGGACAAAGACAATTTCAATTCCATACAATGCTTGAATGGACAATTCATGATGCTCCAGGGCTAACACATTTTTGTGGTATGTTATAATGTTCGACTGTAATTTAATAATATTTAATTTTATGAAGTAGATATCATGCATGTTTTTAAAATAATCTATTCATTATATATAATTATAAAAATTGACATATTTAATCTAATTATATATGATCTTGTAGATCTTCAAACAAAGGGAAAATTTGCATGTCCAATTTGTGGTCCAAAGATGAAATCTTGTCATTCAACAAGTTTAGGAAAGCAGGTGTTTGATGAGTATAGGCACTTCCTCCATAGAAATCATAAGTATCGAACTACTAAAAAAATATCTTTTCAATGGGAAAGAAGAGACTACATCAAAACCACGAAAAATGACACCTCGCCTATGGAAGTTGGAATATAATAGAATTAATCATCAAGGTTATACATTAGATCAAATTGTTTATCTATCATATATGATATGTTTTTAATTTATATTTTTATATTATGTTGTGTTTACTCATGATGTAATTGATAATGATTTTCGTTGCTAATTTGTTTAACTTATATGCTTCATGAAGGTTGTCAAGGCATTAATAGCCGGCTTCCATAGGGACTGAAAAGTTATCCCAAACAATTTACTAGGTTTCCCTACTATGAGAAGCTAAAAATTGTGCATTTGTTTGATACAATTCATATAGGAAATAATATAATATAAACATTATGGAAAATATTGGATGGAAGGCATGACAAAGAAAAAATTGTCAAAATTTGTAGTGACATTCAGGAAGCCAATCATGCAAAGAAAAATGTCATTCAATTAAATAGCAATGGAGACCAAATTAATATAAGTGCCCTTCCTTGGTTATTAACAAAGCAACAAAGCAATGCTATAAAAGAAGTCGTACGAAAAATTCGATTTCCCACAGGATTTGATGCGAACATAAACAATATAATAACAAAGAAAGGTGAATTTGGGTTAGGGATGAAAACGCATGGTTGGCATACCTTCATTAAGGTAATTATTCTGGTATATTATATACACTTGTATAATGCATGTACTTTTCAATGTATTATGTTTACTACTTTTGAAAAAATAATGAAAAGATCATTTTATAATTGTTGCAGTGCGTTCTACCTCTATCTCTCCCAGACAACTTCGACAACAATGTCAAGCAAGTTATATATGATCTTGTAAAATACATGAGGTAAGTAGCGATATTTGTTCAATTCATTGTATACATCTTATAATTTCCATTTGTTTTACTTGTTATGTAATATACTATATAGTTTTGTTAAATCTCGTTAATATATTTGCGCCTTGAGTCACTTGTAGATGGCTGTCATCTAAATAAATCCATAAAGAAGATATAAATTATTGGAAGAGAAAAATTACTTGTCTAATGTGTGAAATGAAAAAGTGTCTACCTTCGACATTTTTCAATGCACAAGAACACTGCCTCATACACCAAGTTGAGGAGATTGAATTGTGTGGACCTATACACACAAGGTCAATGTGGATGGTTGAGAGACACTTGAAATTTTTGAAGGATTTGGTTAGAGAAAGAGCACATCCTGAGGTTCTATGGTGGAGGGATATGTGGTATACCAGACCATGGTGTACATTAGTGAATATCTTCCTAAGTTTGCAACAAAGATCCATGTAGATCGCATTTGGAATCCCAACTCCATTAACAAATTCGAAGGGGAGTATCTGATGGGGAAAGGTAGATTGAGGAAAGTGAGAGGTAATTATAAGATGGTCATGGAGATTAATTGGAATACATTTTGCATATGGTTTTTATGTATATTGTACTTATTTAATTTTTAATCTTCAATATACATCAATTATAAATTAAGGTCGTATACTATGGTATTTAACTAATTATATGTCGTTTGTGAATTTCAATTTTTTTGATATAGTTGGTTGAGAGTGGGATGCACTACATTTGTACATACAAACAATCTTGATTGGATGACGGTATGGATTGAACGATGTCAACAATTTGGTCACGCATTAACATGGGAAGGTGTAGCTTCATTGGTTAAAGAAGCTCATCATAATGGAGATTCCAATGTTACACAAAGGGAAATTGATTTAGCATATGGTTTAAGAGATAAAAAGGTACGTATAAATATATTAATCACCCATATTATTTAATTATTTTCAATTATATTGATGTATATATATATGTTGAGATTGTTTTCTTTGCATACATTCGGCCAAGAATAAATATGTTTATCAACTGACGATATTGCAATAATTTTTACATGTTTGAAATATTGCGGCTGAAACACCACAAGGCTATGTGGTGCAATAGTCATAAATTTCAAATCAAAATGTTGGATGACATGAAGAAAACTTGTGATTCTGGTATAACTGCAGTCTTTCAGGTGACTAATGTTTCATCTAGAAACAACATACATCAAAAAGTCTTAGAAAATCGATACTATGGGATTTTGGATGATATACTGGAGTGTGACTTTAAGTCCTTCAAATTAATTTTGTTTGTCGTCCTATGGTATAGGCTACGATTGAATGAAAATGATCCCAATAAAACTGTTATTGAACATGATAATGGATTTACCATGGTTAATACAAGGTCGATCGAGCGAGTTGGAAATGAGCCCTATGTTCTTCCAAGCCAATGTGAGTAGGTATTTTACTCAAAGGTTCTAGGTAAACTGGGTTGGTCATTTGTTGTTAGACATGATCTAAGAGGAAGGCCAGTAAAGTATAATGTGGTGGAAGAAGAAGATACCAGAGAACTAGAAGATGATGTAGATGATGTCCCTGACGAAGATGTCGAAGAGGAGGAACTAGATCATGATGATGTAGGAGTTAATGTTCATGAAGATGATATCCATGTGGCTAATGACATTATCGAAACTGATATCGATGATGATGATGATGATATGACCAATCCTTACAATGTCGAATTTAGATCGGATGATACAGACAAAGAGTTGGATCAAGAAGAAGATCAATGACATTGAAATGTATGAGTTATGCGATTATATTATCTATTTGATATTAATTTCTTGATAGAATTATATTTGACTTATGTGGTTACATAATTAATTCATGATATTTTTAATTTTTATGCCATTACATAATTAATTTAATGATGTACTTTTTAATGTTTGAAAGGTCAAAATTAAAATATTTCAATAGTGATGTTAACAACCTTGAAATTAGTGTGTTTTATGTTTCATGTGATCATAAAAGATTAAAAAGTTAGTTATAGAGGTGGTTGTTTAGTGGTTGATGTGTAAAGGCCTTTAAAAGGAATAAAGTGATCATTATAATGGTTGTTGATGGTTGAGGATTTAAAATACATGCTCTTGACATTCAAAAATCTGTGTTTTTCTTCAAAAAATTTGTATTTTTCTTGTTATGCAGCACTGTACGGTCACATGCAGCCATATTTTCATGTGAAATAAATTTCAGGTCATGAAGATATGTGTTAGCTTTGATTTGAATCTAATTTGAGGGCTTAAGGTGTTGATTTGAGTTAGAAAGCTTCATTTCTTTGCATACACCCGGTTACCCTATTTTTGAGGGTTTTGTAGTCCAAACATGATATAAAGGGGCTCTTACACTTTTTGTGATTACTGTAGCTTATGTGAGAGGCCCCATGGATACTATTGTAATTGTAGGATGCATGAATAGGGCGTAGGATGCAAAATAAAGAAGGTATAGCTACTGTCCTCAAGAGTTTTGTGAAGAAAAGCATGTGAAATGAGAGGTTCAAACCTAGGTTTCAACAAAATGTGTATGGGAGATCTGATTTTATGAATTTTTATCCATGTGCAGACCTAATGGGTTGTTTCTTCCCCTCTTCCCTTATCCCTTCCCCCTCTTAATTCTCTCTCTCTCTCTCTCAAGTCTCTCCCTCCTCCCCCTCTATCTCTCTCAAATCTCTCTCTCTCTCACTCACTCCTATGTCTCTCCACTCTACCCTTGGCCCTCTACCCTTAACCCTTAAGTTAAACCCTTAAACCCTCTATCCTCTATCTCTCTTCCCTCCCTCCCTCTCTCTCAAGACTCCCTCCTACCCCCTCTCCCTCTCTTAGGTCTCTCTCTCTCACTCACTCCCTCTATCTCTCTCCCTCTACCCTTAACCCTAAACCATATACCCTTAACCCTTAATCCCTCTACCCTCTATCTATATCCCACTCCCTCCCTCCCTCTCTCCCTCTCTCAGGTCTCTCTATCTCTCACTTACATCTCTCTCCCCTCTACCCTTTTAACCATCTACCTGATGGAACTTCAAAGTTTTATCCTGCCTTATGTCTCTGGTCATCTATGGTGTTTGGTAAAATCCTATGGTTGGGGTTTTACCTTTGTCTTCATGTAAAATCCTAGTATTATCTTACACCTTAGGAAGGATCTATTCGGCCGTTACTTTTTGGGAGGGTTTTTAAAACATCTTAAGTCTGATCGCTTCGTCTAGGTCTAGCCCCCTTTAGTTTTATAATTTTATTTCCTTCGTTTAATTTTATTCTCCTAAGTCTTGGATGGTCTCATGCTCCCTCATTTAAGTGACAACTTATGTCATTATTTGTTGTTGGCCTAGTGCTGTCCCCTTATTCCTTTACTAAATGTTTTTATTTTGCAGAGGGACAAGTTCGCATGACCGTTGATCAATCATTGTTTGATCTCAGCTGTTCCCTGCCATCCCACAATGACCCCACCACATTGTCTTGGTTGATCGCAATATCATGAGCAAGCGCCATGTGTCTCATCTGGTGATGCCAAAGGGATGATAAAATACTTTAATGCATCTATTTGATTTTAATTCATTATGCAATGGGTTACTAAAGTTTTTATGAAATGCACGTGCTTCAAATCAATGCAGATGTTATAATCTCGGTAGGAAAGGTGCTCGATGGCTAAAGAAAAAGCTGGTGACTGTGCTGGATGAACTAGATTGTCGATGGTTGAAGATCCATGGTTTCCTACCATCGCGTGATTAGAAGTTGTGATGTTTTTATCGATTGCGATATCGTGGGCGAGCGCCACATGGATTTTGTTGGCAACACATGGTATGGTGGGCCCCTTGTTGCCACGATGGAGATTATGTCAGTTTGATTTGAAGGTAGTCGTTCGATGATCTGAACAAGGTGAAAGATCAATGGCCAATATTTGAATCTACATCAAATGCAATTGGAGTCATTCATGCAGTGTGCGAGTAAGCTTTAATGGTAGACATGACATCTACTACCAGGGTTTGATTGAAATAAATAAAATTTTCTTCTACTTTTGGTATCATAAAGCATTCAAAACATCTTTGCGCAGTAGTTGCGGAGCCAAGGATGAAGTTACAAATTGTTACAACAAGAATTTTGGTTTCTGCAAGCGCAATGTCATGAGTTCATTTTTGTATCTCCTAGTTATTCTAAATTTGAATTTGGGGGAAATTTGTAGTGTGCTTGTCATAGGGCCTGCCGATAGTTGTTTTAGGGCTATAAGTTAATTGAATTGTGGGAAATTGCAAGGTTTTTTTTTGTAATTTCATATTTTGTTAAGCCCTAGTTTTTTTAAAGTTTGAAATAGCAAGGAAGCCCTAGTTTACTCAGGATGGCACCGACAAAGCAACACTATGTCTAGATTGATTATTTAAGTAGAAACTTATATGATGATTTCCTGGATCAATTTCCCTTGTCAAAAAATGATAGGAAGAAGGGGTTGGTTTTGATGCGAGGAAAAACTCTATGGGAAGGATTAGTATATAACTGTTCTAACATAGCTGATGTTAGGGCTCCTCTTACTGGTCTAGAGATGTTCAGATTATGGTTTGGATAGAGAAATTTTTGCCACCCCTTTTCTAATGGTTGGATGTATGATATGAGGAAGTTAGTGGTACCAAATGTGTTCCCTGATATAGACTTGCTTAGGGTAGTGGTTGTAGGATATGACCCTATCACATGGGTGATTCGAGATAATGATGGAAAGGTTATATTAAGCATCAACAAAGAGGAATTCCAATAGGTTTTTGATCTGAGTGAGCCTAGTACATTCTTGGTTCCTATTGATCTTGAAGAGATGAAGCAAGAATATGGGAGGTCAAAATCACTTTTCAGAGCTAAGTTGCTCCCACCTCATTTGGCTAGGGCAGGAGGTTCAAAATTCCATATTAGCCCTAATGACCAAGAACCTTTCAGACTGAATTTCTTTGCAAAGCATTTCTTGGCTACCTTTTACTCATTGTGCCAAATTTTGAGTTTTCACCCCAACACGGTGATTCCTATTGCTTACATGTTTATGGGGGTGCAAATACAACACCCTAATTTCTCAGTAATTTATGATTTTGCTTCTTTATTGGTCAAAGAGATACATGAAGGGTTGTCAAAGTTGTAGAAAAATGATATAGGAACTCCATTCTTTTGGTATTCCATGTTAATGAATATGTTCTTGTATAAGAATGTTGAATTCTTCTATGAGAAGATGGAGTTAAGGCAGTGGGTTGATGGAGAAAGATTGCCAGTGCAGGTATGGACTGCAGATTTATCATGTAATAGGGAAAACACTAGTTATGTGCATTTTGACAATTGTTTTGCTTCAAGATTGAGAGCCAGGTTGATGGTAAATGTACCCAGGATTCCTGAGGAGTTGCATGATTTCCTCATTACAAAGGGGAGGAAGCCAAAATTAAAGGTTTGCCATAACTGGGGTGATATCATTCCATACCCAGTCAACACTTTCTTGAGGGTGTATGGTTTTCAGGGGACCCCTCATATATTTTCGTACAATGTGCCACCAAGACTGGGGTTTGCAAAAGTCATGTGGCAGATTGGTTGTATCCATGAGGACAACCTTACTAGGAAAGGTAAAGGAACATTCTTCCCGGATTACACTATGGTGTTAGATTTTGTTTTTTCAAAGGGAGGTTGGATACATTTTGGGAAATTTTTTGAGGAATAACATTTGAGGTGTGGCCCCAAGTGACAACATGATCCTGAGGGCTTCTTTTCTCTTTTTAGAAAAAAGGATAAAAGGTGGAAATTTTGTGCATGAGTTCAACTTCTCTAAAGACTTGATTAGAAATGAATTTGACCTAAATAGGAAGGAGTTGAACAAGGAGAAGTGGGTAGCTTATGACAAGCTATTGGCTATTATGCACAAAATGGATCCAAAGTATGATCCATTGATGGAGTTCAGTCCATATCATAAGAAAATTGACTTCTTGATGGGAAACTTCAAAGAAATCATGGGCACCTTGATGACTAAAAAGATAAACTTGGAGTCAGATTTGGGCATACAGAAGCAAGATGCTAGGCCAATTGAAGTGAGGCCAGCTTACCAACCTACAGAAAGATGGCCTATTTACAAAAGGAAGAGAAATGATAGTAGTGATGAAGAAGAAGAGGATAGAAAGGGAAAGAAAATAATGAAATTACCTACACAAAAAGGTCGAAAGTTCAAAACACCTGGAGCAATCAAGATTATTGACTTGGATGCATCACTTGAAAATAGTCCCTCACCACCACCATCAGAGCCAAGCCCTAAAAGGAAAAGAATTGAACAATCACAAGAGGATTTGGTGGATGAGATTGTTGTCACTGACCAGGATAAGCAGATGGGTATGCCTTCCCCTCCTAGGCCAGCTGAATTGGTTCTCTCCAATATGGATATGAAAGGAAAATATGTACAAGGTGCAAGAATGGAGGCATGCAAAGAGTTTCTAGATGAAAATGCATTTGTAAAAACTTCAGTATTCTTGCAACTAGTATGGAGAATGAAATTGGAATAATATCAAGATAAATGCAAGAGGGGAAGAGAATTGAGACCTGATAGGTCAGACTAGGAGAATGATGATGAAGTGAAAGATGAACTAATGGAAGAGTTCAAGAACATCACTCCTGAGGCGGGGAGAAAATTAGTAAATCAAGCTGGTGTCTTGATTTTACCTGAATGGGACATTGTAGATGTTGTAGCTTTCAATGCTATTCTGAAGTCCAAGCACCCCTTACAAGACTCTGAAGAAGAGGTCAAGGCAGCATTACAAGATTCTGCCTTCAATGAAGAGTATGAAACTTTAGCAATTTGGGCTTTGGCCCCTCAAGGGAGAAAGATGAATGTTACCGATATTAACCCAAATCTAAGAGGAGGGTTGATAATAAAGAGAGCTTTAGAGACCTCAACCATAGAGGCTACTAATTTGATTGTAAATGTGGCCAAACTGGCCCAAAAGACTGCTGAAAGAGAGGAGGCTGAAAATAAAAGCTTAATGGAGAAGTACAATGCCATAATTAAGGAATATAGCAAGATGAAATAGAGGAATGTTGAGCTGCAAACTGAGGTGGATAGGTTAAAGAACAGGCAGATTAGGGAGACATCAAGTGCTATAGGGATTAGAACATTGCCTTCCACATCAAGGTTAGTGCCTCCTACTTCTCCTATTGTGTCTACACCAGGGTCTCCTAGTCAAACTCCTTCCCTTAGCCCTACTTTAGAGCTAATTGATGAAGAAATGGAATACTCTGTTGATCCTTCGAAGAAGCAGCTAATGCATAAGATTTCAGAGTTACAAGCATCCTTGAAGGTGAGTGAGGAGGGAATATTCTTAAAGCAAAGGGAGGTTGTAAATATTGTATTGAGACAATTAAATGAGAAAGTTGATGATAGATTGTCATCTGTGCATTCTTTATATTCTTTATTATTAAGTGCAATAAATAATATTGATAGGGATTAGGAGGTTGTAGTACCATTAATTGAAAGATGGATCCCTAGGGCCAATGATCTTGACATAATGTATAAAGCTTCAAGGTTTGATGTAAATAATAGGCCCAAATCATTAAGGCCTACTCAGGTATTAGTTAAGTTGTTACAAAGTTTTCAGACCTTACCAGATGACTTGAGTAGGAAGATCATAGAATTGGTGAAGAACTTTGATGATTGGAGTGACACATTGCTACTTGACATAATTGATGAGCAGGGAAATATCAGGTCACTCCAACAAAGGTAGGATCGGGAAAATGAAGTCATCAATTGTCAAATTAGATTAATTTTTGATGACTCAGATTATGATTTATTGGTGAGCTGTATGGATAAAATTATTAGCACTAGTTCATTCTTTGAATCTTTTGAAAGAGAAGAGAAATAGGTGGTAGTTAAGTATACATCTTATAGTGACAAGGTAAATGAGGTAATCAATTTTAATTGGCCAACTAATGAGGAATACCAGAAATGGGTAAACATATATTTAACTGAGGAGGAGTAAAAAGGAGTAGGTTGTTAATGGTTGACAAGTCAGCTGTTGCAGTTACAACAAAATACAGTTTTGTTTTTGGTGGCAGTCTTGGCATGGAATTCTTGAAGCTTTGTTGCTGCATCAATCATTCTCAGCAGGCATGATGAACAAGAGGATTCTCCAGGAAATTACTATTGTAACAAATTTTTGAATGTCACAAAGCAGTCCAATTGGCTGGTGATGCATGTGCTTTCTGGCCTGATGCTTGTTTTCTCCTTCATTTCTATAAGAAGGATTTCAAGGCCAGAAGTACGGGTTAGCAAGTTAGATATTTTTTGGTCAAGTCTAGGTAGAGTTGCAAAGCAAATTGTAAAGTTTGATGGTTTTAAGGAAAATGCAATTTAGGTTTTGAGTCATTATGTAGTAGGTTTTGAATTCATGGGGATTTGATGTTTTATGACAGTACTGGCATTTGAATTGAAATGATTAATTCAAACTCATGTCTCTCCATTGTACATGCATATCTAATTTTTGAATAAGATAATCAAGGGTTGTCTCGTTCATCTCACTATTGCGGTGTGTATGATTTCTATTTTGGCTTTAATTCAAGGAACTAATTAAAATGATTGAATGGGATTGTAGGTGGATATGTTTTGTATAAGGATTTGATAAGTAGTATTGGGTTAGAATACATGTTGATGAAATTGTAAAGCAATGTTCTCAAGGATCTTATATGTTATGTGTTAAATATGTCATAAACCCATAGATGTTTATGAATTTAACTCCCTCAATGGATATATGACACTGATCTAAGTTGTACTTATTCATATGGTTCAGTATTTTTTTTGTCTTTACCTAGCGCTTGCTACAAATTGCAAATCAATGACTATTTTACACTATGGAATGTGTTGTAGTTATCTCATGCTCCAAATAGTTGATATTACTGATGAACAACCAATTCTATTCAGTATTATCCTATTATGTTGAGCTATTAAATGAGATTATCTGTTGTTGTTAATATTATTTAAGATAATGGTGCAGAGGTTGTAAACGCATTAAGGGATCACCCTCCCGAGTCTTACAGAGCCCAAAGTGTAGGAGGTCTTTAAAATCCTCGTCAGTTGGTCCATAAGTGAACCTTAACCATAAGTGAACCTTGATCCTAATTAAATCATAACCCTAACCATACTACAATTAAACCCTAACGCTAAGTGAACCTTAACTGTAATCCTAACATTAAACCTAATTCTAACCTAATGCTAATTTAACCCTAACCCTACAACTAATAGAAAAGATTTATTTTGTAACCCTAATTGAACCCAAACTCTAATCATAATTACACTCTAACCCTAATCCTTATCCTACTTGAACCCTTAAAAATAATTGAACCCAAACTGTAATCCTAATTACATTCTAACTCTAACCTAAATTAAACCCTAACCGTTATCATATCACTAATTAAACCTTAACCATTATCATATCATTAATTAAACCCTAACCCTAATTTTAATTTTAATACTAATTGAACCCTAACCCTAACCCTTATTAAAACCTAACCCTACTTGAACCCTTACCCTAGCCTAAAATTAATCCTAGCCCTATCCCTAATTGTTCCTAAAATTAATTGAACCCTAACCTTAGTTGAGTCCTAACCCTAACCCCAACCTTAATCCTAACCTTTCCCCAAAGCTTTATCCTATAACCCTAACCTAATTGTAACCCTAGTTTAACCCTAATCCTAATTGAATATAAACCCTAATCTTAATGCTAATTAAATCCTAACTGAATATTAACCCTTACTGTAATTGTAACCCTAACTCTAATCCTAGTTGTATTCTAACCCCAACCCTTACCTTGATCCCAAACTTTATCCTAAAACCCTAACCCTAATTTTAAACATCAATTGAATCCTAACCTAACCATAGTTGAATCTTAACCATAATAATTCCCTAACCCTAATACTAATTAATCTCCAACCCTAACCCTAATATTAACTTGTAGCTCCTAATCAAAACCCTAATTGAGCCATAATCCTAACCATAACCCTAATGTTGAACCATAATCAAAACCCTAACCCTAAATCCCTAGTTGAATTATTACCCTAACCTAACATTAATCCTAACCCTAACCCTAATTGTATTGAACCCTAATTGAATCGTAACCTAACCCTACTTGAATTCTAACCCTAACCCCAATCCCAACCCTAAACTTTACCCCATTTTTTATCCTATAACGCTAACGCTAACTACAACCCTAATTGAATCTTATCCTATCCCTGACCATAATTGAACTATAACCCTAATTAAACCCAAACCATAACTCAAACCCTAATCCTAATTCTAACCCTAATGTTGACCCTAAGATTCATTTTGAAACCCTAACCCTAACCCCAACCTTCACCCTAATGTTGACTCGAAGATTTATCTTAGAGACCTAATTGAATCCTAACTCCAATTGAACCCTAACCCTAATTAAATTTTAATCCTAAACTTAAACCTAACCCTAATTGAATTCTAACCCAAAAGATTATCTTAATTGTAACCCTAACCCTAATTATAACCCTAATTCTAATTCTAACCCTAGCTATAATTCAAACTCTATTCATAATTATAATTTTAATACTAACCCTAATTCTAATGGTGACCCTAATTTTAATTGTAATACTAATTGAATCCTAAACCTTATTAAAACCTAGCGCTAATTTAACCCTTACCCTAGCTTGAAATTAACCGTAGCCCTAACCCTAATTGAATTATAACCCTCTCCCTAGTTGAGTCCTAATCCCCCAACCCTAATCCTAACCTTTATCCAAAGCTTTATCCTATAATTCTAACCTTAACCCTAATTGAACCCTTTTGAACCCTAACACTAATTGAATCATAATCTTAATTGAACCCCAACCCCAATGGAAATCCTAATTGAACCCTAACCCTAATTGAACATCAATTGAATCCTAATCCTAACCATAGTTGAATCTTAACTGTAATCAAACCCTAAGACTAATTAATCTCTAACCCTAACCCTAAACCTAACCCTTTTCTAACTCTAACCCTAATATTAATTTTAAACTTTTTTTTATGTGTACTAATAAATTAATTATAGTTTCTTTGTATTTAATTTTATAATTTTAAATTGATTTTATATTTGCATTTATTATGAAAATCCTATCTTATTTTAATATTTTTGTACAATAAAACCTTTAGTAAAAGCTTAAACTAATAATATTAAATATTCTGTATGTCTTAAATAAGGTAATTAAGAAACAAATTTTTATGTGTAATAGTGAATTTAGAATATTCCTTTTTTATTTAATTTTCTTTTTTTGATTTTAAATAAATTAATTTAAAACTTAAAAAATTATAATTATTTTTCATTCCTTAACAATTTTATTTATAATCTATTATTTAGAAATTATTTTATTTCTATTTTATTATTTCTTTTTTAATTTTAAGTATATTATTTTAGAAACTTACTTTTTATGTGAAGTAATTTAACATATTATTTTTATATATTATTTTTATAAATAATAATTATTATATAAAAAATCTCAAGAGATATCTTGTTTTTTCAAACAAGATATTAATTTAGAGCAATCAAAATCATTTTTTAATTTAAAATCATCCCTCTTCTTTGAATACTGGCAGCTCGCTCGCCCGTGATATCGCGATTGATAAAGACCTCGCAACTTCTGATCACGCGATGGCGGGCAACTGTGGATCTCAACCATTGGTAATCTTGTCTGTTCAACACAGTCGCCATCTTTGTCATTAACCATCAAGCACCTTTCCTATCGAGATTATAACATCTCTGTTGATTTGAAACATGTGCATCTCATAAATGCTTTAGTAACCTGTTACATAATGTATTAAAACCAGATAAATGTATCAAATTATTTCTATCATCTCTTAAGCTTCATTAAATGAGGCACGTGGCACTCGCTTGTGATATCGCGATCAACCAAAACAATGTGGTGGGGTCATCACGGGATGGCGGGGAATGACTAAGATCAAATAATAATTGATCTACGGTCACGCAAACTTGTCCCTCTGCAAAATATAAAACATTTATTAAAAGAACGAGGGGACATCACTAGGCCGATGATAAACAATGACATAAGTTGTTTTTTAAACAAGGGAGCACAGGACCATCCAAGACTTAGGAAATAATAAATTCAGGCAAAGGAAATAAAATGATAAATCAAAAGGGGCCCAACCTACACGAAGTGATGGGGCTTAAGTTGTTTTAAAACCCTCCCCAAAGAGTAACAACCCAAAAGATCCCACCCAAGGCATAAGATAGAGACTAGGGTTTTACATGAAGACAAAGGTAAAACCCCAAGCTTAGGATTTTCCCAAACAACATAGATGACCAGAGACATAAGGCAAGATAAAAATGGAACACAAAGAGAAAAATTTTGAAGTTCCATCACAAGGAAAGGTCTCCTCCCTTCTTGGTAGTGATAACCTCCTCCACACACAACCCTTAAAAATTATGAATAGAGGAATATAATCTTTGAAGAACTCAAAGTTGATTCTCTCCTACCTGATGCAATTAGTCATTTTATCCTTACAAACATTTATAGTGATTATTAGAGGCACATAGACTAATTCTTCATAATAGAATAATTTGATCATACTTTTCCAATGATGGCATTATGAGAAAACCTTAGGATAAATGAATAATTCCTAGCTAAGTTCTTTAAATCATGTCCAACCGTATAAAAGAAGACCGCTGGTATGTGTACCTAGATACCATGGAGAAAGGCTCTTTGGGCTCTTTCATCAATCATCCTACCTTAAAACATACCAAAAGTCTCCTAGCAATTAGACATAGGAAGATTTAAGATGACTTAAAAAAATTTATTGCCAAAGCATAAACTTATGATGACTTAACTAGGCCTAGTATACACTCCCTCCCCATTAACCACTTAGACATATGGAAATTAAATGTAAATTTTCTGCTATTTTTAGTCATGTAGGTGTCCAATAAACCACTTGGTGGTGTTTCCCTTCAAGTTTATTTACTTTAATGAAGAGAAAAAGTCCTTTGATTACAATTAGAGAATACATTTGAGGCCTTGGTTGTGTAACTGGTGGACCATAGTCACATTTAACACTTGTTACAAAGTTTGGGAGTTAAAACGTTAAGTAGATTTGATTTGTGATGGACACATTTGGATGGTAGTAATAATAGCTTGCAATCTATCAAGACTTGATTACCTTATAACTTGTGAAATTATAGCGATGAAATGATAGATTAATCATAATGTCACCTTGGGATCACATCACCATGAAAGAACTTCATCCAACATCCTTATGAGTGCAGGTACCACCAAATAGGTATTTGTCAGATATGTCTTCTTCGAGCGAGGGAAATTCAGGAAGAGAAGAGGAAAGCGAAACATGTAGTATGTCTAAAAGAGGGAGATCAACTAGAGGTGAAAAGATTAGAAGAAAATTCTATAAATGCATGGAATTTTTTCTTGCTGAAGGGGGTCATGTTCTTATGATGATTAGAGCATAGGCGACGTTGAGGTGCCCTTGAGGTACAAACATCT
>VDFB02270651.1:239437273-239510639 GCA_007258455.2 Sequoia sempervirens
ATAATTTTATACGTATTTAAAATTTTTTGTTAAAATATATAATATATAATTATAAATAGTTGAATAATTATATTATTTATTATGTAAAATATAGCTAATATATACTTAACTATATTGTAGAATATTAAAACCTAGCTAACTGGCACCAAATTTTTTAATTTAATTAACATACTGTAAACCCTAACAAAACCAGGTTGTAGCTCGTCAAATTGGAGAAGTGAAAGGTCAATACCAGCACCAAGGAAGAGTTTGGAGTAGTGAAAACAAGGTCAATTCCAATGTCGAGGAAGAGTTTGGAGTTAAAACAAGGTCAATACCAGCGTCGATGAAGAGTTTGGAGGAGTGAAAACAAGGTCAATATCAGCGCCGAGGAAGAGTTTGGAGGAGTGAAAACAAGGTCAATACCAGCGTCAAGGATGAGGTTGAGGGCACTTAGGGAAAATCGATGACCAAGGGCAATGAGTATTGTAAGTTTGGCACCCCCATTCTCTTTAACCTACAATTTTCATTCCTAGTTTCTAAAGATCATCTCGTACATTGGCACCCCCATTCTCGTAAAATGGTATAAGATAAGACAAAAAAAATAAAATAGCTTAGTCTTTCACATTTTTATCAACCAACCTCAGGTCTTGGAAAAACTCCCATAATCTACCCACTTCTTGGTTGAGGTCTAGGATTTCATCACACATAGCCTTCATCGCATGAGTCTAAAGCAATTGTAGACTTAGCCCAAGTATATGCTAGGCTAAGGTAGATCTAATGAATGGAAATAGAGGCATACAATTCTTCTTTAATACCTCCACCACAAAGATATGCAAGGTGTTGGTTGTTTTTACAGTAAGCAGGTTGATCTTCTTATCTACCTATGGAATTGCCAATTCTAATAAAGGGCAGCTTGAAGGACCTGGACCAACTGACGAGGATTTTAAAGACCTCCTACACTTTGGGCTCTGCAAGACCCAGGAGGGTGATCCCTTAATGTGTTTACAACCTTTGCACCATCATCATACACAACATTAACAACAACAGATAATCTCATTTAATATCTCAACATAATATGATAATACTGAATAGAATTGGTTGTTTATCAATAATATCAACTATTTGGAGCATGAGATAACTACAACAACATTTCATAGTATAAGATAGTCATTTATTTCCAATTTGTAGCAAGCTCTAGGTAAAGGCAAACAAATACTAAACCATACAAATAAGTACAACTTAGATCAGTGCCATATATCCATTGGAGGAGTCAAATTTATAAGCATCTAAGGGCTTATGATAGATTTAACACATAACATATAAGATCCTTGATAACATTGCTTTACAATCTCATCAATATGTATTCTAACCCAATACTACTTATCAAATCATTATACAGAACATATCCACCTACAATACTACTTATCAAATTCTTATATAGAACATTCAAGCATACAGCCCGATTACCCTATTTTTGAGGGTTTTGTAGTCCAAACATGATATAAAGGGGCTCTTACACTTTTTGTGATTAATGTAGAATGTGTAAGAGGCCCCATGGATACTGTTGTAATTGTAGGATGCATGAATAGGGTGTACGATGAGAAATAAAGAAGATATAGCTGTTGTCCTCAAGAGTTTTGTGAAGAAAAGCATATGAAATGAGAGGTTCAAGCCTAGGTTTCAACAAAATATGTATGGGAGATCTAATTTTATGAATTTTTATCCATGTGCAGACCTAATAGGTTGTTTCTGAACACTAAATATAAATGATACACACACACACACAAATATATATATATATATATCTATGTATGTATGTATGCATGTATGTATGTATGTATGTATATGTATTTTTAAATGTAAATGTAAATGCAATTACTGGATGCTCTCCTAGAACAATAAATGAAAAATATCATTAAAGAAATCTATATCTATGTATATAAATGTGTATTTCTAGGAGGGCAGTTGTAATCTTGAGTTTTTAGTTCTCTAGGAGGGATAAACAGAAATATGAAATTACAGAATAGAACCTTGTAATCGCATTTGATGCAGATTCAAATACTAGCCGTTGATCCTTCACTTTGGTTAGATGATCGAATGGTTTCCTTCAAAACAAACTAACATGATCTCCATCATGGCAATAAGGGCCCACCATACTATGCGTTGCCAAGGAAATCCATGTGGTGCTCACCCGCAATATCGTGATCGATAAAGACCTTGCAACTTCTGATCACGCTATGGCGGGAAACCATGGATCTCAACCATCCGTAATCCTGTTCATTCAACACAGTTGCCAGTTTTTTCATTAACCATCAAGCACCTTTCCTACTGATATTATAACATCTCCTTTGATTTGAAACACGTGCATCTCATAAATGCTTTAGTAACCCGCTACATAATGTATTAAAACCAGATAAATGTATCAAAGTATTTCTATCATCTCTTTAGCTTCATTAAATGAGACACGTGGCGCTCGCCCGTGATATCACGATCAACCAAAACAGTGTGGTGGGGTCATCACAGGATGGCGGGGAATGACTGAGATCAAATGATAATTGATCTATAGTCACGCAAACTTGTCCCTCTGCAAAATATAAAACATTTATTAAAAGAACAAGGGGACATCACTAGGCCGATGATAAACAATGACATAAGTTGTTTTTTAAATGAGGGAGCACGGTACCATCCAAGACTTAAGAAATAATAAAGTCAGGCAAAGGAAATAAAATGATAAATCAAAAGGGGCCCAGCCTAGACGAAGCAATGGGGCTTAAGTTGTTTTAAAACCCTCCCCAAAAAGTAATGGCCCAAAAGATCCCACCCAAGGCGTAAGATAAAAACTATGGTTTTACATGAAGACAAAGGTAAAACCCCAACCTTAGGCTTTTCCCAAACACCATAGATGACCAGAGACATAAGGCAAGATAAAAATGGAACAAAAAGAGCAAAATTTTGAAGTTCCATCACAAGGAAAGGTCTCCTCCCTTCTTGGTAGTGATAACCTCCTCCACACACAACCCTTAAAAATTACGAATAGAGGAATATAATCTTTGAAGAACTCAAAGTTGATTCTCTCCTACCTGATGCAATTAGTAATTTTATCCGTACAAACATTTATAGTTATTACTAGAGGCACATAGACCAATTCTTCATAATAGAAGAATTTGATCATACTTTTCCAATGATGGAATTATGAGAAAACCTTAGGCTAAATGAATAATTCCTAGCTAAGTTCTTTAAATCATGTCCAACCATATAAGAGAAGACCGCTGCTATGTGTACCTGGATACCATGGAGAAAGGCTCTTTGGGCTCTTTCATCAATCATCCTACCTTAAAACATACCAAAAGTCTCCTAGCAATTAGACATAGGAAAATTTAAGATGACTTAAAAAAAAAGTATTGCCAAAGCATAAACTTATGATGACTTAACTAGGCCTAGTATACACTCCCTCCCTATTAACCACTTAGACATATGAAAATTAAATGTAAATTTTCTACTATTTTTAGTCATGTAGGTGTCCAATAAACCACTTGGTGGTGTTTCCCTTCAAGTTAATTTACTTTAATGAAGAGCATAAGTCCTTTGATTACAATTAGAGAATACATTTGAGGCCTTGGTTGTGTAACTGGTGGACCATAGTCACATTTAACACTTGTTACAAAGTTTGGGAGTTAAAATGTTAAGTAGATTTGATTTGTGATGGACACATTTGGATGGTAGTAACAATAACTTGCAATCTATCAAGACTTGATAACCTTATAACCTGTGAAATTATAGCGATGAAATGATAGATTAATCATAATGTCACCTTGGGATCACATCACCATGAAAGAACTTCATCCAACATCCTTATGAGTGTAGTTACCACCAAATAGGTATTTGTAAGATCTATCTTCCTCGAGCGAGGGAAATTCAAGAAGAGAAGAGGAAAGCGAGACATGTAGTATGTCTAAAAGAGGGAGATCAACTAGACGTCAAAATATTAGAAGAAAATAATGTAAATGCACAGAATTTTTTCTTCTTGAAGGGGGGTCATGTTCTTATGATGATGAGAGCATAGGCGATGTCGAGGTGCCCTTGAGGTACAAACATCTACAGAAACAATGGGTACCCAAGGAACTTCCTCCAATAAACACTAATTTTTGTGTCAACGAGAGGATATATCATATAGCACCATCATCAGTACATGGTTTGGGCCTATTTTGCATGGACGACATAAAGGTCTGTTATGACAAAGTTACTGAATTGATGGAGTATGTTGGACCCTGTTACAGTTACAAAGATTGGATGCAACTGGTTCGATATACACTAAGTATGTGTAGGTATGCATTGTTAGCAAATTATATACAACTAAAAGATAAGGATTGAAATAAAGGAGTGATTATGTACATTGACAGAAGGCCAAAAGCATCAGGGAATATTGCAAGGTTTATAAACAGTACACGACCTGGGTCAACAAATAAACAACCCAATTACATATTTGAGGCGCACGAGGGAAACCGTGTATTCGTATGTGCGATAAAATCAATAACTGTAAGGGAAGAGTTGCTAATCGATTACAATTTGGATAAACAGTTACAAACATAGGTACTATAGGGGTGGAGTCATTACTATGTACCGTTTTACCCAACCTCCAGTGTAATCTGATATACCATTTTATTCTTCTTCTTTTTTTTTCATAAGTCTACTGGTTTCATTTCGGTAATACTTTTTTATATTTAATTTTTGCCATAGCGGGACATTGATCATATGGATAAGGCTCTGACCCAAAACACAGATCACAATGTATCTTCAAGCGCTTCTACCCGACATGTTTACGTCATTGTAAGTGTACAAATTAGATATGAGAAAAATATTTTATTATTATGTTTTTTTCATAAGTTTATTGGGTTAATTTCGATAATATTTTTAATATTCTTGCTGCAGTCGACTGATCAGGGAAAGGCACCAGCAGTAGACGAGAGCATCCATAGGGAGGTGCAGTCAATATTATGTGATGATGACATCGCTTATTCAACAAACCCTCTTGATATAATAAGGAAGACCCAAAAAAAATTCAATGAATAAATCCTTAAGTTGTTATTCATAGTGCCTCAAACAGATGAGATAAGAGAGAGGGTTAAAATATTGACGGAGAGATCACAAAAATTGCAAGTAAGCTATCATGAGGTCTTTATTTATAACATAAGTTCATTCATGGTTTTATATTTTGTACTCTTTTATGTCATGAACTAAAATATGTGTTGTTTTTACAAGATTTTTTGCGTCCTCATAATGCTCCTGGCCATGATCAAGGTACTGCAAGTGCTGCCCGAGGAGTAGGGGTTGGTACAAGTGTCCATCCTGATCTTCCTGCGCATACATCACATCATTTGACCCCATCATATGTGCCTATATTGTCATCTAAAATTTCGGCAACACATACCATGCAGGCATCCATTAGTGCACCCTTTGGCAGTGAACACATGCCATAACATGCGTCAGGACATGTACCTGGGGATGCAGAGGCCACTAGTATTGGCGATATTTTAGCAGCATTTCCTGGATCTTCATGTATTACTAGTACAGGAACATTGCCGGTCACATTTGTGGTGACCAAGGATTTCGTTCCCATAAAGATAGAGAAGGTCCCAAGTACTTTAAAATGTTTTAATTATTATTATATATAATCCAATTGAAATTTACTTATTGATCGATCTTTTTAGACTATTGATCCCATGATCATTTTGCAGGAAATGATGTTTTTTATAAACATCTAAGTGATATTACATTGGAGCTCTTCGGGCCCACCATATGTACACAGTGGAATGCCCAAAATCAAGATTTAAAAGATGAGCTCATTAACCGTTTAGTTGTGTTGTTCGGTGATAAAACATTCAACCAAACCAAGGTCCTTAACAAAGCTGGTACCTATCTAAAGCATGTGAGGGACCAATATAGGTCACATTTGGAGAAGAACAAAAAGTTTGAGCATCCCCCCATGATTTTGGAGAGGGAGTGGAAGGACCTAGTGTCAGATGGAAAGGAGAAGGCTGAAAAGAAAAAAGGAAAGACACCACCGGGCCAAGGAAGGTATGTGATACTATCAACAATGTAATTATATACTGATTACTCTTTCTTTTTACATAATCTAATGTATTTCAAACTATTTCAAACTTTTCATAGGCTTCCCAACACATCGAAGGCAACAAAGGCAAGACTAGAAAAACACGGGCAACACAAACTTGGCTCTGGTGGTTATATGAAATTAGCTGCATGAATTGTAAGTATTAATAAATGAAATATTGTATCCAAATAATAAATTGAAAACAATTTTGGTTTTATCACACCATAGAAGCAAAATTCATGATCTTATTGAAAAATGTAGGGCTTTGAATTCAACAGAGTTACCATAGAAGAGGACTTGAAGATTTCCTTCCAGCAAGGCTATGGAGTTGTGGCTAAACGCCTAAGATTCTTGACTCAGCAAACACAATCTTCCACTACATCCGACATGCAGGTAAATAAACTCAATAAATTTTATTTAAAATTGAATACTTGTGCAATCTATTCAATATTAATTTCCAC
The DNA here is from genome assembly GCA_007258455.2 of Sequoia sempervirens. Taxonomy (NCBI): domain Eukaryota; kingdom Viridiplantae; phylum Streptophyta; class Pinopsida; order Cupressales; family Cupressaceae; genus Sequoia; species Sequoia sempervirens. The sequence goes on from VDFB02270651.1 coordinate 239,443,826, forward strand.
CATAAAGTAATTACATTCCTATTTGTTTTAAATATTCAAGCAATGATAATACTACACATGACATTGGAATGTAGCCTAGTGAGGGTGGAGCATTACCTGCAGATGAAGGTCATGGTGTGCATCCCGGTACTTTAGAGCATGTAGAATGTGATCAACATGTTGAGCATGATCAGGCTAGAGAAGATCAGGAACATGATGTGGCCCCATTAGGTAAAGAGGACCACTCTAAAGTTCTTTTAAACATATTTAATTACAATTGGTGTATTAATTAATGTAACCTTTCGTGTTTCAACTTTAGAGCATGTAGAGCATGGTCAACATGTTGAGCATGATTAGGCTAGAGAAAATCAAGAACATGATGTGGCCCCATCAGGTAAATAGGACCACTCTAATGTTCTTTTAAACATATTTAATTTCAATTGGTGTATTAATTAAATGTAACCTTTAGGTGTTTCAATTGCGAATCGATTATTTGGGGTGTTCAACATGTTGAGCATGGAGTCTATGAAGTTCAAGACATGGTGTGGACCCATTAGGTAAAGAGCCACTCTAATGTTCTTTTAATTAATGAAATACTTGTAACAATAATAAAACATATCAGTTTAACATTTCTTTGTTATGTAGCAGACCCCCCCTTACAGCGGCATCCACATCGTGAGCAGATGACTAAATGTACATTAAGATCACGAGCAAAGGGAAGAACAACTAAAGGGGGGACAGATGATTTAGAAAATGATACTCCACTTCAGATTTTCTTAGCTTTAAAAAAGAAACAAAAAAAAAGTGATTGTAATCATATCATGACAACCATATTTTTGGTAATATGTAAAAACTGAAAGAATGAATATTATATGTTAATGAATGAATGTGAATATGTTAATTAATGAATGTTATATGTTAATGAACCAATGTTATATGTTATTAATGGATGAATGAATGAATGTTATATGTTATTAATGGATGAATTAATGATTAATGTTATATGATTGGGTATGGGGAATTGAGAGTGATGTGAGGGGGGGAGGGGCCAAATGAGCTTCCACCGTCACGTGGTTGGCCCTATTAAGTAGAGAATATTAAACTATTCTCGAAACAAAGAGAAGCTCAATAAGGTAATGCACTTTTCAATATAAGAAATGCATTTTTTGAAGCATCAAACCAATATGCAAAGATGAAAGAAAGTGCTAACTTTTTCACTATAGTGGCGGAAAAATGATTCTTTATACTGAATCCATGCTCTACATCATAATTTGAAGTTGTTTCCATTCCAATGTTCTAAGTTTAGTTTGTTTGTATGGCTTTGTATGAATACCACATTGTGTTGTGTGTGGATTTGGTTTCAAAGCTCTTTTCTTTATTTTTAGTGGTGACATAACTCTAAAATTTGAATTTTGTGCATAATAGGTTAGTGGAAAAATTGACAGCTCTGAAGGGTTTAGAGGCTTGATTGAGATAGATACATGGATATTTGGATCTTTTTGTTGATGGAAGGATTCACTTAACCATGAAATTTTTACTATCTGTAGGGTATGCAAAAGTTTCCCTACTTACATTCATTCTTGATCATAAATGTTGTAAATGATATTAATGCTTCAAACTTAAGATTCGTTTCATTGTTATAATGATCAAAATGTTATACTTTGCTATACATTCAAGCATTATCTTGCCCCCTACCCTTTGCTCTCTCCCCCCTCCTTTTAAGAATTTTCTTTGTCATAAAAGATTCACATTTCTGTCTCATTTACACAAATTTATCTAAAGCATAGGAGTGAATAAAGATATGTAAAAGATGATGGATTATGTCTAAATAACAACTTTCCATCTTATAGCTAATTAAATCCTTAATATTTGAATAGTTTAGAGCTCGAATAATGCTTGTATATGCATGTGTAGCAATAAGGGAGCCTATGTGAAGATTGAAATTTAAAACATCACTTTGGTATTTTTTCCTTAGGCGTTGAAATGATATTTTGAGTAATACAAACCTACACACACATTGATATTTTTCGGCATTGCATTGAGGAAATTTTTTCTCTTATACCTACCCTCAGCTAGACATGGAGGTATATAATATTGGTTTCTGGGTTTTTCTGTAAGTAGTTAATTTCACAGAGGAAGACTAAAATCTTCTTAATATCCTGTCAGGCGTGAAAGCATATGAATCACTTGCTGAAGACACCATTTTGTATTCATCCAAAAACTAGTTTGTTCTTTTTTATGTTTCTTGCATGTGTTTTTTTTAGGCTCTAGAGATGAAGCTCAGCTCTTTCCTTTGCACTTTTCATCTATTTTGATGATTACAATAGATTTTCCTCATAATTTTTTATGTAGATCTGTTTATAACCTTATTTTCTACCAATCAATTTGCAAACTAGTCACATATTAAGGACCATTTCACTAACTTGTAGTCATCCATTACTTCATATGTTTCAAGTTGTGTCTGTGTGCCAATAAATCCTGATGATTGTGAGAACTTTAATCCTACAAGTGTACCAAATCTTTCTCAAGTAAAAGTCTTACCTTATTTTATAGTACTTTAAATGGTTAATTGAAGGTGCATCTTTAGATCTAAGATAGTTGAACCCTGGATTAAAATATGGTATTAGATGGGCAGTATAATGATAAAACTGAGGTCCATTGAACACAAATTCTGAACATAATTTACTGGACTATGAATAGTGTTACAATTATAATTATTTCTCCTTTACCTACCTCTGCATTAATGAAAAAGATAGCAGATATTGGAAGTTCATTACATGTCTCATGTATGTGTTAGTATTTTAAAAAAATTTAAGTTGTTCAAGAGCTTGATTAGGTCAAGAATATGTTCTACAAGCTCTGTTCTCTTGACATTGCTCAACATTTTCCCTACACATTTTCTCTTCAATCCAGACATTTCTTAACTCCTTCCCTTGTTAGCCCTTGGTTGTTCTCAATTGTAATGCTTTTTCTATGCATCTTGCAGTCTGTATGTATGATCAGTCATCTCTTATGAAGCATGGATAACCTTTCATGGAATTGTTGTTGTGATTAGACAATTTCCATTGTGAGAATAATCATTTAATTTGTATGGAAATAAGTCTTTTTCATATTATTTGACTTGGTATTGTAAACTTGTCTTTGCAAGATTCTCTAGGGGGAACAATAGAACTGTGATGATAGGTAGAGTTGTACAACACCATAAATCATTTAGCATTATCAATATATTGCCTATAGAATACTCTGTGCAAGTAAAATGGAATGTGCAATGACAATTGGTCTCGAATTCAAATCTGAATATAAGTACATTATACACAAGAATATGCTATCTATTCTATGATTTAAAGAACCCCAAAATAAGAAAATTAATAGGTTTCATTTGTTTACTTGCTCTTAGACACTTGTTTAATCGACGAGACCCTCAGAATGTCTTGCTGATAACTAGCAGTGTTCAAAACTCCTAAAGAGGTCAGATCGGTGTGACATTGGACCTGTCTTGCCGACGCAAGTCATCGGCAAGACATGGACTATCAGAGTGATTTTTCTATCCTGTGCTAATGATTGATCTCTCACCAATGGGTTGGCTTCGGTGGTCATCACCAAGAGTCTCCGCAATGACATGGTGTAGGTCTATTTAAAACTCCCGAAGAGGTCAGATCGGTGTGACATTGGGTTTTTCTTCCTGACGGAAGTCATCGGCAAGACATGGACTATCAGAGTGAGTTTTCTATCCTGTCTTGATGATTGATCTCTCACCGATGGGTTGGCTTCAGTGGTCATCGCCAAGAGTCTCTGCGATGGTACATTTCAACGAATTTTAAAAAAAAAAATTACATTGTTTCGTCGCAATTTCGAAGAAGGCCACTGATGAATCACTGAAAAGGTCCGACGAAGTTGCTATAGCTGTGATGAAGGCTTCATCGTAACTCCTTGCCAATTTCATCAAAATGGCGATGAACTTCTGGTGTTGTTTCAATGCTTCAGAAGAGCCATTGCAATTGCATTTTGGTTATAATTCATCGATGGATACATGAAGTTGTCGATATTTCAATGAACATCTGAGTCATTTTATGATGTCGACGACCAACGAATCTACGTTGTTATTTCTACGTTTAATTCATCGTCAAAATTTTGACAAAAAATGGCAACGAAAATTCTTTCGTCAATTTGTCGATTGTCCAACAAATGTTTGTTGAACGACTGATGAATGTTTGTTAGAAAATGGAGTCAAATTCAGTAGTGTGATAAAATTGTGTGAAAGCAGCTGTATGGGTCTGAGAAATATCATTAGGTGCATCACCATAGGGGTTAGTTTTCTTTTCATGCTTCTTTTTCCCCTTTTACCAGCAAGGAATAGTTTAGGTGATACCATCAAAAGGGGATCCAACCCTTAATCTGGAGGTCTGCTTTCAAAATAGGATACCCACAACCTAAAAGTAGTCCCATGTTACATCCAAACCTACTGAGTTCTTTCACAGCTTGGCATTAGTGGTGCAAATTTGGATCACTAATAGTTATATTGATTGGTTCCTTAAAAGGAGGATTAAAATCCTTTTAAGAGATCACAGTAACTTGGTAGGGTCAATTGGATTAGTAAGAAGACCCTGCTAGTCACATCCTTGCATGCTTGTATAAAGTATAGAAAAATTAAAGTTCCAAACAATCAAAGTTAAAACCAGAATCTGCCACTAGTTATAGGTCTGCATTGACTCCGTACACCCAACAGAGCACTTGTCCATCTCATTCATACATTACTTATTTAATTTCACATCATAAATTACCAATTGTCACATTAAAAGTAGATTAGTTAGTAGGCTTTCATCTATCCTACAGCATTTTCCACCTTAGATAGATTAGTCAATTCAACCAAATCATACATTCTTCTAATTTTCTTCATTTTAAAGGTATACCAGCCTAGGTTAGCAAAACAAGAAGTGCAGGGAGTTATCAAACACATAAGTTAACCCTATTAATTGGTTCAAGAATGTTGCTAATCTAATCATAGAGCTTGGAAGCCTCTTAGGATTTGCAACCAACATTTTTGAGATCCAAAAGATTGGCGACTCCATTGGGGAGAAGTCAAATCTGAATCCAAGCCTTCATTATAGAGTCAACACCTTGAACAAGACTCCACTAGGAACAAGAAAACATAAAAATTTCTCACTTTTCTTCAAAGTGAGTGACGAATCTATAAAAACAAGTGCATGATTGGGAAGTATAACTACACATCAATAAAGACAAACCCTAGAAGTCAAAGTATTAAGGAATCCTACGAGATCAATGGTAGGAGATATTTGCACCAGGAGAGCCCAAAAAAGAACAATGGTAGGTGGACTAATAAAAAAGGGTCCTCCCCTTCAAAGACTGATGCAAATAAAAGTAGAGGTAAAGCAACAAATATAACTAATGAAGACAAGGAGAATTCAGTAGATCAATTCCTTACAATGAATAACATTTTTTCTCCATTGCATGGATCAAAACCCCATGGTGATGACTCGAACAAAGATCCTTGTACTCCTTTTGAACAAGAGAACACTAGTCATCCTACTTTTAGATGGAAGGAAGATCCTAAGGAAGTAGAGGAGTTCAAAGCCCAATTTGAAGTAGAAAGCATTCAGACACAAAATAAATATGATTACAAAATGTCCTCACAACAAGGGGAAAAAAACCATGAGGGGTCTGTTGATTATACTGTTGGTAGTTTTGAGGTCATGAATAACCAAGAATTTAGAGTACATTCAGAGTGGAAAAGACATCTTATAGAGAGAAAAAAAATGATACAAGAGGCTCAAGAGATAGATCAACAATTGGCACAATTAAATATCTAGGCACCAAAACCACCCAAGTATGTCCCTCCACATAAACAAGGTGGTAATCTCAATCCACAAAGAACATCTCAAAACATAGGTTCTCCAGGTACTTCAAAAATACCTCACAATGTAGGTGGTAACCCCAGGCAACATACCCAACATAATGTACCACCACAAATATCATGTTGGTGGTCTGAGTGGCACAACAACATGCAAATAGAATATTGCTACTCTGTTTCTCCTGAAAGAGAAAGATGATCACATGGATATCTCAGCTCCCAAGGTATTTGTAGTTGGTTCTCAACTGTGTTGATGTTGCTCAATTGGTCAATGTAATAATAATATTCAAGGGGCCTGCTAGTGTTGAGCTTCTAGATTGTTCTACGATCAAACATGAAATAAAACCTAATTTAACTGGGGATTTTAAAGAAACAACAAAAGATAGATCAGAGTTTTGAAACAGAAAAGAACAATAATTCATCCAACCTTAACCAGACTTGTTAGCTTCAAGGAATTGTTAACTAAAACTGAAGAACAAGATTAACTTGTGATTAACACACAATTGCATTCATTCTCAGTGCTGATTTCTACAACATAGTACTAGTTACCATTTTAAATAAAACACCAAAATAACATTCCATTCCTTGAAGGCTTCACAAATCAAATGATTAACTTAAGAAAAACACCATTCTGAAACACAATCTGAAGTAGATTAAGATCTAGTTGCTTCTACTATTAGTGAAATAGATAAGCAACACTTACAAAGCTGGCACAATCACCAGTGTACAGAAAATATGACTCTAGATTGTTTCCATTTATATTAAGAAAGCTTGAAAGATACATTACAAGCTTCTGCTGAATCTAATTCCTTACCAAGAAGACAAAAGAAGCTCTTGTTACAAAGAATCAGGATGCAACTCTAACTCCTTCTGTTAACTAACTAACTCCTAGATTTTCTTCTAACTATCTGTTCTAACAATGTATCTTCTCCTTTTCTTCCTTCATTTCCTCTACCTCTAACTGTCTAACCTTTACAAAGAGGCCAAAATGGCATATATATAGAATGTTAAAAGGAATGCATTGGCTACTGTTTTAGGGCTTTTACAAAATATCTACTGCCTACAAGAGGGTCGGCCATCAGATCTTTTTGAGGAGAGTCAAAGCTACATTCAATGTGAAACCCTGCTATCCATGCTGATGATGGCTTGTTCTGGGAATGATCTGTAGATCTTTTGTGGCTGCAACATTAACTCTTCTGTCTCCATGTCCATCTGTGAACTCCTTCACAGAGCTGCCTTGAATGCTCCAAAGTATCACTGTTAATACTGGCCTGCCTCTGCTAGTGATCACTACAGTTGTCCCTGTGACTCATAGTTTCTTCGCCCTTCTTCATGTTCTCCTTCATGTTCTAGACTTCTCTGCACGTTGACCGTCTTCTGGAAACAGCATCGGGCCTCCCTTCAGATTTGAACATTTCAACTGAGCTGATCCATTTCCTTTGGATCTCAGAATGAATCCATCTTGATTGCATTCTATTAGTCTTCCCTCATAGGAATAGTCAATCGGTCAAAGGGTCCAATGAGTCACTCTTTTAGCTTCCTCTGATTGGTCGGGCATATGCCATGCGAGCTTCTTGGGTGGTCAAAGGTGGTTTGAATGGCATCGCATGTTGGGGAGACACCTTTGGTGTCTCCCCGATGCGATTTCATTCTTCAACAGTTATCAGCATGACATGGGTCAGTCGGCAAGATGTTTCAGCGAGTTGCAGAAGTCATATCAAGCTTAAAAAAAACCATCAGCAAGACTCTGTTATGTCAGTGAGACCTCTTGGCGATGTCATCTCTTTTCTCCCCGAGCTCAAGCTTCTTCCACTTTGGGGAGACTTCTTTGTTTCGGGGTAACCTTACCCCGAACTCACACTCTGTCACGGAGACATCATCGGGTCGGCAAGACATCTTACCGAACCTGTTCCATTCATTCAGAATCTCTTCGAGTTCTTTATATTTCCCCGAGCCAGCTCTATTTCGGCCATACTTCATTAAGTCAGTGAGAGATTACACCGAGATCTCCTTATGTTGATGAGAGCTTCCTCCGTGTCACCGAGACATCATGGCGAAGGGATACCCTTTTGTTTCCCTGAGCTATAGCTTTTTGGTGGGACCAATGTCCGTCAGGGAGACATCCTCAATTTGGGGAGACCTTTTTATCGAAGCCAAATACTCTTCTTGAGCTCGCCCTTATAGGGAAGAGCCTTCCCCTTCAGCGAAACTCTTGGCGACATTTCCCTACTGTCGCCGAGACTCTTTTGTATCGGCAGGACCTTTCGCTGATTTCGTTTCCTTTCACTCTCGCCAAACTCAATATGTTTTGGTGAGACATCCACCATTTGGCGAGACCTTTCACTGATTTCTATACCCCTCAGCGAGATCCTATTGAGCTAAAATTCTTTTCGACAAGACCAATAGCCATCGGTGAGACATCTCACCAAGTTCATTTCACTTCGGCCAGACTTTGTCTCCTCGGCATGACATCACACCAAATCTCCTTACTCCTCGACGAGCTCCCTCATGTCAGCGAGACTTCTTTTCTTCGCCAAGACCTTACACCAAGGTCTTCTCTTTCGTCGAGTGTTCATTTGAGTTTGGGGAGGGCTTGCTTAGTCGATGAGACATCTCGCCAAACCCTAGATCTTTCGGCGAGATCATTATGTTCTTTCGGTGAGACTTTCCTTGCTCGGCAGGAGATCACAGTGAGCGGGACCTTGTTTCCCCGATGACATCCCTTTCTCGGTGAGACTTCCTTCTTTCACCGTGACTTCCTTCTTTCGCTATGACATCATATCGAGCCTCCCTTTCCTTTTGCAAGCACCCCCAAGTCGGGCAGACTTATGGCGAAGGCAAAATCAATTGCCGAGCTCAATTTCCTTCAGTGGGACCTCCCTTCATGTCGGCATGACTTTTCGTGGTTGGGGAGACCTCTCAGCGATGCTGTCATCCTCTGTCACGACCATTCCTCTATCACCCAAACTAGGGATCATCGGCGAGACCTCTTGCTGAAGTCTTTTCTTTCTGTCAAGAGTTCATTTGAGTTCGGGGAGAGCTTGTTTGATCGGCAAGACTTCCTGCCGACACCACACCCCTGTCGCTGAGACTTACTCCTTTCGGCAAGACATTATGCTGAACTTAGAATCTTTTGGTGAGGGCTCCTCCAGTTGGTGAGACACATGAGGACTCTCAGTGACAGGGAAGTTTGGGCGACTGATGAGCCTCTTTTGGATAGAACATACAGCCAGTCGGCAAGACAACTGCAGAGTCTTTCCGACTTTCTCCTTAGAGGAAATTTATGATCAACTGGATTGAGGAATGCATCCAGCTGAGCTCCCTTTTCAAATATCATCACGTGTGTGATTTAATATTGCAAAAGAAAGGCCTGCATTAGCACTTAGCGGAAAATAAAACACATTATAATAAAATACACCATTATTTATAATTACTTCCCTCAATACTTAGCAAGAAGGGAACCAAATTAAGCTGAAACAGAACCAAAGTTTGACAAAACCAGAAGAGAAACTCAGGTAGAAGACAGAAGAACCCCCAAGAGAAAAGAAAATAAAAAAAAGCAACAAAAGCAAAAGAAAGGGGGACCCATTTTGTTCCAAAACGAAATGGGGTGGTTATGCAGAGCATAACATATCCCAACCTCCAAATACTAATAATGTTTCACAGCATTATCCACCACCAGGCCAACGATATGCCCCACCACATCAACAACATATGTCCCATAAAAATTCCCCACTACATTAGCAACATGTGCCACATCAAAATGTAAATCCTCAACAACATATCCAACAAAATGTCTACCATCAACCTCACTATGGATATCAGTACCATCCCAATCCACCACCAATGAATTTGCATCCACAAAACCCCATAAGCACATGTAGGCAATTTGATTTGACATGGCATCAATTATACCCATACCCAATGGAAAAAAATTGGAGAAATATGGTTCCCAGATTTACAAGGAACAATGTGATATCAGCTAAGGAACATATCAAGAATTTTAATGATTTCATACAAGATATTGCTATGGAGTATGAGGATGTAAACATGAGATTATTCACGATGTCATTAATTGAACAAGCAAGGGATTGGTTCAATAGTTTGCCTGATGCTTCAATTGATTCTATAGCATATTTTCACAATCAATTTCTTGAGCAATATGGGAATTAGTGTTCCCCTGATTTTTCCCTTCATGAACTATTCAGTATTAAGAAGTATCAAAATGAGTCAGTTTATGACTTCAACCAGAGGTTCTCCAAACTACATAACAAAATACCACAAGGATCAAAACTCACTGATCCTACAACCTTGAGTATTTATTTGAAAGCCTTTGATCCAAAAATAGGCTATGAACTTAGAAATAGGTGCCCTAGAAGTTTAGATGAAGCACAAAATATAGCATTGACAATAAAAAATAATAGAAAGCTACAGGGATGATTGGAAAAAGGGATAACCTCATAATTCCACAAAACTTTAACAACTCCCAAAATAAGCAAGAAAATTCATACAAGAATGAAAGACCAAAGTTGCATGACATGCCATACAATACAAACTGGAAGGATGGAAAACCTATAATTGAAAATCCTAAGTATAAGGAAACTCCTAACCCTTTAAAGAAGAAAGGATCCTACATTGTCAATAATAGCCCTTGGTGTCAAGTTTGTAATCTACCCCACTCTTAGGATCATTGTGTTGCAACACAATCAATACAAGAAGAATACTTGCCATATGATAAGGAAGGAGAAGATGCTACAATATATTTGACTTCACATACCCTGCATCCAATTGAACAAGAGTATTCATCCTCAACGAACGAAGGTTATGAGTATTATGTAAATAATTAGAGATACAATATTCACATGGCCGAACAACAAGTTTTCTCCGATCAGGAGGATGAAAGCAATGATGAGTCACAATCACCTAATGCACCATATATACCAAATAAGTATAGATTGAGGAAGCCAACTGAGGAAGAGATCAAAATTTTAACCATTGTTGCAGTAGAACAAGAAAAAAACAATTATAGGCTGAGAAGCAGAACAACAAATACAAATGATGGCACTCCAAGGGGATTGTTTGTGAAGGATAAGGAGACAACACAAGAAAAACCCAAGAAGGTGGAGATAAAGGAATTTAACAATAAGGAGCAAAAGCATGTTCCTAAAAAAGGAGATTAGGAATTTTTAAAAAATAAACAGAAGCAAGATGAGACAAACAAAGGAGAGAAGGAAGAATGTAAAGCAGAACAATTGGAAGAAAAGAAAATTGCCAAAGAAAAAAATGCTTCTTCATTTGATTTTACACAAGCATTATCTCAGGTAAAGATGTTTGTGCCACTCCTAGAAATGATGAAAATAAAAGAATATAGAGATAGTTCTATGAAACTGATATCCAATGGAGCAAGCAAAAGCACAAATGTAGAAAACAAAGAAAATGTCAAGAACAACAATAGCAAGCCAGGAGAGGTGAAGTTCCTTGAAGTTTGTTTTGGTGAAACACTGATGAATCCTCCACAAGTTGAATCGTTCTTTATGTTGGCAAATGTGCCTCAAGCTTACTGACATGAAATTCCTGAAAGGGAAAAGTCGGTGAGACCCTCTGGAAGTCTTACCGACTAGCAGTTGTGTTCAAAAGTTTAAAGTCGTTGAGACTTTGGTTCTGTCTTGCTAACGAGAGTCGTCAGCAAGACATGTCTATCGTTGTGAGTTTTCCATCTCATTCTGCTCGGAAAAACCTCTTGCCAACGGGTTGGTTCCTAGTGGTTATCAAGGAGAATCTTGGTGACGAGTGGAATCGGGGAGAGACATGAAGCTTCAAAGTGACTCATTCCTACCGAGTATGTCTCACTGAGGTTTTACACATTGGCGACAAATGTCATCGTGGAGACTCTTGGCTGACAGGTTTGCAGTCAGTATGAACTCTTACTGAGAGTGCTAGTCTCACCGACGGATTTGTTTATGAACTGTCGATGGATCTCCATGTGATGAACTTTGGTGTAACCTCTTTCTGATGGTGTTTCTCTTGTCGATAGACTGGTCAGGGTGACATGAACTTTCGATGACATCGATGTAACTTTGGCCGATGATACTTGGTCAGGTTTGCATTTAGTAAGAACTCTTGCCGATGGATGTGGTCTCGCCGACAGGCTGGTGATTGATCTGAGTGAATTCATTGGATGTTTCTGAGAGCTATTTTGTACAAGATTGATCAGTAAATGTGTTGCTATAAAAATTGACATCAGAAAGTGAAGTTGATCTCTGTATGTAATTTTGCTTACTATAATACAAAGAGAATTTTCTTGGTGTGGTGGTTTTTTCTCCCGTAAGGGTTTTCCCACGTAAATATGGTGTCCAATTGTGTATGTGTTCATTTCTCTTTTTTGTTATTTCTTTCATGAGTATCTTAATTGGACTATAATTGAAAAATTAAAAGTCACCTCTGCATTCTTCCCTGAGGTTTTGGCGTTAGGAGAGTTTGTTCTGCACCTAAGCTTTCCTAACAAGTTGTATCAAAGCATGGCCAGTTGTGTTATCCTTGTGGGTACGTTAGGTTTTTTGTGTCAATTATGTTCAGTGGGAGTCTTGTAGAAGTATGTTAATTCGAATTACAGATTAAGATGGCAAGCATGTCAGGAAAGATTGAAATTGAGAAATTCAATGGCAATAATTTTGAGTTGTGGAAACTCAAAATGGAAGATCTGTTGGTTGATCGTGATCTTTGGCTTGTTGTGTCTAGAACGAAGCCTACAGGGATGAAGCAAGAGGATTGGGACCTTGCAGATCAAAACTCAAAGGGGCTGATAAGGCTTTGTTTAGCAGACTCTGTTCTTCTAAATGTTCATGAAGAAAAGACTGCATCTTCTTTGTGGAAAAGACTGGGAGCTATTTATCAGGGCAAGTCCTTCATGAATAAGTTGTTCTTGAGGAAGAATTTTTACTCTTTGAAAATGCAGGAAGGAGCATTTGTTGCTTATTATTTGAATGCTTTCAACATGTTGATTGTTCAGTTAGCATCTGTGGGTGTGAAGATTGATGAAGAAGATCGTTGTATGCTATTGTTATGTTCTTTGCTAGATTCTTGGGATCACTTGGTGATGGCTATTGGGAGTATGAAATCCACTTTTAAGATGGAAGATGTTGCTTCTTTGTTATCAGAAGAGATGAGAAGAAAATCTTCTAAGATGGCGAAGGAGGCTCTTGCTGTTAGAGGCAGATCGAAAGAAAAAGGCAAGAAGAAGGACAAGAAGTCCAAATCAAAATCAGAAGGGAGATCAAAGTCTCCTAGTAAGAAGTCCAAGGTGAAGTGTTGGAATTGTGGGAAACCTGGTCATGTCTGAAACGATTGTAAAAAGGAGAAAAAGAAGAAGAAGTATTCTTTCGATAATGATTCTTCTTAGAGTGATGTAGACGCTTTCATTGCAGCCTTGGCTACACAGGCATCAGATGATGTCTAGCTGATTGATTCTGGAGCATCTTTCCACATGACATCTCATAGAGACTATTTCACGAAGTATGAAAAATGCGATGGTGGAAGGGTGTATTTGGCAAGCGATTCATCTCTGGAAATAGTTGGTCGTGGAAGAGTCAGAATTTAGTTCCCTGATGGAAGAGTGAAGGGAATCAATGATGTAATGCATATACCAGGTCTAGATCAAAATTTACTTTATGTTAGTATGCTAAATGATATTGGAGTGCAAGTCACATTCTCTATAAATGGTTGCAAGATGACTAGAGGCTCAATGGTGCTAGCAAGGGGTGCTCGTATTGGTACCTTGTATAAGTTGGATGCACATGTTGTGCAATGCAATAGTGTCTTTGTAAAGTCACAGAAAGATACTCATGGAGAGAAAGAGGAAAAATTTCCTGATAGTGCAAACTCTCTGGAAGTTAAACTTCTAGCAAAAAAGACTATGCTCTAGCATCATAGGCTTGGCCACATTGGTGAAAAAGGTTTAAAAACCTTGAAAAATAAAAACCTGGTTGAAGGGCTTCATGATTGTAACCTCGAATTCAAGTTTTGTGAACATTATATATATGGTAAACAACACCATGTTTCATTTTACTCCAATCCTCACAAATCTTCTGGTTTACTTGATTACATACATTCTGATTTTTTTGGTCCAGTAAATGTTCCTTCTTTGTCTAAATCAAGATATTATGTATCGTTCATTGATGATTATTCAAGAAGGTCATTTGTTTTGTTTTTGAAAAGTAAATTAGAAGTGTTCAGTCATTTTAAGGAATTTAAAAACCTTGTGAAAATCAGACTGGAAGAAAAATAAAATGTTTAAGGGACAATGGCGGTGAGTTTTGTTCTAATGAGTTCGAAAGGTACTGTAAAGATCATGGGATTAAAAGACATAAAACTACACCCTACACTCCACAACAAAATGGAGTTGCTGAAAGGTTCAACTAGACAGTAATGGAAAGAGCACGAAGCCCTCTGAATTTCGCTCTTGTTGAGAAAACACCTTTGGAAGAATGGTCTGGAAAGAAGCCCTCTCTGAGACACATTTGTGTCTTTGGCTATGAGGCATATGCATATGTGCCTAATGAAAAAAGATCTAAATTGGAAAACAAGATTGTTAAATGTATTTTTATTGGTTATAGTGCTGGCATAAAAGGATACAAGCTTTGGAATCCTAATACGAAGAAGGTTCTATACAACAGAAGTGTTATTTTTCATGAGTGAAGCCTTCTACTTTGGATCTGTAGTCGAGACAAAATCAGAAAAAAAAAAAGGATGTAGTTGAAATTCCTCCAACACCAGATAAAGAGGAATTGAAAATTCAAAATGTACTGGGAGGAGAGCTCAAGTAGTTCTGAGAGTTCTAAATGAGAAGATCAACTTCACCTCGCTGTGAGGAGGTCAACACGTGAAAGAAAGCAACCCGATAGGTATGGGTTTTCTTTGTTAGATTCTACTTGTGCCTATGCTTTAATTTCTAGCTTGATGAGCCCTAGAAAGGCATTTAGAATGTCTGATTCAAACTCTTGGTTGGAAGCCATGAATGAAGAAATGGCATCATTAGAAAAGAATGATACTTGGATTTGGTTCCCTTGCCTAAAGGCAGAAAATTTGTTGGCTGCAAATGGGTATTTAAAAAGAAAATAGGTCTAGATGGCAGTGTGGAAAAGTATAAGGCAAGGTTGGTTGTGAAGGGTATTCCCAGGTAGAGGGAATTGATTATGGAGAAATTTTTTCTCCTGTAGCTAAGTTGATGTCTATCAGATTTCTTTTGTCACTTGCAGAGCGTATGACTTAGAGATTGAACAGATGGATGTGAAGACAACATTTCTTCATGGTGACCTTGAAGAAGAAATTTATATGTCCCAACCTGAGCACTTTGTGGAAAAAGGTAAAGAAAAACTAGTTTGCAAGTTGAAAAAATCTCTGTATGGATTAAAAAAATCTCCTAGAATGTGGTACCAGAAGTTTGACATGTTTGTTTTGTCATTGGGATTTGTAAGATCGAAATCTGATTATTGTGTGTACTACAAAACTGAAAATGATTGTGTTCTTATTATTGCTCTCTATGTTGATGATATGTTGTTCATAGGCAATAGTAAGTTAATGATTTCTGATCTAAAATATCAGTTGTCTGCAAAGTTCAAAATGAAAGATCTTGGTGCAGCCAGGTATATTCTGGGAATGGAAATAACTAGGGACATGAAGAGTAGAAAACTTTGGCTCAGTCAAAGTAATTATATTAATACTGTTCTGGAGAGATTTTGTATGACTAAGTGCAAGCAACTAGTTGTTCCAGTTTTGCAGGGAACGAAACTATCTATTCAAGACTGTCCAAAATCTCCTATTGAGATAGAGGACATGACCAAAGTGTCTTATGCTAGTGCAGTTGGCAGTTTAATGTATGTAATGGTATGTATAAGGCTAGACATTTCCCAAGCAGTGGGAGTACTTAGTCGTTTTATGGAAAATCCTGGAAGGACACATTGGGATGCTGTGAAAAGAGTGTTTAGATATCTGAAGGGCACTTCAAAATATGCTTTGTGTTATCATGGGAATTTGGTTGAATCGCAGAGGACTCTCAGCATTTGAGGCTATGTGGATTCTAATTGGGTAGGGGACATTGACAGCAGAAGATCCACCAGTGGATATATTTTCATGATGAATGGTGGTGCAGTTGGTTGGATGAGTAAGCGATAGGTTGTAGTTGCTTTGTCCACTATAGAGGCATAATACATGGAAGCAACACACATCTGTAAAGAAGCAATTTGGTTAAAACGTTTGTGTTCTAACATTGGGTTTGATGCAGGGATAATTAAAATTTATTGTGACAGTTAGACTGCTATTTGTTTACCAAGAAATCCTACTTTCCATGCTAGGACGAAACATATTGATGTGTAGTATCATTTTGTACGAGATATGGTGAAGGATGGAAAGGTCTCTTTAGAAAAAGTGGATACTCTGGAAAATGTTGTAGATGCATTGACGAAACCAGTGAGCATAGACAAGTTCAAGTGGTGTGCCAGTTCGATGGGCCTTAGTGCCCATGAATTTCAGTTGTTTTGTTGTGCTCTGAAGGTGTTAGTAAGATCTTTGTCAAGTGGGAGATTGTTGGAAAATGTGCCTCAAGCTTACTGACATGAAACTCCTGAAAGGGAAAAGTCGGTGAGACCCTCTAGAAGTCTTACCGACTAGCAGTTGTTCTCAAAAGTTTAAAGTCGTTGAGACTTTGGTTCTGTCTTGCCGACGGGAGTCATCGGCAAGACATGTCTATCGCTGTGAGTTTTCCATCTCATTCTACCCAGATAGACCTCTTGTCGATGGGTTGGTTCCTAGTGGTTATCGGGAAGACTCTTGGTGATGAGTGGCATTGGGGAGAGACATGAAGCTTCAGAGTGACTTATTCCGACCGAGTATGTCTCGTCGAGGTTTTACACATTGGCGACAAATGTCATTGGGGAGACACTTGGCTGACAGGTTTGTAGTCGATATGAACTCTTTCCAAGAGTGCTAGTCTCACCGACGGATTTGTTTATGAACTCCCAATGGATCTCCATGTGATGAACTTCAGTGTAACCTCTTGCCAATGGTGTTGCTCTTGCCGATAGACTGGTCGGGGTGACATGAACTGTCGATGACATCAGTGTAACTTTGGCCAATGATACTTGGTTAGGATTGCATTCGGTAAGAACTCTTGCCGATGGATGTGGTCTCGCCGACAACTGGTGAATTTGATATGACTTCTTAGGGTGTTTCCAATAGCGATGATCATGTCGATGGTTTTGTGATCGAGCATTTTGGAATCGGGGAGACACGGTCTAGTGTCTCATCGACATGCGATTCCGTTTGAACTTCTTTGACCGAATGATTGTACTTTGTGGTGTGTTCTGAACCAATCAGAGAGGCGGAATGTGAACCGTTGGTAGTTGTACTGTTGCGACCGTTCATATGAGGGAGATGAACAGACTGTGAGAGAATGGATTACTCTCTGGAAATGGCAGATGACGAAGAACAGAGTGAGATAACGAAGTGTTGCTCGATTGAATATGGATTGATCTGAGTGAATTCATTGGATGTTTCTGAGAGCTATTTTGTACAAGATTGATCAGTAAATGTGTTGCTATAAAAATTGACATCAAAAAGTGAAGTTGATCTATGTATGTAATTTTGCTTACTGTAATACAAAGAGACTTTTCTTGGTGTGGTGGGTTTTTCTCCCGTAATGGTTTTCCCACATAAATCTAGTGTCCAATTGTGTATGTGTTCATTTCTCTTTTTTGTTATTTCTTTCATGAGTATCTTAATTGGACTATAATTGAAAAATTGAAAGTCACCTTTGCATTCTTCCATGAGGTTTTGGCATTAGGAGAGTTTGTTCCACACCTAATCTTTCCTTACACTTTACCACATTGCTCATAAACAAAAGAAATGGTGAGAAATTGTATGATTGATTTAGGGGCAGCTGTTAATATCATGCCAATAGGTGTCATGAAGCAGCTTGGCATGTGGGTAGACACTAGTGGTGGAAAATGCTACACTATGGATAGTAGGCCTATCCCAGTAGTTGGAATCATGAAGGATGTAGAAGTGAAGTTGGTTGCTTATCCACAAGTAGTATACAAGATTGATATAACTATAATAGATACACCCCCTTAGTTTGGGATGCTCCTATCAAGACAATGAACTACCGTAGTAGGAGGAAATTTGCAATTTGATTTGTCCTATGGAAAAATACCAATAAATGGTGAAGAGGTGAAGTTATTTAGAGAACCAAGAGTAAACCAAATTGTGGAATATGTTGACCAAAATTAGATAAATTGCTTTTGTGATGTAGACTTGGGAAGTTTCAGAATAGAACCTTCACAACCTAAATTGTTGAATACTGATCCAATTGATAAAGATGTCTCCAAAATTGAGCATTGTGTGTGGAAAATGTATTTTGATGGAGCATGTAGCAGAGAAGGTAATGGAGCAAGAGTAGTTTTCATCTCGCCTGAAGGTACTACATTCAAATATTCATTCTTTTTGACAATTGATTGTACAAATAGCATAGCGGAGTATGAGGCCCTATTGATTAGACTGAACATGGTTGTCAAGCACAAAATCAAGCTATTGATTGTTCTTGGGGATTCTGAATTGATCATCTCACAAGTAAGATCAAAATATGTTGCAAAAAACAAAAGGCTAAAGAAATACAAAAATGTTGTATGGGATACAATTGAACTGTTTGATGCTTTTTCAATTGAATAGGTAGATAGGTCCAAGAATCTAATGGCAGACTTCTTGGAAAATGTAGCTTTGAAAAGAGATGATGTCACCTTGGCAGGAATTTCACAGGTTGAACTCAAGATAAGACCTTCGGTCCCTGATAATATTTACAGTTGGAAAATTTTGAATGATGATATTGATATAATCAAATTCGTACATTATATTGATCAATATGAAGCACAAGACATTGATTTTAATGCATTTGTTGAAGAAGTGGATGGGAAACAAACTGTGTTTGGAAAAGAAGTTGTTCAGCTTAAAATGAATAATATTCGTGAAGGACTAGTAGCATTAGAGAGAGTGTTTGATGGAAATGACTAATCCCTCATGAAGCAAAAACTAGTCAAAAGGGAGGATGTTGAGGAGATGAACCTTGGAACTAAACTTGCCCCTAAAAGAGTGTACATTGGGAAGAAGATAAGCCCAACGATTAGGAGGATGTTGATTGCATTATTAAGGAAGTACAAACATGTTTTTGCTTGGTCTTATGATGATCTTAAAGCATATAGAGAATATTTTTTCCAACATGAGATCCCATTGAAACTAGTTGCCAAACCTTTCAGACAAAAACAAAGGCCTATACATCCCACTTTGGAAACTCAAATGCATGAAGAACTTATGAAGCTTAGGGAGGGTGGTATCATGAAACCTATTAGGCATTCATCTTGGGTTTCCAATTTGGTACCTTTCAGGAAGAAAAATGGAGATATAAGGCTCTATGTAGATTTCAAAAATTTGAATTTGTCTTCCCTTAAGGATAACTACCCACTCCCAAATATGGAGGCCATGTTGCAGAGAGTCACTGGATGTGAGATGCTATCCATTATGGATAGATTCTCAAGTTATAACTAGGTGAAATTTAAGGAATCAGAGTAGTACAAAACAACTTTCACCACGCCATGGGGAACATATGTCTATGTTAGAATGCCATTCAGACTCACAAATGCTAGTGCAACTTTCTAGAGAGCTATGGATGTTGCATTTACTGATTTGATCAAAGTAATAATGGTTGTGTACCAAGATGACTTAATGGCATATTTAGAAAAGGCTGAAGATCACGTTGAGCATTTGGACAATATTTTCCTCAAAGCCATTGAATATGGTATTTCATTAAATCCTAAAAAGTGTCATTTTGCAGTTACAGAAGGAAAGTTATTGGGGCATATAGTGTCCAAAGAAGGTGTAAGGATTGATCTAGAGAGGGTGGAAGCTACAGGTAAAATCCCTATTCCTAAAATAGTTAAAGCTATCTAGTCATTTTTTGGGAAATTCAATTTTGTAAGAAGGTTCATATCAAAATTTGCAGAAATAGTCAAACCAATATCAAGAATGCTGAAGAAAGGTGCAAAAATTGACTGGATAGCTGAAGCTTTGGATGCATTCATATCTATCAAGAGAGCAATAAAACAGGCCCCAGTATTGAAGTCCCCTAATTTTAGTAAGCCCTTTCAAATCTTTTCATTTGCCTCATTTCACATAGTTGCAGCAATCATGTTATAGAAGAATGATGAAGGACATGAGCAACCCATTTCTTTCTTTAGTAAATCCCTTCAAAATGCAGAGTTAAAATATGATATTGCGGAGAAGCAAGCCTATGCATTAGTAAAAGTTGTCAAAGCATTTAGATCATATTTGGTAGGAGCAAAAGTGATAGCCTATGTGCCCAATGCTATGGTGAAAGATGTATTTGTACAATCAGAAGTTTTAGGCCGTAGATGCAGATGGATAAATAGAATCCAAGAATTTAACATTGAGTTTCAAATTACCAAGCTAGTGAGAGGACAAGGACTAGCCAAATTGATGGCAGAGACAAATATAAAAGTTGCTCAAGTATGCAACCTGAATGATGAAGAAAATATGGTTTCTATTATTGAACACACACCATGGTATACTGACATTGTATTATCTCAAGCACATGAAATGCCCTGAAGGACTTAGTGATAATGAGAAGAGGACACTTAAGTTGCATACTTCAAGATATGTACTCATGAAAGGGGATCTTTATTAGAAAAATAGGGATGGTGTTCTACTATTATGATTGGACGAAGATTAGGCCAGACATGTCCTCAAGGAAATACATGAAGGGGTGTGTGGAGGAAATTTTTAAGCAAAAACCATTGCACATAAGGTATTAAGGGCATGCTACTATTGGCCTAGAGTTTTCAATGATGCTTATAATTACACCAGAAAATGTGAAGCATGTTAGAAGTTTTCTGGGAAGCTAAAATATCTAGGGGCATTACCTTTAAGGCCTCTGCAAGTTGAAGCCCCATTCCACTAATGGGGAATTGATTTCATAGGAGAGATTGCATAAAAATCCAGTGGAGGTCATAGATGGATATTAGTAGTCACAAACTATTTTACTAAATAGGTGGAGGTTGTGCCAACTAAACAAGTGACTAGCAGAGTGGTAACAAATTTCTTGTTAGAAAATATCATCATCAAGTTTGGAGTACCCACAAGGATAATAACTGATAATGGGATGTGCTTCAGATCAGATGAATTCAAGGGGTTCTGTCAATCTTATGGAATAGTAATATCTTACTCTTCACCATATCATCCACAGGCGAATGGGCAAGCTGAATCCAATAACAAAAGCATCTTGAAGATCATAAAGAGAATGTTGGATAATAATAAAAAGGCATGGGATTCCAAGTTGAGACTGTCTTTGTGGGCAGATAGAATTACTGTAAAGAAGGCCATTGGAAAGTCACCTTTTTGAGCTTGTGTATGGGAACCAAGTTAGGCTTCCTTTGCATAATTTACTACCAGTTTGTAATTTTATCTTGCAGGAAGATCTAGACATCCCTGAGCCTATGGAAGACAGAATAGAAGAATTAATGGAACTTGAAGAGGCCATGAACCAGGCTCAACAACAAGATGAAGAAGAAATTGGAGATGAAATACTTATATGATAAGGAGGAAAAAAGTAGTAAATTTGAGATAAATGACATGGTTCTCATGTGGAATGCAAAGAGTCAGGACAAAGGAAAGCATGGAAAATTTGAGGCTTTGTGGTTAGGACCATTTGTCATTATTGGCAAAGCTAGTGAAGACTCATGCAATCTTTAGAACATGTCAGGAGAAGAACAAGAATTTCCAGTGCATAGAAAATTCTTGAATCACTTCTTTTCCTAAATCTTCCATGCATAGTAGTCTAGGGGAAGGTCGAGGATTGCCAGTGCATGGACAATTCTTGAATAAACTTCTTAAAATAAACCTCTTTCCATGCACAGTAGTATAGGACTTCATATCATCTCCATCTCCCACCATTTTTGAATTTCCTCCATTTCTATTCATCATAAGACATTTGGTCTACTCTCCTAGAGACATGGATTCTTGCTCTACCCACAAGGGGTATACATCCCCAGACAAAGCCACTGTTGGAACTATAAAAGTCTTATATTTTTTTTCCTTTACTCATGTTTTCCAGGAAGTTCCCACATCATAATTTCACAAGTAGTACAAATTGTTAATATTTCTGTGACAAGATCCATCCATGTTCACCAATAATCCCACCAATTTAGCCTTTGATACATGAGCATTCCTCCAGACATCATTGAGCAAGAGTTTCAAACTACTGGTATATATCAGCAAGATTAGGTCAAGTCACTCTGATCAACAAATCATAGCTTCTCAAATTGAGCATCTTCTACATATTGGAAAGATGTGAACCGAGTTACATCGATGAGAGGTCTTGGAGAATGCATAATCAGTAAGACAATTCTTGTCTTCTTACCGATGAAAGTCATCGGCAAGAAAAAAGTAGTCAGAGCGAAGTTTCCAGGTCATGCCAAGCCCTTAACTCACACCAATGGAAACTACATCGGCGAGACACAAATTTTCTTTCGCGGACGGGACAAAAGAACAACTATCGGGAAGACTTGTGCAATCAAAATGAATCGCACAAATCTTGTTGACCATATTGGTTACACTGATAATTAAAATTTTGGGAGGAGTCTTGTCGATCAATCTAGACAAAGTAAAGCGGTAGATAGACACATCAAAGAGACCAAATGACACCGGAGCAATGTTCATTGTCTTAGCGATGGTCTTTGACATGCCGATGATAATATAAAGGGATCAATATTCTTTGAAGTAACATTGGCCGATGATGGAAATAGGCTTCTAATGATCCAGAACAATTTTAGATGAAGGTAACTTCATGATGATCTCCCTGAAGTAGTACGTGTTGGAGAACAAGAGAAGGGTCATTTATGTAGTATTGGTAGAAAGATCATTCAGTCTTCCTGACCAAGGGGAATAAATCAAAGGTCACTCCTCATCAAAAAGACATTTGGTTATGTCTTGGCGGTCAAATGAGAATATATAAAACAAGGGTGGCACCAAGATGATACACAGATCGACCAAGAACCAAAGGAGTCTTACCAATACGATCTTGTCATTTTGACATTTCAAAATTCAAAAAACTTGTTCCATTCACTCACAGAGGAAGACATTAATGGCTGCACGAATGTGCAATATGTACATATCTTTTGATTGAAAGAAGAATAATCAAAAAATTTATAATTCACAACAAGAAGTACGGAGGATCGGATAGAAGCCAAAATTTTAGTGCACACAGAGATTCACAAGTAAGTTCACAAAATCTCTTTGCATTTGAAATTCCAGTTCAATCCTATTATATTGAAAGATGGTGATCATGGAGATAGCAGCCAGGAATGCATCAGAAGATGCTGGCACTCATGCAAGATAGGATTATTTGGATCACTTGTCAAAAGTCCATTTATGGCTAACTAGAGCCTAATTAATTATGTTAATTGTTGTTAAATTCAAAAGACACTTATGAAGAGGCATGTCCTCTTTAAAATATTGATATATATGTTGGACATATAGTAATAGAAGGATATGGGTGAATAGAGAGGAAGTAGGAGATATAGTAGAGGCATTTTCAAAATGTTAGTCATATAAGTTATATTCAATGGACCTTGATGCACATATAAATTTTGATTGAAAATAATGAAAGATCTCTAATTCTATGTGGTGCAATACTGGTATCTATTATTTGTTGATCTGAAGCAATTACTTAATTGTCTCCATATTTCTACTTCTATGCTATTTGGAGTTGCATGTCCAAGTTTATGTTTCAATTCCATCAAAACACATTTTTTGTTGTTGTGTGGCCAAATTAATTGGTTTTTGTAAAGAATTAAATCCTTTTATTTGACTGCAGTAACTTTGGGGTAACAATTGGATCAATAAAGAAGAGTTAGGTAGTTGATATGATTGTCATATTGTCTCCAAATTGATGCTTTCCTGTTATTCAAGATAATGTTTAACTTACTTGTCAATACACATTTGTTGATATTGTGTGGTTCTATTTATTGGTTCCTTCAAAGGAGGATTAAAATCCTTTTAAGAGATCACAGTAACTTGGTAGGGTCAATTGGAGTAGTAAGAAGAGTCTACTAGTCACATCCTTGCACGTTTGTACAAATTACAGACAAATTAAAGTGCCAAACAATTAGAGTTAAAACCAAAATCTTCCACTAGTTATAGGTCTACATTGACTCCACACACCCAACAAAGCACTAGTCGATCTCATTCATACATTACTTATTTAATTTCACATCATAAATTACCAGTTGTCACATTAAAAGTAGATTATTTAGTAGGATTTCATCTATCCTACACCATTTTCCCCCTTGGATAGATTAGTCAATTCAACCAAATCATACATTCTTCCAATCTACTTCATTATAAAGGTATACCCGCCTAGGTTAGCAGAGCCTAAAGTGCAAGGAGTTATCAAAAACATAAGTTAACTCCATTTGTTGGTTCAAGAACGTTGTTAATCTAATCATAGAGCTTGGCAGCCTCTTAGGATTTGCAACCTGCATTTTTCAGATCCAACAGTATGCAAAGCATTAGGCATTACTCCCACTCCATTAAAATGAAAGGTCACTCAATTGGATAAGACAGAGGTAATTTTGGTTGGAGAATTGAATAGAATCCCCATGCAAGTTGCATCAGACCCTAGGGTACAACATGTAATTAATATTCAGGTACCAAATATTCTTGATACATATGGAATGATCTTGGGTAGGGACTTCACAAGAGCACTTAATGGTTATACTTCCACTAATCATTCATACATGTAGCTTCCCTAGAAGGGATTACCAAATCGGATTCGTATAGAGTATGAGACAAGGATGAAATTCATGATTGCTAAATACAACAACAAAACAAACAAGGTGCTCTTCTCATAAACTGAATTGGGATATTATGTTCCTAAGGAAATTGTAGATGAAGAAGAAGGAATAAAGGAAGGTTTAATGCTACATGATAGTGGCAATTGAATCTAATGATGAATACCCTCAATTTGATTGCAATATTGGGTTGTTTGAGAGCTTCCAAGAGTTTATAAAGAAGTGTGTGCAAGACCAAGCTAGTCTTGGGGGTAAGATGGATTTTAAAGAACTATTACTACTTTGTTGGTGCAGGATACATGATGCCTCCCATTCTGAATTTGAATGCTACCTTTGTCAAACTATTGTAGATGAAATTAAAAGGTAGATAGGTCCAGCAAAAGTTAGGACAGAGGAGTACAAAGTTCAAGATAGGCAAAAACCTAAACAACAAAATAATTTGGAAGCACATCCATTGCCAAGAGATGAAGAATGCTCCATAAATTCAAAGGGTACACATCCAACCAAGTTATAGACCTTGCATTTCGATGGATCCAAATCAAAACAAGGAGTTTTAGTTGGATTCAAATTGATTAGTCCATCTGATAAGACCTTTTTTGTAGCACATAGATTATAGTTTCATTGCATGAATAATGTAGTAGAGTATGAAGCATTGGCACACAGATTATTAATGGTGTTGCAAAAGAAGGCCAAAGTGATAAAGGTATTTAGGGATTCTAAATTAGTCATCAAGCAAGTTAGAAAATAGTACTCGTGTCATGATAGAAGGATGACCAATTATAGGCATTGAGTATGGGACTTTATTGAGGGGTTTGATGCATTTAATATCCAATTGATTCCACACTATAAGAATCAGACCGTAGATTCGCTGACACAAGCAACCAGTACCTTGTAGCCTCTATCATTTTCTAGACTAAAGAAGTTTATAGTGGAACTCACCCCTACTCTATCGGTGCCTAACAATGTGACCAGCTTTTAGGTGTTTGAAGGCAACAAGCATAACTTGGATTTCATTACCAGTTTGAATATTTTTGCTTCTTAGATCATTGATGAAGTAGAACCAGAGGAAGAAAAAATAGACATGGAAGGAGTTATCAATCTAAAGATGAACACAATACCTAGAGGCATGATGTAGCTGAAAAGAATATTCGATTTCAACTAAATGAGGGATCAAAACCAGTAGACTAGGAAGGAGTCAACAACTAGTCAATGTGATATGCATAATATGGGTACTACAAAAAATGTGAAGAATTTCTTTAAAGGAATAATTGATGCATTACATGTATATAAAGATATTATAACATGGAGTTATGAGGGTCTCAAGATGTATAACATATCAATTATCACACATGATCCCACTCAAACCTGATGTGAAACCTTTCAAGCAAAGACATCGACCAATAAATGTGTTGCTTGAGCTTGTTATTCTCAAGGAGGTGAAAAAGTTACTATCCACCCACATCATATTCCTTGTCAAACATTCCACATGGATTGCAAATTTGGTACCAATCCATAAGAAAAGAGGTGAAATCGGGTTGTGTGTAGACTTTTGAAACCTAAATCGTGCGTCAAAAAAAGATAACTACCTAGTACCATCATTGGATGAGGTTCTATAGATCTTCAATGGTTCTCAAATGATCTCATTCCTCAGTGGCTACTCAGGCTATAATTAAGTGATGGTTCAGTATGAATATAGACACAAGACAACCTTTATCACAAAATGGGGGACTTTTGCATACAGAAGAATGTCGTTTGGTTTGATCAATGCTGGAGCAAAATTCCATCATGTCATGGATATCACATTTAAGGATTTTATAAGCAAGTGTATTATCATTTACATGGAAAACTTGATAGTGTTTTCAAAGAAAAGAGATGATCGCATTTTAGACATGTGCAAGGTGTTTCAGAAATGTAGGGAATTTGGCATCTCTCTGAATCTAAAGAAATGGATTTTTGGGGTCACAAAAGGAAATTTTCCTAGACATGTCATTTCAAAAAATGACATATCAATATATTTTGAGTGCATTCAAGCTATACTAGAAATTCAACCCCCTGAAAGAAAAAAGGAGATGAAATCATTTTTCGGGAAGATTAATTTTGTTAGGAAATTTATCATAAGATTTCCTGAGATTGTGAAGCCCTTGAATGTGATGTTGAAACAAGATGCTAAAGTGAAATGGACACCTGAAGCAAAGTAAGATTTGGAGGAGATAAAATGAGCAATTTTTGAAGCTTTGGTTTTGGTCAATCTATATTATTCGAAGCCATTTTACATAAATTCCTTTGCTTCAGAGAATTCTTGCACAAGTATGTTAACGCAAAATAAAGATCAAGGGGATATACATCCCATTGCACTCATGAGTGCTCCATTAAAAGATGAGAGTTGCATTACCTTATGTCGAAAAATAGGCTTATGCATTAGTTCTGGATGTTAAGAAGTTCAAGCACTACATCTTGAGAAATAAGGTGTTCGTGATCGTTCTAGACCTGACTATCAAGATCCTCCTAATGTAAAATGGGCTGGGTGAAAGAAACGCTAAGTGGGTGATGATGTTACAAGAGTACGAATGGAGATACAACCCATGAAACTAGTTAGAGGACAAGTTATGACCCACTCATCCTTGTACATAGTTATTTTAGGTGGTTTTCTTAGGTTAATTTTTCCTTGTTTTTCTTTTTCTTTCTTGCTTTGGTTAGTGTAGGTTCTCTTTGGCTCGCTCTTTTTTTTTTGTGGGCGGTTTTCCCAGTTTCAATGTGGTGGAAGTGCCATGTACAATCAATAGCATGGGTTCTGTTGAATGCTCATGTTTGTTTCTTGGATAAGCATTCATAAGTTGTCTATAAATATCTACTTGCTTTCATGATCAGGTTTTGTTAGTTGAGTTCTTTCTTGATCTAGAAATAAATCATTATTTGAATCTTTTCACACATATCTCAGTCCTCACAAAATACACACCTTAATATTTCTGAAGGACTGTATGGTAGTTATCATGAGGTTTGGGCAGGTGAAAGATCTTAAAATTAGCTTTAGTGACCACTACAATCTCCAAACCTCGAATAAGATTTACTGCTTAATTAGTTTGCAAAATTGTAAAAGATAAAAGAAATATTTAATGAGAAACTATGGGGGGTGTGCGAATAACTTTATCAGGGCTATGGATGCCCAACTAGAAATAGAGCAATTTTCATCGAGATTGTAGCGATAACCTTGTTGGAGCTATGGAAACTTGACTAGAAGTGAGATAATGTCCATGTTACTTTGGGAGTTGGATTATATACATAGCTTTCCTAGACTAATTAATTACTTACCTTGTAGTTTCCAAGAAGGAATAAACTCGTCACGCACACACATCTCTGAGATATCCTGTGAATTGATTCAACTAATGATTTTGTTTCTTCCTTGAGCATTGAATTTATCTTCTGAGGTTATGATTCTAGTCTGTGAAACCAAATATTCTAGGTTTCATATGAATTCTTATCCATGAAACACTCAAGAGCATTCCCCAGCAGAGTCACCATTTGTTGTTCATTTTACACACATGCCCCTTGAAAGCAGGGACCCCCGTTCTTTTTGGTTTTTCGCTTTTGCACTAGCTCGGCCCACACTCATTTTCTCTTTTCCTTTGCCCTTTTTTGTCCTTTTTCTTAAATTTACTTGATAAGTTTAATGTCTTCTTGAGGCCTTTAAGGTCTTCCAAAGTTTCATTCATTAATGAGAAGTTGTAGAAAAAATCATGTGGGCCACCATTGTGCGGATGCCAAAGCTTTTCGTGTCGTTTGTGGAAATTTCTCACTATGGTGCTAGGCTCATTGGATTTTGCAACACCTATCCTCGCAAACTATTAGCCTTCACATTGATGGCACCCACAGTTATTTTTCCTACATTTTAATGGTCTCCACACTATGAATTTTTGCAAATTAGGGTTTTGCATGTATCAAAAAATCTATCTGCATTTATTACATTGAATAGTGGTCGAGTAGATTTCATTTGCACTCTTAGCATTCGTAGAATTTGGGAGCTCATTTCCTCTTGTTGTTGCACTGAATTTGTGGGGACTTTGTGTTCGATCTTTTTCCTTGTACCTACGCATTTTACTAGGTTAGAGCTCTATTGCATTTTTCATTTGATTTATAATCTTGTCCTTTATCAGTTGGGTTAACAAGGGTTGTGCTGCAAATGTTTTAACTCAAACATTAAACCCTCCCATGAAACGTCACCCATGGAAGTCCATCTCCAATGGGATCAAATCTTGGCCAGAACCTTGACTTCTCTTGCCTTTACTCCTTTTTTGCATTTGACCTTGATCAGGGCATTGAATTTAAAATTTTACCAAGTCCTATAACCCTCATGGAATTGTGAATGGGGGAGGCCATACCTTATGATCCATTTCAATGGCATATACTATAATGGCACCCACCTTGGTGGTGCCCGTAGCAATGATTTCTACCTTACCGATCATGCCTTGAAAGCTAAAAGATCCTAAGTATGAAATTCTTTGCAAAGTTTTCCTTATGGAGAAACAACTCGCATGAGCTATTTTTATGGCATAAACCTTTATAGCCCCTACACCTATGACTTTCACATGATGTACTTCCACAATACCTCTATATGGACTTTTAAAGCAATGAATGTTAGTCTCAAAAATTCCCACATGCAATGATGAACTTAAAACTTAACTTGAGCTTTGAAACGCTAAACTAAAATGATTGCAGAGATTTGAATATGGGAAACCAACCTTCATAAGTTGTTTCAACGGTATAAACTTAAACGACTCCCACCATCACGAATTTTGCATGAGTAATCTCCACATTCACCATTTGAGCCTTAAAATGAAGTAAATAAGCCCATGAATTTCCCACGTCCATGAATTAAGGATGAGATCAAAACTTACTAAGTCAATTATGCTTTTGGGAAGATTGAATGCAGGAAGCCATGAAATTCATGCTATTATTTTGGCACCTTTCTCACTGGCTTCCACCTCCATTCCTTTCACAATTGAATTTTTCGTAAGGGGTTGAAAGAAAAAGTGAACTTAATCAGAGTGTTAGCTTGCTTTGCATCATCATTTCGTATGTGTTGAAATGCATTCATCTTAAAATTGCTAAGTATAATCTTGTTGTAGAAATGTTGATGTGGGATGCCATGTGTGGGGCACTATTTCATTAGCACCATTAGTGATGGCTTCCACATTCTGCATCCCCACATTTTTTTGGCTTCTGCAAGTTCCTAGCCTACAAAACACAAAAACCCGCAAATGATCAAAAATTGCTCCAAATGATGAATTCGATGGATTTTTCTTTGTGTTTGCTGCATATAATGATGTTTTGTGATGATTTTGTTCTAATTAACACCTTTCTTTCTTCATCAGTCAAAGTTATTTATTACGTGTTCCCTATGTAGGATTTATGGAAAAGGCCGACAAAGTAGGAAAAGCCACGAATGCAGCAAAGAGCGAGAAGGAAAAGATGAAAATGAAGTACGAGTTTCATGGAGTGGAGTGCACCTCAAAGATCTTGTCACATTGGGAAAAAGTTTCTAATATTGACCTGGGACAGATCAATATCGATGAATTCCGACAATGTGTCCTGGTTCAAGCCAAAAATGAAATGGCATGGAAGTTAAAGAAAGGTGGCATTGCATGGGAAATAGGTTTTCCCCCATCTCTAATCAGTCCAAAGTTGATTTTTGGGTGTCGAGAGTGTTATCATAAGGAATCAAGGAGAATAATAACCTCTAAAGGATGAGTGGTGGAAAATTTAACACCCATGTCTATTGGAAAGAATTTCAAGATTCATTCGTTTGATAAGATGGAAGAATGTGAGGAGTATGCTTGTAATGTGTGGAAAGAAAATCCTATCGCTTGTATAAAAATGATAAATCAAAAAAGGATGCTTGATCCCTACCCTAGTGCAGGAAAGCCACCAAAGAAAATTTATCAAAGCGACTTCATGGAAGAAGTCAATGATCTAGTGACGCTCTTCAGTAGACTGATGGGTCTTTTGATCTCCTTTTTCTTTGAATATTGGATGTGGCACTTTATAGAAGAAATTCTGAGGGGGGATACAAAGTTTCATTGGGAAAAAATGATAAGTGATAATATCCATGCTCAGAGAGTTCTATATGACTTCCTACATTGTTTACCTGCTAGCAACAAACTTTCCATATAAGGGTCTACGTGCAAAGGTGAGCTTGGGACAAGAATAGACCAGAAAATTGTCTATGAATGCTATCCACAACTACAGTTTAGGAATTTCAAGAAGAACTATAGGCAAGTGAATGATTATTTTATCATGTATGTTCTTCAATCACTGTCAAATGACTTTGGGAAGAGGTTGTCACATTATGCTAAAGTGTTGATAAACAACCTTGGTTACTGGTTTATTCAGTTCCCTAACTTCACTTACTTAAGAGTTGAGGGTTTTTCAGGAGCTCCATATCAGCTACCCAGGTATCTAAGTGATAGGATAGTTTTGTTGGAATGCACACAACAATTACAAACCTCACATCTTTTGTTGCAATCAAAACATTGTGCAGGAGTTCCCTATCCCATTACTTTTGGTCAAGGGTTATACTCATGTCCCGCTACTACTTGTGCAGAGAATTTAGATAAAGAAATTTTAGATTATGACCTCATCCTTCATACTGCACGAGGGAACATGGATCCATGGGGAAAATTGAAATAACAGGTTGGTGGCAGCACACTCACAAGCTACATATTGAAGATTTTTGGGAAAATTGTGATGGCAATAGTGAAGTCCGAAAAAGGATTTACATGAAAATTTCCATGAGATTCATAAGAACTCTTGATCTATATGCTATTCCAGATTAAGTAGTGGAGTATGGAAATACTATCGATGAAAAGATGTTTAATACCATTTCCAATGCTCCCCTATTGGTTATTGATTAGGTGGAGGTAGAGATAATAGATTTGGACACAATCATGTGTCTAGTAATGCAATGAACAAAGAAATGGTTAGATGATCAAATAGCTCAATTGTAGCAGCAAGGTGTTGAGCTCACTTATGGAGAGTGGAAGAAGAAAATAACTTGGAGTGTGATCAGGGTGACAAAACTAAAATTGAGGTTGTGGTTGGATCTTTAAGAAATGTACAAAAGTCTCCACCAGCCACCCAGTTAAGGAAGAGGAATGAAGTATCATAAAGACAACCAACTGGGAAACCTCAAGTTTATGCAAGGAAGACCATGGAAGGACAAATGCCTCAAAAGAAAACTAAAAATATGGGAACCTTTGTTCCTAATATGGATACAATAAAGGAGGAACCCTCTCCTCCTCTGGAGGATCCAAAGCCACAATCACCGCCATGCTCACCAACACCAACATCATCCACTACACCGCTACCATCAGTTTCCACTCCACCTCTGCTTCCCATATCATCTCTTCCTATCATGGACATATTAGTCCACCTTCCATCCAACACCCCAACTACCTCTGTGGTTGTGATCGATTCCTCCTCATTTGCCTCATCTTCCCCATCACTCTCGATCTCGCAACCAACTTTCTCCACTTTTCCACTTACCATTTATGCTGCTCCTTTGGTGCCAAATACTTTACTAGAATCCTTTGTTGCCTATTTGAAAAACCTAATTCAAGGGTTTTCAGAAACGTTTTTGTCATCAGAAGCAAAATATATAATGTCTCAACTCACTTTTGCTCTACAAACTCCTCCTACTGAGCCACCTAAGATGGAAGCAACTGAGAAAATATGGGAGGAAATGTAGAAAAAGGGTAAAGAAAATCTTGAGGAGGACGTCGGTGCAGGTAAAGAATCTATGCGATTTGGTCAAGAGGACTATTATGAGCATGTAGATGGACTAAGAATTTTTGACCTAGATGAAGAAGTTTTAGATGATGAAGGACAACAAACTTTGAAGGAGGGAGATCTGAGAAAGAATTTTGAAGAACACCTCCACTTAGAGATATTTGATGACGGTGAAAAACACGATGATGAGAAAAATTAATTCTTAGAAACGAATTAGTGTAAGGATCAAGGTAATGAGGAGCTCCACTTGGAGAAAGAGGAAGATATCGAAAAAATTGAAGAAAAGGAAAATCTCAATGAAATAAATGTTGAATATGCTCTAGGACAAGATGTGCATGATAAAGGTAAAGGAATGATGCAGGAAGAAAAATCAATTGAAGAAGAGAAGGATGTTGATGATTATCAAAGGCATGAGGACGATGCGCCATAAAAAGATCAAGGAGATACAGAGAAAATGCATGAATTCAACACTACATCTTCTAATCAACAAACATAAATTCCTTCATGGCTGGAACAATAATTGAAAGGTAAGGCTCCAGTATTACAAGATCCTAAGGCTCGTGTAGAAGCAACATTGGCATGCGCTAAGGTGAAACCTAAAGAGAAGAAGAAAGAAATGATTAAGTCGCATATCACAACTGACATGTTAGGCTCTCATGTTATACATGTGGAAACTCCAGTAGTGGACAAGGATGCAAAACCATCCAAGCTATTGATTATCAGGTGGCATCCATCAACATTGGACCAGCAACCAGAACTCAAAAGAGATGAATTCCAAGGTCTTGTGTCCAATATCCTCAACCAGATGGATAAGGATTAGGAAAAGAAGATGGAGCTGAAGGCACAAGAGGCTGAGTTAAAAACCTTTATCTAGTAGTGGGTCACATTAATTTGGGGATGAAGCCCCAACTGAGTCTCCTGTGCCTGCAATTTTTTCAAAGGAAGAAGTTAAAAAAATGGAGAAAATGAAGAGTTGAACTAAGTCCATTGAAGATTGGATAGGTTGGGTGATCGTCGTTGGAAATAGAGCTATATTTGCTAGTGTGGACATGCACAATCATTTCTTGATTTTGAAGAAAGAAACAGAAAGGGAAATATAGAATTGCAAAGTGTTCATTGGATATTATAATGTCACATGCCTGAAACTCCATGTTATGAAGGGATTGTCTGAAGACGTGTTGCTATGAGAAATTTATTTTATAAAGGAGTAGTTGGAATATCCTTAAACATGGAGCTTTGCAATCAAATTTTGGAGAGATGTCCTAGTCAAGGCACTGGAAGATTTACAAAATTTAGAGGCTTAGGTTACTAAGAATTTGGACAAATGTAATGAAGTTTTGGAACTATTAATGGGAGAAGTTGGAATATCCTAAAACATGGAGTTTTGCAATCAACTTTTGGAGGGTGTCCTAGTCAAGGCATTGGCGGATTTGAAAAATTTAGAGGTTCAAGTTAATGAGAATTTGGATGATAGTTAATGATGGTGAAGAATATGATGATGAGAAAAATGAAGAATAATTCTTAGAAATGGATTAGGGTAAGGATTAAGGTAATGAGGAGCTCCACTCGAAGAAAGAGGAAGATATCAGAAAAAATGAAGAAAAGGAAAATCTCAGTGAAAGAAATGTTGAATCTACTCAAGAAGGAGAAGATGAGCATAATAAAGGTAAAGGAATAATGCAAGAAGAAAAAATAATTGAAGAGAAAGATTTTGATGATGCTCAAAGGCATGAGGATGATGTGTCATCAAAAGATCAAGGAGATAAAAAGAAAACACATGAATTCAACACTTTCCTCTAATCAAGAGACAAAAAATCCTTCGTGGATGGAACAACAATTGAAGGGTAAGGCTCCGGTATTGCAAGATCCTAAGGCCTATTTGGAAGCAAAATTGGTGAGCGCTAAGGTGAAACCTAAGGAGAAGAAGAAAGCAAATATTAATTCACATATCACAATTGACATGTCAGGCTCTCGTGTTAGACATGTGGCAACTCCAGTAGTGGACAAGGATGCAGACACCATCTAGGCTGTTGATTATCAAGTGACATCCATCAACATTGGACCAACAACCAGAACTCAAAAGATAGATGAATTCCAAGGTTCTATGTCCAATATCCTCATCTAGATGGATAAGGATCAAGAAATGATGATAGAGCTAAAGGCACAAGTGGTTGAGATATCAACATTTATCTTGCAATGGGTCACATCTAGGGATGAAGCCCCAACTAAGTCTCTTGTGCCTACAATTTTATCAAAGGAAGAAGTTAACAAAATGGATAAAATGAAGAGTTGGACTAAGTCCACTAAAGATTGTATAGGTCAAGTGATCATTGTTAGAGACAGACCTATACATGTTAGAAACCAAGATCAGATTTGCAAACCAGAATATCCTTCCACAGAAGAGAAAAACAAAAAAGCAAGAGAGGTTGCAAAAAGATGTACAACATAATATTATTTAGGAATTCTTAATTACATGATAATGATTTGCTTTATAAAAGAAAAGATGCATAACCCTAATCTTATCTTGAGCAATAAGATACCTCAACAAGATAAAGATAAGAACCTATAACTTAGGAATTAAATAAAGCCTAAGTAAACTTATGCAAAGTGTAATTAATAATTAATTACACCAACACCCCCCCCCATAAGTGCAACTTAGGGAGAAGCAAATTATTATGCAAAGATGAGTCCTGACAACAAGTCCTGATCAGGTACTCATTTACAAATGCAATGATGAGGTAGAGAAGGAAAACCCAGTGGGACAAAACCCCCCTACAATGAGATGACTGCTGCAAAGAAGCACTGGAAGAACATTGTGGAGTAACACTGGAACCGCAATCCGATAAGAAAGGAAAGATACTTTTGTCTACAACTGAAACCAAAACCAGAATCATGATAATGTGACAATAGACCTGATGCCACAGAACACTAGAAAACTCACAAACTGGAACCCTGGAATCTGTGAAGCAATAGTAGATGAGATGATGACAGAATCTGGAAGCTGTGTATCTCGATGCTCTGATACCATGTTAGAAACCAAGATCAGATTTGCAAACCAGAATATCCTTCATTTTATTCCTCTTCACACTTGGCAGTTTGTTTTTCTAAAGGGAACACACTCCCCTTTTCTCTCTAACCTCTTCATCTTCAACCATCCATTCTCTAGATTAAATCCAGACCGTTGATTTCTACCATCTAGGCTCATGCCTTAGAAAATCTATAAGTAGACCCTCATTTACAACAAAAGAATATAGAGAGAGCTAAGCATAATTACACTCTACAAAATTTTAGTTAGCATTATCATCTTAGCATTGTCATTATAGTATTTGCTTTTTAGCATCAAGTAGTTTAATCATGGCATTACCATTAGCAACATCTTAATTACTGTAGTTTCATTATATCATTTCCATTAGTAGCATCATTATCTTTGCATATCAATGTACAACTAGTTTAGCAATCATGTAATGTAGGAAATCTTTCTTGCATTTCCAACATCTCTCATTCTTCAAGTTGTCATTTGGAAAGTCATGTGCATGAACAATCTGAGAGCAAAATGACTTAAAGAATCCTTGGAGATAGAGGACAATGAGATGCCATTGGGGAATTGTTTGTTTCAATTTTATTATCATTTGAATTCCTTGATATAATGTTTCATTGGTGTGTTGTATAAGTTTTGATTTGCTTATTCATGATACGTTTTATATCTTCACATAAATTTGCGCCCACTGTGGGGCTTAGCCTCATTTTTAACATTTTCTGGCAAGTTTTCGTCAATAGGTTCATTCGTGGATTTCGATGTAGCGCACCCGAAGCCTTTTTCAACGCATCCAAGCTTTTTTATAGTGCATCTACCTGCTCTTTCAGCGCATCTACCTGCTCTTTTAGTGCATATATAGGATTTTGGTTTCCTTTTCTACTTTCCAGAATAGAGCATTTAGTGTGTTTAATAGTGCATATACTGAATCTTTTAGGGCATATGCTCTTTGTTTTAGTGCATATACCTTTATTTGTAGAAATTTAAAATTATGGAGACTGATCTATATCTTTCTATTCTGCGGGTGCTTTATACGCTGTCAAAGACATATTTCTAAGACTACTAATGATGTTTGCAGGGGTTGGAGTTATTTTCCTTTGATTAAATTAGGCATCTAGTTTAATTACAAGGTTAATAAACACCATGTATGTTGTGTTTGTAAAGTGATAGGCCTATGCTCTCCCCTTTACTGGGTGACCAAAATGATAGACTCACTCTTTCATTTTATTGCAATAGCACCTTTAGAAGGCCTTTCGTAGTGGGAAAAAGTACTCACCCTATGAGAATGACCTAAGTGGGAACAACTAAAGCCAAGTATTCCAACCCACTATAATCAAACGTGAATCGTGATGAAAATCACATTCAACAGTAGTGTGCATTGATAACCATCCCCAAAGCCTTTGTTCTAAAGGTTGGGAGGTCTCCTGAAGGAGTTTATCATTTTTCCACACCGAACAAAAACCCTTACTAAGAACTTTAAGTGTAGTAGCCAGCTAAGTCAATTCCCGAACATTATAATATTCACAGTGCAATGGGAGGGAAGAATCTACCCCCAAGATACTCACCATATAACTACTAGGGATTACTGGCCAAAAGTGAAGAAATTGACTTTTGGTTAAGACCCAAAAAAGAAAAAAACACGGGCCCCCTCTAGGGAGTGCATGACTATGTGAGCTAACGTAAGTCTAAGATGTGGGTTGTGATGTTATTAATGACCCTTGACATTAGAAACAAAAGAAAGACCAAACAAACTTTCAAAAAGTGGTGACATTTCTAGTTTAGCGCATAAACTTCCTGTTTCAACGCATTGAGTTCATATTTTAGTGCATATAAGGTTTGTTCTAGCACATTTTCTACATCTATCAGTGCATAAGCTTTATGTTCCAACGCATTTTTGACATCTTTCAACGCATAAGCTTTCAGTTTTGGCACATTTGCCACATCTTTCAGCGCATCAGCTTCCCGTTCTGGTGCATTTAAGTGAAAGTCTAGTGCATCTAGGCTTTGTTTTAGTGCATTTACCCCATCTTTCAGTGCATATACTTCATGTTTTGGTGCATTCACTTGATACTCAAACAAAGAGCTAAATTGAACTTTTGTCTAAAAATAAGAATCATATTTAGGGATCCTTTTTAGAGCAGAGATCATTCCTTGGTACAACATTGGTTTAAACTTGAAGAAATTGGATTTTTCCAGTGAAATCCCTTTAACTAAACTTGGATAAAACACTTTAAAGTGTCAAATCATCAATCTCATCTTTGATTGTTATCTAAGTTTCACCATCAGGATCTATCATCCTTCATCATGAAACAAACGCTCTACATCAAATTTTTAACCTAGTCTCATCAACAGGATCCATCATCCTATTTGACTTAGGTATCTCATTGACACTCCCAAAACAAAGATCAAATTATAGTAAAACTCTATCACTTGCATGCTCGTTTTAACAAGAGCCCAAAAAAAAAACCTTAGAGAAAAAGAAATAGAAACTCAAACCATCATGGCAGAAGGAGAAGAACATCCTTTTCATATATTTCACCAACCTAAAACAGATGAGATAACTGATGAGGACATTCAACAAGCTTAACAAGACCCTAAATTTCATAAGTTCATGGAGAAAATTTTAGAAAAAGATGGAGAGAAATACTTTTTGATGCTGGAAAATCAAGGTGTAAAACTACCCAATGATTTTAATGTGAACCAATTGAATGGAGCTCCCAAGAA
This sequence comes from Sequoia sempervirens, assembly GCA_007258455.2. NCBI lineage: Eukaryota > Viridiplantae > Streptophyta > Pinopsida > Cupressales > Cupressaceae > Sequoia > Sequoia sempervirens. The sequence goes on from VDFB02270651.1 coordinate 239,482,122, forward strand.
AATAGAAGTTGATTCACGAATCATAGATCCAATGAATGCCTTAACTCAAAAAATGCAAAATATTCAACAACAAATCCAAGAAATGCAAAGGGGAACAACCAAGAGATATTTGTTGCAAGACATCTGTCCTAGCCATTTGACAGAAATCTGAATATGATACCTTTTCCACCAAACCATGATCTACCAAAATATGAAAAATACAATGGAAAAACCGATCCTCAAGATCATGTAAGAGAATTTTGCACCATGAGTTTGGAATTTGCACATGAAGAGACCTATCTAATGAGATTATTTCCATGAAGTTTGGGTGGTCAATGCATGGAATGGTTTTCAAAACTCCCACTAGGTATTAGATCATTTGAGGAGCTGGTAAACAAATTTATCACCCAATATTCATACAACATTCAACATGAAATAACCATGAAAGATCTTTGTAACACAAAATAGAAAAATGGTGAGTCATTTCCTATGTTTTTACAAAGATGGAGACAATTATTTGCTAGATATGCTTGTCCTATACCTGAGAAAGAAAAAATGGTAATCTTCATTGACAATCTCAATAGTGAGATGAGTTATAGACTCCAATTACAATGTCCACCCAGCTTTGAAAAGATGTTTGAAAATGGACTTAAGATTGAGGAAGCCTTGGTTAAAAGAGGAGTATTAAAAATCTACAATGAAGGAACAAACTCTAATAACTCTTCCAATCATCATAACAACAATGAAAAATCCAAATTCTAGACAAGAAATAAGACTGCTAGTAATGATGGTGCAATTGACATGCATAACACAAAACCAATCTTCAATTTATCAGGTATTACACCCAAAAAAAATCAAAACAACAACCAAAATAGTAGTGAATCTAAACCAGCTCCACCACCACAACAAAGGAAGTTTACACCTTTTGGACAATCACTTGAATCAACATTAAAAGAACTTCTTGCAAACAAACTTATAACATTACCAGAGGCATGATATTTTGAACCAAGATTCAAACCATCATGGTGGAACAATGCATATTATTGTGAATTTCAAAGAAAGAAAGGTCATAAAACAAATGGTTGTATGCAACTAAAACATTTGGTGCAAGAATTGATAGACAGACGTGAAATATCAATAGAAGGACCTCAAACAAATGTTGATCATGGAGCATTTAAAAACCCTCTACCCAACCATGAAAAAGGAAAATCCTCTTTGACAAGCAAAGGGAAGAATGTGAATTATGTCTATGATACTACAATCCTTCACATTGTTGTAGCTGATAATCAAATCAATGACATGAAAATCAAGGATAAATAAGACCTTACTGCAGCTGATAACCAAATCAAACTCATCAAAATCAATGATAAACAAGACATTGCTACCATCAAAATCAAAGATAAACAAGACATTGTTGCAGCTAATAATCAAGTCAATGACATCAAAATCGAGCATAAACAAGACATTTCTATAGCTGATAACCAAATCAATGTCATCAAAATCCACAATAAACAAGAAAATATGCTAGTAAATGTGACCACAAGAGCACAGTACAAGTTTGTATTAAAAGGAAATACATCTAAAACACCTACTTCCCCTTCAAATCAATACAATATCGTAGACCAATTGCAAAAGATCCCAACACAGATATCCATACTGGAACTTAAAATTTCACTAGCTGACAAGGATATTATGGAAAAAGCTCTAGTGGACACCACAATACCAACTAATTTGGAAGTTTTTCAATTCCAAGCCATGGTGGGACATTTGACTACACTCCATTGTTTATCCTTCTTTGAAAATGATGATGCATCCCTCACTCATCCACTCAATGCTCCACTCCATATTGAGTTTATAATCCATAAACATCAGGTCAAACATGTTTTAATAGATGGAGGAGCTAGTCCAAATATATGCACCTTAAAGCTTATCCGTGCATTGGGATTTTCATAAAATGCTATAGATTCCAGAAGAAAGATCACCATAAAAGCTTATGATGATGAAGAAAGATCCTCTCAAGGACTGATTGTATTTCCAATTCAAGTGGGACCAGTTCAAAAGGATATAATTTTCCAAGTTTTAGACAAAGATTTGACTTATAACATACTCTTGGATCGACCTTGGATTCATGAAATGCAAGAAATTCCATCAACATACCATCAATGGTTGAAATTCCCTTACAATGGACAAGAGATCACAATTTCAGAAGATTCTAATAATCCCCAATACTGCAACACTCTCAAGACAGTTCAATATGTTTTTGTACCACACAACAAAGAAGCTCACACTTCTATTTCATCAAGTAATGATGGACAACTCAATTCTTTGTCAAATCAATTTGAGAAAAAGGTTCAGTCGAAGGATAAAGGAATTGGTGATTCTATTTCCTTAGGTAATGAAGGACAACTTAATTCTTTGTCAAATTAGTTTGAGAAAAAGGTTCAGTTGAAGGATAAAGGCATCGGTGATTCTATTTCCTCAAGTAATGAAGTCCAACTCAATTCTTTGTCAAAATAGTTTGAGAAAAAGATTCAATTGAAAGATAAAGGCATGGGTGAGTATTCTTTTGAGCGGTCCTTATGTCTCTCATAGCTACTACCTTCTCCAAAAACATATGGACAACCCTCAACATCTAGACAAAAATCTTCACAACCCATCACAATCTTTGATGGTAAATTTGTAAAAGCAGGTACTCTAGTTGATGAATCTAAGGACAAAGACATTCTAAATTGGATTTACAAAGATGAAGAGCAATCCCAAGCAGCAACTTCCAGCATACAAACAGAGCAATATGGTAAAGGGTTCTCAATCTTAGAAAAGATGGGATATGAAGGAAAAGGTCCTCTTGGAAAATGAAAAAGAAGGTATTGTGGAACCAATTCAGCCTATCACAATCAATGCAAAGGACAAGACAGGACTAGGATACAAAGAAGAGACAAAACAAGAAACCACTCAGCAGATTTGTTAGTGAATCCTCCAATTGTAAGCTAGTTCTGAAATAGACTCAAATATGAATGGGATTCACTATCTGAAGAATCTTTTCAAGAAAAATAAATTGATGTGATAAAGAGGTATGCACCCATACATATGGAGGGACAAAGTTCAAGGTCTAGACCACTTGAATTTGGATCACTACATATCGATGAATCTAGTGAAGATGATTAGACATCGACCAAGATAGATCATTCAGAGGATAGTAACATTATAGACCTTGAAATTGCTATCAAACACCTTGAAAAAATTTCCATCATGACCCTCACTGCCTTTGACCTTGAACAATTTGATGATTCCTTACCTTTGGTACATCCCGAACTCATTGACTGTGAATAAACCGAGCTACTTGATATCCCTATCTTTTCAAATGATGATGCCATTGTCAATTTCATTTGTTCTGAAAATCCTGAAATAAGTTCCACCAATGAATTTCATAATGAAGCTTCAAACAAGGGGAGTTCCAAATCTCTTAGCTATAAAATAAAGAATACAAAAAAATTGATCTAATGGCGAAAACCATTCAATGGCAGTATTAGATCATGAAAAAGTAAAAAGAAAGAGCATATCCAATGGTGAAAACCTCTCTGAGGCACTGAAGGATGAGAGATTTGACACTCTTCCTGAGCATTATCAAGAAAGATCTTTAGTATTGGTTGAGCCTACACAATCCATAAACATCGGTACTATAGAAACAAAAAAGACCATACACCTAGCAACATAAATGACAGAGCAAGAAAGGCCAAATTTCACCAAATTCTTCGAAGAAAGACAAATCAATTTTTCTTGGCCCTATGCTGACATGCCAGGAATAGATTTAGATATAATAATGCATCATTTATCCATAACACTTGGAGTGAAGCCTGTAAAGAAAAAATTGAGAAAAATGCATCCACACATCGCCCTACTAGTAAAAGTAGAATTTTAAAAATTACTAGATGCGGGGTTCATTCGACCAATCGACTATGTAAAATGGATTTCAAACATTGTACCAGTCTCCAAACTAGACAACAACATCAAAATATGCACAAATTTTAGGGATCTTAACAAGGCTTGTCCAAAGGATGACTTTCCTTTACCCAATATAGACATCATTATGGATTTAACGGTAGAACATGTTATGTTATCACTCATGGATGACTTTTCAGGCTATAATCATATCAAAATTGTACCAGAAGATCAAGACAAAACAATTTTCACATGCCCATGGGGTAAATTTTGTTGGAATGTCATGCCTTTTGGATTAAAGAGTGTTGGAGCCACCTATCAGCGTGTAATGACAACAATATTTCATGACATGATGCACACATTCATGGAGGACTATCTGGATGACCTGTTAGCAAAATCATTCACCAGGGAAGGACATCTAGAAATCTCGGATAAAATCTTTACTCGATTGGAAAAGTTAAATGTACGCTTAAATCCAAAGAAGTGTGTATTCGTAGTAACATCAACAAAACTCTTAGGATACATAGTCTCAGCTAAAGGAATTGAAATAGATCTAGCAAAAGTTAAAGCAATCATGGAAATGCCACCTCCTAAGAACATTAGCCAACTAAATCTCTACAAGGAAGATTCCAATCCATTAGAAGATTCATCATGCAACTTGCGGAAAAAAGTCATCCTTTTACTCATTTTTTGCACAAGAATGTTTTTTTCAGATGGGATGAAAGATATGAAGTTCCCTTTAATCAATTGAAACAATACCTGATGAATCCACCTATATTGGTACCATCAATAGAGGGAAAACCACTTCTACTCTACATAGAAACTACTGAGGTATCTTTGGGAGCTCTGCTAGCACAAGAAGACTCTATAGGAAAAGAAAGGGCCATCTACTACATCAACAGAACACTAAGTGGCTATGAACTTAACTATACATTCATTGAAAAAGCTTGTTTGGCAGTAGTGTTTTCTACTCAACAATTACAACACTATATGTTAACACATACCCTCAAACTAATAGCCAAGATAGATCTATTAAAATATCTACTCAATAAAGCCACTCTAACATGAAGATTAGAAAAGTGGGTGATGATATTGAGTGAATTTTGCATTCAATATGTGGATAGAAGAGCAATCAAGGGCCAAGTAATAGCAAAATGGATCGAGTGCTAGAATCCTATTTGTTACTCCTCAAGGACACACTATCCCAAAATCTTACAGGTTGATGTTCCCCTACACAAATAACATGATAGAATAAGAAGCATTAATCATTGGTATCAAGGTAGTAGTGGAATGGAAAATCACAGAATTATAGGTTTATAGAGATTCTCAATTAGTCATCAATTAGGTTAATGATGGTTATCAGAAAAAAGATGACAAGCTGATGCCATACAAGAGAATGGTAGATGACTTCAAGAAATACTTTGTTGAGATAAAGTTTGAATAAATTCCAAGATTAGACAACAAAGTTGTAGATGTCATGGAAACCATTTCCTCTCTTTTACAAATACCAAAAAAATGAAGTCATTATGAATTCATGGTGGAACAATTGTTTAATCCCACTTATGACAATCCTGAATCCCAAGTCATGTTCCATCTAGTTGAGGCTGATTCTTCAATCTATGGGAAGATTTATACCTATCTGAGAGACAATACCCTTCCACCTGATCTATCCCGAAACCAAAAATGCAACTTTATCCATCAAGCAGCCACATACCTTGATAGATGATACACTTTATCGACGAGGTCTCGATGGTACTCTCCTCCGATGTCTTGAATGTGACGAATCTAAAACCGTATGAGAAGTTCATGAAGGTATTTGTGGCACTCATTCAAGTGGTATTACTCTAGCTAAGAAACTCCTATGCTTGGGAAATTATTGTCCAAACATGGAGAAAGAATCTTTTCAATTTGTTAAGAAGTACAAGAAGTGTCAAATCCATGGAAATTCCATGCATGCACCAGTGCAAGAGCTGCAACCATTCACATCAACCTAGCCTTTATGTCAATGGGGACTTGATCTTATGGGTAAGATTCATCCATCTTCCTCTAACAAACATAAATTCATAATCATAGCCATAGAGTATTTCACAAAGTGGATTGAATTCATCCCATTAACCACGATCACTAGTAAACAAATTACCTCTTTCATCCTAAACTACATTGTCTGTCAGTACGACATCCCTAGCTCCATTGTCACTGACAATGGTAGACCCTTCAAAAACCAAGATGTACAAGAAATTTGTGAAAATTTCCATATCCAACACCACTTTTCCACACCCTATTACCCTCAAGGGAATGGCCAAGTAGAAGCCTCAAATAAGACCATTTTGAAAATCCTAAAGAAAATTGTCAATGATGTTGGACGTGATTGGCATGTTCAACTAAACCCTACCTTGTGGGCATACCATACTAGCATTTGCACCCCTACAGGAGCCACACCATATGCCCTTGTGTATGGATCAGAATCCATCTTACCTATTGAGGTTGAGTTACCTTCACTCAGGTATCATTGAAAGTAAGAATTTCAGAGGAAGACTATCGAATAACTAGACTACATGAGTTGGAATTGTTAAATGAATGTCGTCAGCATGTTGTTGATCATCTGAAAGCTTATCAACAAAGAAATTCAAGGAGCTATAACCAAAAGGTAAGACCAAAAACATTTTGGGTTGGCGACTTGGTACTAAAAGAGAATCCTCACAATCAACAAGATCGGAAAAAAGAAGGGAAAATTTGAACCTAATTGGCTAGGTCCTTTTGTCATTGTACCAGAGCATATCAGTTATCTACACCTGAAGGGGGCCTGTTTGAAGAACCTATCAACAACATTCATCTCAAAAAAATTTATACATGACTCATCCAGAGCATGGTTCAAAAAGAAAAAAATCCAAAAAAAAAGAAAAAAGAGAAAAATCCAAAAAAAAGCAAAAAAAGAGAAAAATCCAAAAAAGTAAAAAGAGAAAATCCAAAAAATGTAAAAAAGAGAAAAAATACAAAAAAAGAAAAAAAGGGAAAAATACAAAAAAAGTGAAAAATGAGAAAATGAAAAAAAATAAAAATAGAAAAAGTACAATAAAAACAAGTAGTGAAAACCTGGCAACATGCGCTATTTGTGATAGATTGTTTTCCATCTATTGGAACATGTGTCAATCGTCTGCTTTTCGCCATCATTATGTATGTTCATCATATGAACCTCATGTACATATTCGGGCATTGCATTCATGTCTCATCTTGGCTTGGCGATCATTGTGCATATTCATACTAAATGGTTGGTTCTCACTAGGGGAAAAATCTTGAACTCACTGGGGGCAACCTTCTTTGAGCTTAAAATAACAAACAAACAACAGTAAGACAATGCAGCAAACATAATGATCACAATGAAACTCAACATTGAACATCAATCACATTTTTTGGAAAACCAACCATCCAAATCAATAGCAAGATCGGTCAAAACAAATCTAACTGGATGATGTTCTTCTAAATCATGGTTTAATCACTTTGGCATGAATGTTCAACTGTTGTATCTTATTTTTGTTATCATTTCTCCGAAGCAACTCAAGGATGTCATGAACTAGAGAAGCTATGATGGAGCATGATTTTTCTTTGTCTGTTGTCTGTGAGTTGATCATTACTACTTGTAGACACGTAAAATGTGTCGATTGATATTGTGCATCCAATCCTGACTACTAACATCATTTCATCCTGAATCATCCTTCGGTCTAACCATTTAATCAAATTCCCCTATCTGATTAAATTCATCAATATTCCTCTCTTAATTAAATAAACCAGTTATCTAATTAAGTCACCTCTGCTCGATAATTAAATTAATCATCTGATCTAATTATCCCTATTTAATTAAATAATTAGTTTTATTTGATTAAATCTCTAAAGTCTACCTATTAAATTAAATAAATTAAAACCTTATTTAATTTAATCTAACATCATCTCTTTTAATTAAATAAATCAAAATCTTTATTTAATTAATCTCTTATCACATTCCTCTCATATTTGATTTAAATAAATCCACAAACCTAAGTCAAATTTGTCACATCAACTAATCTCTCATTAAATTAATTAACCTTGGATTAATTTAATCTCCTCTCATGTCCCATCCTCTAGCTTTTACCACTTGCACATGAAAATAGATTTAATTGATTTATTAAATCTCTATTTTCCTCAACAAGGCATCTTTTTGGAATATTCTTCAAGTTTGAATTCAAAAATCAAAGTTGACATGTACATCCAACAAGGCATTTACTCCATCTTACATGTCCTTTGCCTTAAGCCAAGTGGCATTTAATGCATTTTTCCTTCCCTCTTGCATGTCATTTCAACAAAATTCAAAATTCAAAAATAGGCATTTATTGGCACAATCCTCAAAACTTGCACATCCTCCATCCACTTATAGATTGACATGTGGCATCTTGCCATTGGATGAATGTTAGTCCCACATTGCTCTATTTTGGACATTCATCCTTCAATCTCATCCATAAATAAAAGGCTTCACTCCTCATTTGATCATCAACAAATTATGCAAAGTTATTATGCTAAAATATTTATCCATTTCCATCAAATATCATTGAATCATAACTAGGTTATGCAGGTTTTTCCATTGGATCACTCATCAACATTCATCAACATTCATCAACATTGCATCATAGGAATTGGGAAATGGCCAATTTTCACATCAAATTGGCACCAATTCCCCCATGGGATCATGAGTTTGCTAGTTTAATTAGGACTCAATCTCTATTTTGTTGTTTTCATTGTGTTCTTCATTGATTTTTTCCTAATTTGAACTTTGTGAATGGATTTCATGGGAAATCCTTGTTCTTACTTGCAATCTCTAATCTAATGTGTTTTTTCTTATTGTTTTGCAGGTATTGGGATTGGGGTTCACACACTACTATGTAAATTTGTCACGAGACATGCTCTACAAAGTATCATTGATGACATTCCAAATTTGCATAGGAAAAGGATTAAATCTTGTTTGTTTTACACAAGTTATACTCATTTCATCTTGGTTCAATTATGCCTAGATGCTTGTATTACCATGCAATATCAAAAATCAATGGAAGTTGTACTTAGGTCATCATGGTTTAATTATACCATCGATGTTTGTACTAACTTTCAACATATTAAAAGCTCAATGATGATAACAAGCACAACAAATCGGCTAACATTATGACAACATTGCATATTTAGATTTGCATGGTTAAGATAGATTGCATCCATATTAGTTTATGCATAGGCATTTTAGGTTTTCCAAGGCTGGAAAATTTCAAAATGATTTTATCTCTCATTAAAGGATTGAGTACATTTTACATTAACAAAAAATGATCATTCACATGTAGTTGCATAATCATTATCATATCATACATACATCGGTCATCCATCCAGGCATTAGATCATATATTTGCATTGGAAAAATAAATTAAAAAAATTGCATTACATCTTATCTGCATGATCAAATCCATCTCATACATTATAAAGCATTATCCATAAAGCATATAAAATCATAATCCATGCCTCATCATTTCATTATTCCATACATACATAACCATAGCATAATCACATAAACATCACATAGCATATAGAACGAAAGTTAAATGCATTCATCATAAGCATCCATCATAAAAACATGTAGACAACATGTAGATCATTATTATTTGATGCATCTCATATAATCTTAAAATAATCAATGTCAAGCGTACAATGATATCACAAAATGTGGAGAGATACATCAATAAAATGGCAGTAAATCATAAAGTCCTCGAATGAATCAATGAATACATCAAGTGTCAATACATCAAATGTGAACACAAAAGCTATGTGTTGCTCCCTCTAGACAATGTAGGCCTTGTTGTTCCTACTACTACATCACCAGATGGACTTGTACCGAGATCTTTGCCTAATGGATCTTTGGGAGGTGGCCTAGTCACACCCTTGCTTGTAGTTCATGACTAACTCCAACTTGATCTAGCACTGACAGACTGTGCATAACTAGGGGCACACTGCTCTACAAGAACCACTTGATAATACTGTAATCTGTAGTACTCTACCTCTCAAGCCAAATGTTGAACCTCTCTAAGCATATCTCCTACAATAGTACCCTCAGACACTCTATGTAATCTCTCAGCTAAAGCCTCTACATGCTCACATATTTGTCTAGCCTCATCTCTCTCTGCTGTCAGAGTGGAAATTTTCACTTGTGCATGTGTTAACTGCCCCTATAAACCCTCTAGTTGTAACTATAGAGCATCTATTTGTGCCTACTACTGATGCGAAGGCATGTGAATCTAAACCTAAGATGGCCCTGTCTACTGTTGTCCTGAGGAAACCATATATCTCCTCTGAGGTACCCTAAAATCTAGTATCTGGCCACCACCTACATCTCCTCCATCTCCACCATCACCCCCTCCATTCCTTCCATGTCCCTCCTCCTCATCACCATCTCCTCTATCCCTCCTTTGTCTCGATGTATGTGGTGGTGCTCTCTCATCATCATCGAAGGCTGGTACTAGCTCATCAGGACTCGATATCCTTGGTACAGCGTGTGTGTAGAAATACTAAGCATACTCATTTTTCATCACACCAACTAAGATCTCTGGACAATAATCCCATACCTGTGCCTGTAATCCAAAATTCTCCTCGCAGGCTGCATCATAGGATAGGGTGGGCCCCCACTATGGAATATCCTGTTGTCTCTAAGTGTATAATGCAACTCCTTGGGGCATCCCCTAAACTCTGCCATACTAATGAAGCACCCTCATAAACATAAATTTCTCAATAACAAACTGATTCTATCTAGTCAAATACCTCAACATGCAAACATATAGCATCTCAAGATCATCCTTAGGCCATTGCTCACAATCTAAGTATGGTCTCTATGTGACGGTCTCCAAATCATCGAGAACTCACTGCCAATACTCTAATTTTCCCAGCTTGTGCTGGACAATACCACCTACATACCCGAAGACATAAGGTCTGCCAACTGGATGATCTCTCTCCGCTACAAGACAAGTCACAACTATATGCTCCCAAGCCTAAATCTGAAGCAATGCCACTCCAACTGATAAACTCACTGCTCCAAGATACACCACCTAATGCAGATTGTGATACAAATGTGCTAATATACAGGACCCCCATGCATATCAGATCCCCTAAGTGGTCATACTCTCTAGTATCCTACCCCATCCAACTAACAGTCTCTTCGACCTACGGTTGGGACATAGGAAACCTCCAAAAAATCAAGCTAAAACAAATGGTAATGGCTCATATGAATCAACCATATCCTGCCATAGGATCTCATACCCGCTAATCCTATCATCAGCAAAGATCCTCCTTAGTGCCTCAGTACCTCCCTGCTCTATGTGATCATAAATGACTAACTCTCCAACCATAGGAATCCCCAATATTTGATATGCATCCTCTAGAGTAATTGTCATCTCACCGATCGCCAGATGGAATGTGTTGTGGTCACTATGCCATCTCTCGGCTAATGCAGTCAATAGTCCCATGTTTATCCTATATTGGGGCACATCAAGCAAGGACAATAAACCACATCATCCAATCACATCCAAATCCACCTGCACCAGATGTGGAATCATATCCCAAGTCTTCAGGTATCACTCTTGAGACTGAAGAACCCGTAAGTCCTCCTATCATCATAACGTATCACAAATCAACATTTTATCAATCAATCTATCAGTCAACGTAATCCGCTCTAGTGAGATTTCAATCAAATCTTGTAGTGTCTATCATTGACTCTCATTTATCATGAGGTCAATCATCATCTATCCTATCATGAGATCAATCATCATTTATCCTATCAAACATTATCAAAACAATGGCTAAAACGATCATCAAACATCAAAAATAAGGAGAAAAATAACATTTTATCAATTATGGTGTCAATGCGCCAAAACAGTGCATCTATGCGTTGGAAAAATGGATGCGCTACAAAATTCCATAAATGCGCCAAAATAGAGCACAAAAGCGCTAAAACCATGAATGCGCTAAAACGGTCATCATATGCGCCATTTCATGACCTAAATACACTAAAATTCTATATGCACCACAAAATTCCACAAATGCACTAAATCAGGACACAAATGCGCTAAATCTCTTGATGCGCTACAACATGAATCCTATGCACTAAATCGGGTCTCATATGCGCTAGAACGCTAATCATAGAATTCAAAAACATGAAAAACACACCAAAAACAAATTCAAATTTCAAAAGTGGTTTCGCGGGGTACTTATCGGAGGTCCATACGCGGTAGGGTGGTTGTGTCGTTGAACTCGCTCGAATCGGTGGGTGTGGTATGGGATCACTATTTTTCTCAAATCACTCAATCAACTCAATCTCCAATTGCAAATGAATTAAAATGAGCTCCCTTTCACCTTTTTACCATTTAAGGGGGGTAAATGGAGGGTATTTAAGTGGGATTGTTTTTATTTTCAAAAGGGGCATCCATTAATCAATTGGAAGGATCAATATTCTTTACTAGGAGATAAATCATCTCAACATCATAAAATTTGACAATCATCAGACAAATCATAAAAAATTCAAAAAATCCTAACAAATCAAAAAATTTCCCGATTTATCTCTCGAGGGGGCATACATGCATCATCACTTGAAAATTAGCGTCTAGGGCATATCAATTTTTTTTATCAGCACTATCAACAAATTTTTCTTTGAAACAATGTGTTGCAAACACATCACTTCAAAGAGGGGCCAAATGTATACACTAAAATTTGGTCTGGAGGAATTAATTAAATACAAGTTATTTAATTAATAAATATTTAATTCTTCTACTTATAAATAAATTGAAAAATTTATTTATATAGTTCATTTTCTTTAATTCTTCCCATTCTAAATCATTTTCTTCATATCTAAATTAAATGAACAAATTTAATTAGTTTGTTTTATTTAATTAACCTCCTCTCATTAAATTTGAATTTTTAATTCAAATTTGAGCACATTTCTACTAACTTCTTTCACCTTCCACCTCATCATGTGTCTCAAGAAATTAAATATGTCTAACATTTAATTTGGCATTTATCCTCAACAAATTTTAACCAATTTGGGACACTTGGCCTTCATCTTCATTTTATTCCTCTTCACACTTGGCAATTTGTTATTCTAAAGGGAACACACTCCTCTTTTCTCTCTAAACTCTTCGTCTTCAACCATCTATTCTCTAGATTAAATCCAAACTATTGATTTCTGCCACCTACGCTCATGCCTTGAAAAATCTATAAGTAGATCCTCATTTACAACAAAAGCATATAGAGAGAGTTGAGCTTAATTACACTCTGCAAAATTTTAGTTAGCATTATCATTCTAGTAATTGCATTTTAGCATCAAGTAGTTTAATCATGGCATTACCATTAGAAGCATCTTAATTATTATAGTTTCATTATATCATTTCCATTAGCAGCATCATATCAACATCATTATCTTTGCATATCAATCTACAACTAGTTTAGCAATTATGTAATGTAGGAAATCTTTCTTGCATTTCTAGCATCTCTCATTCTTCAGGTTTTCATTTGGAAAGTCATGTGCACAAACAATCTGAGAGAAAAATGACTTAAAGAATCCTTGGAGATAGAGGACAATGAGACACCATTGGGGAATTTTTTTTTTCAATTTGATTATCATTTTAATTCCTTGATATAATGTTTCATTGGTGTGTTGTATAAGTTTTGATTTGCTTATTCATGATACATTTTATATACAAACAATTTTCATTTAACATCATAGCATGTGGAGAAAAATTGGATCCCACAAGGTTTGAGCCCAACATACTACCCTAGAGTCTTAAGAGGGGTGTTTGATAAATAGGAGACATGATTAATCTTTTCAAATAACAACATATTCTATTGAAGATCAATTTGTAAGGTAACTGAGCACATTGTCCATTTATGACAACCAAGTCAAAGGTGCAATGAGGTTACCCCCTTTCTACTTTGAAATGGGAATAAAAAATGAGCAATGAGCTCATTTAAATGCTTAAGTAATCTACAGAACAAAATATAAGTGCACCTTTTCTCATTAAGGAGTTCTATTCGCATACAAATTATTTATGTTGTCATTGTTTATTTTCATTGAATGGTGTTGTCATCATGATTTTATATCTTTTAGTGCTATCATGCATCAACGTTTTCTGATGTCTATATTATTTGAAGTGCATATCCTGAGGATACATCCACCAAGGATATAGGGGTGTTGACAAACAATGCTCACAGAGATGGGACAACAATTAAAACAACATAAGGAACATTTACAAAGCAAAGAATAAAAGAGTTGCAATTCATTAGGATAGTGAGAAAATGTTGGAAAATGACTACACTATACATAATTCCATATAATGTACATCGAAATGTTCATGCTTTCAAGTCAAAGAAAGTAATAAAGTCATGAAAGAATAGTGAGTGGAGCCTTTCAAGGGTGAAGAATCATATCAAAATCTACATTTTCTATAGTTGTACAATGCCTCAGCAGTGGTATTATTCATTTATCAAAAATTGCAAATGGTATTCAATGGTGGTAGCTCAATTGGCTTCAAATAATGAATTCACTATCATAAAATAGCTCAAATCATTGAGGATAGTGATGCATCACAGTGAAATCAAGTGCATTGCATATGTAGTTTTCAGCCACTATGCAAAGTGGCAATCCTTTGTCAAAAGGATATCTGAACAACCAAATCAAGAATAATGAGCAGATTGAAGACATAACCTCATTTCAGTCTAATGACAATGCTAAGAATTGGAGGGTTGATGATGCAGCAACTAGAACAATCCCTTATAAATGAGAATCTAAAGAGATGGTACCTTTTAGTTCACAGGAGGGTATAGAGGTTATAATCTTTATTTAATAATTACATGACAATCACCAAGGGTTATAAAGGCATGAAAATGTGTATAGGATAGTGAGAAATTTCTTTCTAGAGAGAAAGCATAGCTACATAATCTAAAGGAAATGATGAAACATGTCACTCCAATGTGAAGAGAACAACAACCATGGAAAGACAAACCCAAAATGGAGGGAAAATTATCTTCTTTTCTTTTAGGAAAAAACAATAATCAAAGTCCACAACCTGCTACAGTGAATACAAAAAATGCTACCAGTCAAAAATGCATTTCAAGAAAATAAAACGACCCATGGCCTTGGTAGTTACAACAACATGAAAGATCTCTCAAAACAATGAAAATTCACCATAGCATGTTAGGGAGCAACTTATGATGCAGAGGTTTCTCGAGGGTTGAGAAGAGAAGTTGTGTAGGGGCTCAAGCAAGAGTTTCAGTAAATAAAATCCCTCAAATATATGCAAAGTGTGAGCATAATATTTTTATTTCAAAATGGAGTGTTCATGAAATTTCCTGAAGATTCTAGCAAAAGAAGTCGCGACCTCTCATGGAGAAAACAAATAGAATAAATGTTTTGAGCCGCCATAGAAATGAAAGAAAACATAGAAATAATAAAAGGTTTCTACCATTTCCTACTCAAATGGAGCTTGACATGGCAGGTTGTTCACAAATAATGAAGGATAGCTTTATTTCTAGCAAGAAAAGGCTTACCCTATTTGGTCTCAATATGTTTCTACAAAATTCCACCATGAAAACCTTCGGGAAAAGCTCATGCAAGCTTCAGATTCTCCATTAAAGCTATAGATAGGTGTGTGAACACACAGACAAAGCTCGAGCTCATCAAACCCTAGTTTAATGGCGGCATGCAAAGAGCTTCATCAAAAAATCAGGGATGGAAATGAATGGACAAGAAAATTGTGGGCTTCTTTTTGTTCTTAGGGTTTTCTTTCCTCATTTGGTAGGCCTTGTGGATTTTTTCCACATTATTTAAAAAAAATTGTGCCTTAACTAATACCTTTGTGGTATTATTTTCCTTTTCACATTTTACAAGCCTAAGCCTTTCATGTTGTAGTGTATTTTTATGATTTTTAGAGAAAATCATGTGACTATATGCCTTAGAATTTTTTATGATTTTTGAAGAAAATCATATACAAAGAGTGGATATCTTATACTTTACAAAAAAATGAGTCTAAACTATATACGCCTTCTAAAGTTATCAAACTCAAGTCTTTATCCCTCCTATTTTGCTTAATTCTAAAAATTGCAAAAAACATTGTAAGACTTTATTAAAGCAATTTTTTTATAAATTCCTTTTAATAAGTGTCAATTAAAAGGAAAAATAAAGCAAATGTTGAGTTTCTTCATAGAAATTTTCAGTTTACCTTCTATTTTTGCTTGAGTTGCAATTGGGAAAAATGGAAAGAATGAGTGAATTGAGCTTTCTATTTCTGATTTTCAGTCAGAACTCAATGATTTTTAAGTCTTTTTGGGTTGATCCACTTGGGAGGGAAAGTTTCCACCTATTTTCACTTGTTTTGGATCAGTTCTATGCCCTATTTTCACAGTTTTTTCCCTTTGCTTGTGAGAGGCACTTTGAGTTTCTATTTTGGTGAGCAGTTAACTAAGATTTTTTCCCATTCACTCATGAAGACTCATTCGAGATATATATTGGAGAAAAACTTAGTTTTTGTGAAGTTTGAATTATTGCTTCTTCCTCTCTTGACCATTTGTAGATACTTTTGTAAGTGTTTTGTAACTCAACTTTTTATAGTTTGATACAGAAGCTCCTTTCAGATCAATAAAAGCAATAGTGCATTCCTATCTCATGGTTTTTGTCTCATTTTGTAGTAAATGATTTGATGTTTCATTGTGATTCTAAGTGTTGAATCCTTTTTATGTCTTATTATTGCAAATCTGTGTGCAAAATTTTCATGTAATGCAGTTTGTGTTGTGTTTAATTTCAAGCCTTCGTACAAATCACTTTTATATCGCATGTTTCACATGAGATTGTGAGGGTAAATATTTTTTGAGAGTTGATTTTGAGTTGAATTAGTGAATAAGTTTTTAAAGTTTCTGGTGCATCACCCTTTGGGTTTTAGGATTTTCATTTCAATTATCCTTCTATCCCTTTTCTCAGAAAAGTTGGTAGTTTTAGGTGATTTACTAGGGGAACCAGCCCTCTCTGGAGATTCATTCTCATTATAAGCCACCCACAACTTGAGAATGTTTCCATGTTACACAAGAAATTTGAATCTAACTCAACTAGGATGTGATCCTCGTTAATAAAAGTTTATGGCATGCCTTGTGGGATAGATTGGACTCTTACAATCCAAAATTTGATCATTTATCACTGATATTTGTTGTGTATGTAAGTTATCTCTACCTTTGGAGGCAAGGAAAAAACACATTTGGTGACTCTGAAAGGCATTTCTATTGGCTTCAGTATGACCAAGTGCTGGTTTGTTTCAAAGAAAATATGATTTTTGATTGTTTTCCAACTTTTGAATGAATGAACACGCCTATGTTTCATGGAAATATGCCTTATCATCCATCATATCATGAGAATTCTACTTATCCACCTCCTCATCAGCCATATCAGGTCAATCATGCTGTTGGTTTTAATTCCATGGTTTTTCAAGAATACCATCATCCTCAATATAATTACCACCCACCCCCACCCCCACTCAATCTCTGTATCAACCTACATATGCCCAAAATCAGCCCCAAGAAGAGTATGATTATTCACATAATCAGCCTCAAGAGCACCCTTGCTAGCATGTGTCAAATTAGATCCAAAAGCTTTCCCATTTGTCGTGGGTTTTGACCCAAAGTCTTGATCGTATCAAGATTAGTGATATTAAAGGTATGTTGTCACAGATGGATTGGATGTTATTTGACATAGAGATGCAGAGGAATTTTATGTTGTAGAAGCAGGAGTTGGCTAATCGAGCCTATTTTTATGATCAAGGGTTGGAGACACGAAGAATACAGTCGGATGAGAATCTTGGAAGGGAGATAGCTGCAATAGAGGAGCTGATGAAGCCTTTTCTTGCTCGATTTCAAAGGAAAGAGGTCCAAAAACTCCTATAGTCCCTGATCATCTTGTTCAAGAAGAGGTTCATAAGTATAAGTTTCCAAGTTTTAGACGAAGTGAGCCTCTTAATACTCCTAAAGTTGAGATTCCAAGTTTTAGGCAGGATAAAGTCCTTAATTCCTCAAGCCAGCTTCTTAAGCTTTAAATCCAAGTTTTAGAAGCCTTCATCCTTTTCAAATTGAAGAAAATAATCAAGTTCAACCTAGTATAGTTATAGAGCAGCCCCCTGAGCAACATTTTTCCTTGCAAGAAATCTAAGAAGCTCCCCAAGTTTTCCCACCTGATGAATCCAAGGATGAACCCATTGATCAAGATATCTTGCTCATCTAGGAAAATATTAGAAATGTAAATCTATCACATTTAACTATGGAGTGTTCCCAATTACAGCAACAAAAGATTGAACAACAATAGCCTTCCCCAGATGATCCTTTCAATGTTTTCACTAATGAGCTTCCTTATTTTGTTCAAGAGGATGAAAATGTTTCAGTGTTTATCTCTGAAGATCAATCAGGATAGTAGGATGGAAAGGAAAAGGAGGCTAATCAAGAGGATAACTCCACAGTGTGGTTTGGTGAGTTACCTTCTTTTATTGAAAATGATGAAGATGTGGGTTTTATCTCATCCACAACAGTTTTAGAGCAGCAAAAAGAGGTCAAAGAATGTGATGAATTGTTTATTAAGGAGAGGAAGTGTGATTAAGAAGCCTTGGATCAGCAAGAGGAGTGAAAAGATGAACCTTTTGTGGAGTCTACAAAGATTGATGAGTGCTACCATGAGATTTATGAAAGCAGCCTTGATTTGAATGATCAAGAGCTTGAAAAGGATTTGTTTCAAGCTGAAATTGAGCTTTTCTGCTCATGATTAGATTTTATGCTAGCATCTTTGGAGGAGGATTATCTTGAACAACAAGAGAAAAAGGTGGAAGTGTTTGTATTCCCAAATGAGCCACTAGTTATGGAGCAGCCTAATCAGCAGGGTGAAGAGATAGCTATTTTCATCCCCTTTCATGCCACCGAATCAGAAAAATCAGACATGGAGTAAGAGGAAGAATATGGTTTTGATGGGGAGAGTCTAATCTCTCAAGTCAAGAAACTTCTCATGAATTTGATTTGCATGACCTTGACTGGTTGGAGGAGCTTGAGGCTATTGTTCCAATTGAAATTTTGTTGGGAGGCTATCTCATGGTTTCAACATTTTCCTTCCTTCATTGAAGAAGAAAATCTTGATTTGGAGTGTACCTCCTTGGGTAATAATGAGGATTTTGAGCTTGGACCAGCTATTCCTAAGAGCCTTTCAAGAGTTGATATATTTGATGAGTTATTAGCTACCCTAATGGAAGAGGATGGTCCATTGACAAAGAAGGAGGAGTCAACATGGCAAGTTATCATGCAAGGTGAAGGTGATGTTGTTTCTAATCACTTAAATTGTCTTCTCCTCTTTCAAGAGGATGTCCTATTAGGCATCTAGCTTCGTTAGACACCAACAAGAAAGAGAAACCACATGGAAACACTGATCTAGAGCATCAAAGGAGGTATCAAGTTAAGCACAACCATTCCACTTTTTCACTTGATCACCACTGGTTCTCCGATCAAGATAGGTGGGTAAGTGACTACATTTTCCTTCTCGAAAAGGTGTTGCAATAGTTTTTTGGATATTTGATCTTTCTCAATCTCTTTTGGTTGAATCACAAGCAGATAGAGCATTGCAAGTTGCAAAGAAGGGGTAACTACTTTCTTGAACCAATTAATGGTTTTGTTTAGGTAGTCCTTTCCTCGGTAGGTTAGGCTAGTGTTTTCTACTAATAAGTGCTTTGCACATTTCTTTTAGTTATGTTTTCTTTTCGCTAAGTGTCATTGCACAGTTTGCTAGCCACCAAGGCCTTGGTAGTTTGTTTTTTGTTTTTTTTGCTACTGTTTGGAGTATTTGTAGCTAAGTTACAATGGTTTTTTGAGTTGGAGGGGAATAATTTGACTCCATGCCCAATGGATTAGTCTACGCTACTGGTCTAAGATGCTTAGCAGGAAAGCATTCAGTAGAAATCACGAAAAATGTTACCAAATTTCACTTACAGCTCAATTTGGTAGAGCTGAAACAGTTGATTGCATAAAAAAGTGAAAGGTATTCCAACAAATTTCTGATAAAACTTAACCATTGCATATCAAAGCTTCAAATGGAGTTCAGTTTTATTGTGAAATATTTTACAATAGAAGGAATCACATAAATTGCATGATATTGTTGTTTTTTATTCATTTTGTAATGGAAATATATACAAGATTGCATAAATGTTGTTTTATACGTTGAGAGAAAAGGAATGCTCAAATGTCCCACACAAGCCGTGGGAGTAGCTGAACTAATGCAACATAATGGAAAGCTATACAATTGAAGATAAAGTAAAAAAAACACATGAAAGGAGAATATGTCTATCATTGTGTATGGCAGAGTCTTGTGTTGGTCTTCATTGTCTTTAGCTCATCCTTGCTCTTGATCTTAGATGAACCTGCATAATGATGAAGAGGTTTGGTTAGAGCTCTAGATATAAAATTTGATCATATGTCCTACCAACAGAAATATAACTTCCATTCAGGATGCATTAAGTTAGCTATGAATTATCACATGTTTCCAAGAGAGCCCGAAAATCAAACATGACAGGATCATTGAGCTTCACTTTTTTTTATCGAACATGTTTGTTCACTATGCAGGTATAGGTGAAATTTTCATTGTTGGATTTTTTTCATTTAACATCATAGCATGTGGAGAAAAATAGGATTCCACAAGGGTTGAGCCCAACATGCTGCCCCAGAGTCTTAAGAGGGGTGTGTGTTAAGTAGGAGACATGATTAAGCTTTTCAAATAACAACATATTTTATTGAAGATCAATTTGTAAGGTAACTGAGCACATTGTCCATTCATGACAACCAAGTCAAAGGTGCAATGAGGTTACCCCCTTTCTACTTTGAAATGGGAATCATAAATGAGCAATGAGATCATTTAAATGCTTAAGTAATCTATAGAACAAAATAAAAGTTCACCTTTTCTCATTAAGGAGTTTTGTTTGCATACAAATTCTTTATGTTGTCATTGTTTATTTTCATTGAATGGTGTTGTCATCATGATTTTATATCTTTTATTGCTGTCATACATCAATGTTTTCTACTGCCTATATTATTTGAAGTGTATACCTTGAGCATACAACCACCAAGGATCAAGGGGTGTTGACAAACAATGCTCACATAGATGGGACAAGAATTGAAACAACATAAGGAATATTTGCAAAGCACAAAATACAAGGGTTGCAATTCATCATTTAACGAGCAAATGTTGGAAAATGACTACACTATACAAAATTCCATATAATGTACATTGAAATGTTGATGCTTTCAAATCAAAGCAAGTAATAAAGTCATGAAAGAATAGTGAGTGGAGCCTTTCAAGGGTGAATAATCATATCAAAATCTGCATTTTCTATAGTTGCACAATGCCTCATTGGTGGTATTATTCATTTATCAAAAATTGCAAATGGTATTCAATGGTAATAGCTCAATTGGCTTCAAATAATGAATTCACTATCATAAATAGCTCAAATCATTAAGGATAGTGATACATCACAGTGAAATCAAGTGCATGACATATGTAGTTTTCAACTACTATGCAAAGTGGCAGTCCTCTATCAAAAGGATATGTGAATAACCAAATCAAGAATAATGAGTAGATTGAAGACATAACCTCATTTCAGTCTAATGACAATGTTAAGAATTGGAGGGTTGATGATGCAGTGGCTTGAACAATCCCTTATAAATGAGAACCTAAAGAGATGGGGCCTTTTAGTTGATAGGAGGGTATAGAGGTTATATTCTTTTTTTAATAATTACATGACAGTTATCGAGGGTTATAAAGGCATGCAAAGGTGTATAGGACAGTGAGCAATGTCTTTCTAAAGAACAAGCATAGCTACAAAATCCAAAGGAAATGATGAAACATGTCGCTCCAATGTGAAGAGGACAACAACCATGGAAAGACAAACCTAGAATGGAGGAAAAATTCTCTTCTTTTCTTTTAGGAAAAAAAATAATCAAAGTCCATGGCCTGCTATAGTGAATACAAAAAATGATGCCAGTCAAAAATGCATTTCAAGCAAATAAAATGACTCGCAGCCTTGGTAGTTACAATAGCATGAAAGATCTCTCAAAACAATGAATATTTACCATAACATGTTAGGGATCAACTTATGATGCAGAGGTTTCTCGAGGGTCGAGAGAAAAATTTGTGTAGGGGCTTGAGCTAGAGTTTTAGTAAATAAAATCCCTTGAATATGCAAAGTGTGAGCATAATATTTTTATTTCAAAATGGAGTGTTCTTCATGAAATTTCCAGAAGATTCAAGCAAAAGAAGCCATGGCCTCTCATGGAGAAAACCAACAAAATAAATGTTTGGAGCCACCACAGAAATGAAAGAAAACATAGAAATAATAAAAGGGTTTTGTTATTTCCTACTCAAATGGAGCTCGACATGGCAGTTTATTCACAAATAATGAAGGATAGCTTTATTTCTAGTAAAAAAAGGCTTACCCTATTTGGTCTCAATGCGTTTCTATAGAAATTACAACATGAAAACTTTCAAGAAAAGCTCGTACAAGCTCCAGATTCTCCAATAAAGCTATAGAGAGGTGCGAGAACACATAGAGAAAGATCGAGCTCATCAAACCCTAGTTCAATGGCAGTGTGCAGAGAGCTTCACCAAAAAATCAGGGATGAAAATGAATGGAAAAGAAAGCCACGAGCTTCTTTTTGTTCTTAGGGTTTTTCTTTCCTCATTTGGTCAGCCTTGAGGGTTTTTTCCATATTATTTAAAAAAATTCATGCCTTAACTAATACCTTTGTGGTATTATTTTCCTTTTCACATTTTGCAAGCCTAAGCCTTTCATGCCTTAGTGTCTTTTTATGATTTTTGAAGAAAATCATGTGACTATATGCCTTAGAAGTTTTTATGATTTTTGAAGAAAATCAAATACAAAGAGTGGATGTCTTATACTTTGCAAAAATTTGAGTCTAAACTGTATACACCTTCTATTTATTTTTTTGCAAAATTATCAAACTCAAGTCTTTATCCCTCCTATTTTGCTTAAGTCTGAAAACTACAAAAAACATTGTAATATTTTATTAAAGAATTTTTTTTATAAATTTCTTTAATAAGTGTCAATTAAAATGAAAAATAAAGCAAGTGTTGAGTGTCCTCATAAAAAATTTCAGTTTACCTTCTATTTCTGCTTGAGTTCCAATTGTGCAAAATGGAAAGAATGAGTGAACTGAGCTTTCTATTTTTGATTTTAAGTTAGAACTTAGTGATTTTTGAGTCTTTTTGGGTTGATCCACTTGGGAGGGAAATTTTTCACCTATTTTCACTCGTTTTGGATCAGTTCTATGCCTTATTTTCATGTCTTTTTCCCTTTGCTCTTAAGAGGCACTTTGAGTTTCTATTTTGGTGAGCAGTTAACTAATATTTTTTCCCATTCACTCATGGAGACTCATTGGAGATATATATTGGAGAAAAACTTAGTTTTTGGGAAGTTTAAATTATTGCTTCTTCCTCTCTTGATCATTTGCAAAGAGTTTTGTAAGCCTTTTTGTAACTCAGCCTTTTACAATTTGATACAAAAGCTCCTTTCAGATCAATAAAAGTAGCAGTGTATTCCTATCTCATGGTTTTTGTCTCATTTTGTAGTAAATGATTTGATGTTTCATTGTGATTCTAAGTGTTGAATCCTTTTTATGTCTCATTATTGCAAATCTATGTGTAGAAGTTTCATGTAATGCAGGTTGTGTGCTGTGTTTAATTTCAAGCCTTCATACAAATGACTTTTGTATTGCATGTTTCACATGAGATTGTGAGAGTAAATGTTTTTTGAGAGATGATTGTGAGTTGAATTAGTGAATACTTTTTTAAAGTTTCTGGTGCATCACCCTTTAGATTTTAATATTTTCATTTCAGTTATTCTTCTATCCCTTTTCTCAAAAAAGTTTGTATTTTTAGGTGATTTACCAGGGGAACCAGCCCTCTTTGCAGTTTCATTCTCATTATAAGCCACCCACAACTTGAGAATGTTTCCATGTTACACAAGATAGTTGAGTCTAACTCAACTAGGGTGTGATCCTTGTTGATAATAGGAACTATTAATGGCAGAAAATTATTTTGTAGTTGATTTAGATGTTACTACTGCCAAATGGGCTTGGAGAAGCTGGATTGAGAGTGGAGCTGCCAACAATTTGCAGGGTAACTTTTTGGACTTCACTGCCAGGGAATTTACTAAGGAAGAAAATATGGTACAGAAAAGAGCTACATGTGTAGGATTGCATGAGGAATTAATGGCATAATGTAAGGAAATAGTCTTCAAAATTGCCAAGGTTGAGTTGCCATCTAATGATCAACTTGCCCCAGCCTTAGTAAATTTTATTACATATGTTGCAAAAGAGAGGTTGGAAATATTTTGATAGAGGAAAAATATTTGTAGCTCTAGCTAGAAGACAAAGTCAATTACATCAAAGTGCACACCGAGATTTTAATTAATATTTCTTGAATATAAAATAGGACAGGAATATTTCACATTCTCCTAGGTTCACATGTGAACCAATTTTATATTAAAAGGAATATTGCAATTGTATTTAATGTGATGTAAACCCTAAATGGTAGTAAATTTGGACCCTTGGATGTAATTTAATCCTGGCCATTGGTTCAAATTGTAAAAACTATAAATAGCAACTTCCTCTCATTTGAAAAGAGAAAGATGAATTGTTGCAAGAAGGAATTTTAAAGCAATATAAAGGAAGGAATTGAAGTGTGGTGAATTCCTTGTGTGCTCTTATTGTATGCATGATTCTATCTTTCAATTTAGCTTATAGCTTAGTTTTTAGCTTTGCTACTTTATGTTCAACTTTAATAGTGATAAAGTGTTAAGGTATTTGATACATTTCTAGCTCATACTTTTAACGGTTTGTTGGTGGTAAATTGTTGTGTAAAGTTAGTCTGAGCTTACTCTTTTAATATACTTAAGCTCAATTGTGTATGTTCATGCTTCATGTATTAATGTCACAGTCTAAAGATATGAAGACAACCTTGGGAGATTGCACTAGTTCTACGATACTGTAGAGTTTTCTTGGTTAAGCAGAGCTTGGTTTTGGGATTCTATCTATCTTAACACCTGCCATTGTTATTGTTGTCCTTAGTTTTCAAAATTAGGAAATTCCTCCAAACCCCTTAAATATTTTTCTATTTCTTTAAAAATCTATGTTAGTTTAGGATAAAAGCATCACTTACATTGATAAATTTGATGATCATATCATTTCAGATTTTAGAATTTGGAAGTTGCAGCTAGGGTTTACTTTATCTTTAGACTTTGCAAAACCCTTGTTACTGACCTATAAGTTTTAGTCTTTTTTGACCATAAATTCTCTTTGTGATTACCATCATTACACATTATCACTAAGTTATTTCCTGCATTGTCAAGATGTGACATTAGAGACCTTGGGGTTATTTCTAAATTTTTTTCTGTAGAAAGTTACCTTTCAAGAGAGATAGAGTACTTGTGCTTTTTTTGTGTTGTGTAGTGCAAAAAAATTCATCAATACTCCCTAGAACTTTGGACCTAAATTTAAATTATGTTTTTGGTGGTGTTTTAAAATCTCCTAATTCATATTTCAATGTTGGCTTGTGATATTTGAATTTTAGGAAATTAAGGATACATACCTATAAACACAAGGTCATTTCACGAAGTTTCACCTAGAAATCTTATGATATTTTTATGAGAATTCTTCAAGAATTTCAAGAGAAATAAAAGGCATTCAAGAGCAGGTATATCAAAGATTTATTGCAACGTTGATGATCTATCCATCATGTCAAAGTCTTCTTGCATCATGCATGTTTTTAGAGCTAACATTGTGATGTAGGTTTCAAGATCAAGTCAAGCATTCAAAGCATTATTCAACTATCAAGATCCACATCCAATTCATCCATTTCATGCAAGTTGTAGACTTCCTAAGATCTCCATTATCAAGGTTTCTACAAGGGTTTGTTAAGTGGTAACATAGCTTTGTTCATTCTTCATTCCCTCTTTCATGCATTATTTGAATTCAAAGTTTGATTACCAAAATGGGGTTTGACCAAGGAAAACCCCCATTCACCCCAAAAAAAAATTCTCTCGTGTGGGTGTGATTGAAAATTTAGGTTGAAGAATGATTGAAGACCTTTTGAAGAGAAAAATTTCAAAAGTTGTCGAAGTTTTCAAATCATGGAATCTAACCTATAGATTTGATTTCCAACTTTTTAACACTGAAACCTAGAGAAATCAAAAGCTACAGATCAATATCAGAGGCTTTTGAAAGTTGCAAAAAACTTTGAAAAAAGGCCCATTCGCCCATGGGCGAATGAGTCCCATTCAACCTTCAAAAATTGCCTCTTGGTGACAGGTAAACACATTTCTTCCCTTCTCAAATTTGTAATTAGTTTTATGGTTCTACTAATATTGATTTTAATATTTTTGTTTCAAGTGTTAGATTGCATTTTGGAGTTGATTTGCTATTTTTAAGTTTTTCTCCCAAAAGAGCTATTTGACCTTGATCCCATCCTTCAAGCATAAGGAAATTTGAAGATTCTCACATTAAGTTGATTCACCTATGGGTTGTTGGTCAATTCTTTGTGGGGATCTCATTTCGTAATGAAATATTGAGAAACAGGTCCATCGTACCCCCTTTGTTACCATCCCATATTTTCCAAAATCCTTATTTTTTAATGTTTCACCACCTAATCACACATCCACCTTTTTCAATTTCATTAGGAAGAGGGAGAGTGTCACAAATGATTAGAATTGACCTTCAACCCTTAAGGTGAGTCAACCCCAAGTTTGGACACTTTGATGCCCTAACTTCCTCATGACATAAAAACAATAAAATATGACTAAACATTAGTTATGGGAGAAGAATAAAATTGAATTAAAAATCCAATTTATGAGATATATCACTTAAAACACAAAGTATTATGATAACACTATAAAAAAAATCAATCAACTGGCAGATCTGAGAAGGTTAAGATATTGTGCACCTATCACCAAAAATGTCGTAAAGTGTCCTGCCAGGACTCATTCACCCAAGGGTGAATGGGTCTTTGTAGAGGGATTTGAAAATTATTTTTACAATCCTCTGGTGTCGAATCTAACCTTTTGATTCCCCCAGGTTTCACTATCGTAAATCCAAAAATAAATTATGTAGGTGAGCTTTTGTATCTTGACAACTTTGATGACAACTTTCACAACTTTGTGAAATTGCATTTTTGATCCAATTTTAATCCTTCTTCACCTACAAATATGTAAACACAAAAAGAGGATACAAATATTTGTTTTTGGTGTATAAGGGTTTTCCTTGGTCAAACCCTAGTTTGGTAATTAAACTTTGATAATGAAATGAAAGCATAAATGGAAGGAATGATGAATGAACTCTAGCTTGTTGTAACTCACCAAACCCTTTAATGGCTGACCTTAAAGGACTAAAGTCTAACACATCAATCCAAGGATTAGATCTTGCATGAAATGGATTGATTGGATGCTTGATTTGACACTTGATTTGATGCTTGAAAACTTGAAACCTACATCACAATGTCAACTCAAAAACATGCATGAACACACATAAATCTTGATGGCATGATAGTATATTGAATGCTACAATAAATGATTGATAAATCTGCTCTCCAATTCTCTTGACAATAATCTTTGCTTTAGGAATGCTTGCATAAGGTGTGTTCTAATGTTGAATTGATAAAAAGACCTTGTATTTATAGGTAATTTTCTAATTTCCCAATAATTAGGCATCAAAATATGACAACTGCAATTTGAATTTAGATCATAAAAACGTTGCCAAAAACATATTAAAAAATGAGATCCTAAACTTAAAGAGGACCCATTCACCCTTGGGCGAATGGTTCCTAGGCCCTAAACCTAGGACACACATTTTCCAATATGTGTAATTTGATGTTTGCAATTTTTTAATGTAGGTTCCCCTTTCGGAAAATGAAATTAATTAAGCTTTTAAATGTATAATTGGGACAATTAGAGGCTTAATTAAGTCCAATTAATAAAGGGGATGCAAACATAGTGTGAAAATGTAAACGTGTACATTTTTCTACACTACAACAGTATATGGAATGTTAACTAGGTGTACAAGATGATTTTGTTCTTCAAGTGAAAGTTGTTGCAAATGATTTGTTGGATTTCAGGGTGTTGATGGAATATTCAGATTATTTTAAAGTGATGTGTGTGGTCTGTGAGTCATCTTTGGATTTGGTGAAGTGTGTACTCAAATGTTTAATGGTGTTAAAACTAGTCCAACCAACATTGGGTATTTACACTAATTGCATATATGCTTCAGTGTAAATGGAAGTGTCATGTTGCATATATGTATGGATTTAGGTCTAATTTAAGGTGTTATGTGGTCTTCTTTTATTCCTCTCCACCACGAGAATGCTTAGTGTCGACCTAATTTGAATTTGTATGTTTGAGGTGTATATTCAACCTTGTGAATTATTTTCAAGTTTGTTATGGGTATATATGTGTGTTGAGTTCATGGAGGATGTATGTATGAAGTGTG
>VDFB02270651.1:239510739-239617635 GCA_007258455.2 Sequoia sempervirens
AAGTTTCATTCATTAATGAGAAGTTGTAGAAAAAATCATGTGGGCCACCATTGTGCGGATGCCAAAGCTTTTCGTGTCGTTTGTGGAAATTTCTCACTATGGTGCTAGGCTCATTGGATTTTGCAACACCTATCCTCGCAAACTATTAGCCTTCACATTGATGGCACCCACAGTTATTTTTCCTACATTTTAATGGTCTCCACACTATGAATTTTTGCAAATTAGGGTTTTGCATGTATCAAAAAATCTATCTGCATTTATTACATTGAATAGTGGTCGAGTAGATTTCATTTGCACTCTTAGCATTCGTAGAATTTGGGAGCTCATTTCCTCTTGTTGTTGCACTGAATTTGTGGGGACTTTGTGTTCGATCTTTTTCCTTGTACCTACGCATTTTACTAGGTTAGAGCTCTATTGCATTTTTCATTTGATTTATAATCTTGTCCTTTATCAGTTGGGTTAACAAGGGTTGTGCTGCAAATGTTTTAACTCAAACATTAAACC
Source organism: Sequoia sempervirens (assembly GCA_007258455.2). Lineage (NCBI taxonomy): Eukaryota > Viridiplantae > Streptophyta > Pinopsida > Cupressales > Cupressaceae > Sequoia > Sequoia sempervirens. The sequence goes on from VDFB02270651.1 coordinate 239,511,244, forward strand.
CTCCCATGAAACGTCACCCATGGAAGTCCATCTCCAATGGGATCAAATCTTGGCCAGAACCTTGACTTCTCTTGCCTTTACTCCTTTTTTGCATTTGACCTTGATCAGGGCATTGAATTTAAAATTTTACCAAGTCCTATAACCCTCATGGAATTGTGAATGGGGGAGGCCATACCTTATGATCCATTTCAATGGCATATACTATAATGGCACCCACCTTGGTGGTGCCCGTAGCAATGATTTCTACCTTACCGATCATGCCTTGAAAGCTAAAAGATCCTAAGTATGAAATTCTTTGCAAAGTTTTCCTTATGGAGAAACAACTCGCATGAGCTATTTTTATGGCATAAACCTTTATAGCCCCTACACCTATGACTTTCACATGATGTACTTCCACAATACCTCTATATGGACTTTTAAAGCAATGAATGTTAGTCTCAAAAATTCCCACATGCAATGATGAACTTAAAACTTAACTTGAGCTTTGAAACGCTAAACTAAAATGATTGCAGAGATTTGAATATGGGAAACCAACCTTCATAAGTTGTTTCAACGGTATAAACTTAAACGACTCCCACCATCACGAATTTTGCATGAGTAATCTCCACATTCACCATTTGAGCCTTAAAATGAAGTAAATAAGCCCATGAATTTCCCACGTCCATGAATTAAGGATGAGATCAAAACTTACTAAGTCAATTATGCTTTTGGGAAGATTGAATGCAGGAAGCCATGAAATTCATGCTATTATTTTGGCACCTTTCTCACTGGCTTCCACCTCCATTCCTTTCACAATTGAATTTTTCGTAAGGGGTTGAAAGAAAAAGTGAACTTAATCAGAGTGTTAGCTTGCTTTGCATCATCATTTCGTATGTGTTGAAATGCATTCATCTTAAAATTGCTAAGTATAATCTTGTTGTAGAAATGTTGATGTGGGATGCCATGTGTGGGGCACTATTTCATTAGCACCATTAGTGATGGCTTCCACATTCTGCATCCCCACATTTTTTTGGCTTCTGCAAGTTCCTAGCCTACAAAACACAAAAACCCGCAAATGATCAAAAATTGCTCCAAATGATGAATTCGATGGATTTTTCTTTGTGTTTGCTGCATATAATGATGTTTTGTGATGATTTTGTTCTAATTAACACCTTTCTTTCTTCATCAGTCAAAGTTATTTATTACGTGTTCCCTATGTAGGATTTATGGAAAAGGCCGACAAAGTAGGAAAAGCCACGAATGCAGCAAAGAGCGAGAAGGAAAAGATGAAAATGAAGTACGAGTTTCATGGAGTGGAGTGCACCTCAAAGATCTTGTCACATTGGGAAAAAGTTTCTAATATTGACCTGGGACAGATCAATATCGATGAATTCCGACAATGTGTCCTGGTTCAAGCCAAAAATGAAATGGCATGGAAGTTAAAGAAAGGTGGCATTGCATGGGAAATAGGTTTTCCCCCATCTCTAATCAGTCCAAAGTTGATTTTTGGGTGTCGAGAGTGTTATCATAAGGAATCAAGGAGAATAATAACCTCTAAAGGATGAGTGGTGGAAAATTTAACACCCATGTCTATTGGAAAGAATTTCAAGATTCATTCGTTTGATAAGATGGAAGAATGTGAGGAGTATGCTTGTAATGTGTGGAAAGAAAATCCTATCGCTTGTATAAAAATGATAAATCAAAAAAGGATGCTTGATCCCTACCCTAGTGCAGGAAAGCCACCAAAGAAAATTTATCAAAGCGACTTCATGGAAGAAGTCAATGATCTAGTGACGCTCTTCAGTAGACTGATGGGTCTTTTGATCTCCTTTTTCTTTGAATATTGGATGTGGCACTTTATAGAAGAAATTCTGAGGGGGGATACAAAGTTTCATTGGGAAAAAATGATAAGTGATAATATCCATGCTCAGAGAGTTCTATATGACTTCCTACATTGTTTACCTGCTAGCAACAAACTTTCCATATAAGGGTCTACGTGCAAAGGTGAGCTTGGGACAAGAATAGACCAGAAAATTGTCTATGAATGCTATCCACAACTACAGTTTAGGAATTTCAAGAAGAACTATAGGCAAGTGAATGATTATTTTATCATGTATGTTCTTCAATCACTGTCAAATGACTTTGGGAAGAGGTTGTCACATTATGCTAAAGTGTTGATAAACAACCTTGGTTACTGGTTTATTCAGTTCCCTAACTTCACTTACTTAAGAGTTGAGGGTTTTTCAGGAGCTCCATATCAGCTACCCAGGTATCTAAGTGATAGGATAGTTTTGTTGGAATGCACACAACAATTACAAACCTCACATCTTTTGTTGCAATCAAAACATTGTGCAGGAGTTCCCTATCCCATTACTTTTGGTCAAGGGTTATACTCATGTCCCGCTACTACTTGTGCAGAGAATTTAGATAAAGAAATTTTAGATTATGACCTCATCCTTCATACTGCACGAGGGAACATGGATCCATGGGGAAAATTGAAATAACAGGTTGGTGGCAGCACACTCACAAGCTACATATTGAAGATTTTTGGGAAAATTGTGATGGCAATAGTGAAGTCCGAAAAAGGATTTACATGAAAATTTCCATGAGATTCATAAGAACTCTTGATCTATATGCTATTCCAGATTAAGTAGTGGAGTATGGAAATACTATCGATGAAAAGATGTTTAATACCATTTCCAATGCTCCCCTATTGGTTATTGATTAGGTGGAGGTAGAGATAATAGATTTGGACACAATCATGTGTCTAGTAATGCAATGAACAAAGAAATGGTTAGATGATCAAATAGCTCAATTGTAGCAGCAAGGTGTTGAGCTCACTTATGGAGAGTGGAAGAAGAAAATAACTTGGAGTGTGATCAGGGTGACAAAACTAAAATTGAGGTTGTGGTTGGATCTTTAAGAAATGTACAAAAGTCTCCACCAGCCACCCAGTTAAGGAAGAGGAATGAAGTATCATAAAGACAACCAACTGGGAAACCTCAAGTTTATGCAAGGAAGACCATGGAAGGACAAATGCCTCAAAAGAAAACTAAAAATATGGGAACCTTTGTTCCTAATATGGATACAATAAAGGAGGAACCCTCTCCTCCTCTGGAGGATCCAAAGCCACAATCACCGCCATGCTCACCAACACCAACATCATCCACTACACCGCTACCATCAGTTTCCACTCCACCTCTGCTTCCCATATCATCTCTTCCTATCATGGACATATTAGTCCACCTTCCATCCAACACCCCAACTACCTCTGTGGTTGTGATCGATTCCTCCTCATTTGCCTCATCTTCCCCATCACTCTCGATCTCGCAACCAACTTTCTCCACTTTTCCACTTACCATTTATGCTGCTCCTTTGGTGCCAAATACTTTACTAGAATCCTTTGTTGCCTATTTGAAAAACCTAATTCAAGGGTTTTCAGAAACGTTTTTGTCATCAGAAGCAAAATATATAATGTCTCAACTCACTTTTGCTCTACAAACTCCTCCTACTGAGCCACCTAAGATGGAAGCAACTGAGAAAATATGGGAGGAAATGTAGAAAAAGGGTAAAGAAAATCTTGAGGAGGACGTCGGTGCAGGTAAAGAATCTATGCGATTTGGTCAAGAGGACTATTATGAGCATGTAGATGGACTAAGAATTTTTGACCTAGATGAAGAAGTTTTAGATGATGAAGGACAACAAACTTTGAAGGAGGGAGATCTGAGAAAGAATTTTGAAGAACACCTCCACTTAGAGATATTTGATGACGGTGAAAAACACGATGATGAGAAAAATTAATTCTTAGAAACGAATTAGTGTAAGGATCAAGGTAATGAGGAGCTCCACTTGGAGAAAGAGGAAGATATCGAAAAAATTGAAGAAAAGGAAAATCTCAATGAAATAAATGTTGAATATGCTCTAGGACAAGATGTGCATGATAAAGGTAAAGGAATGATGCAGGAAGAAAAATCAATTGAAGAAGAGAAGGATGTTGATGATTATCAAAGGCATGAGGACGATGCGCCATAAAAAGATCAAGGAGATACAGAGAAAATGCATGAATTCAACACTACATCTTCTAATCAACAAACATAAATTCCTTCATGGCTGGAACAATAATTGAAAGGTAAGGCTCCAGTATTACAAGATCCTAAGGCTCGTGTAGAAGCAACATTGGCATGCGCTAAGGTGAAACCTAAAGAGAAGAAGAAAGAAATGATTAAGTCGCATATCACAACTGACATGTTAGGCTCTCATGTTATACATGTGGAAACTCCAGTAGTGGACAAGGATGCAAAACCATCCAAGCTATTGATTATCAGGTGGCATCCATCAACATTGGACCAGCAACCAGAACTCAAAAGAGATGAATTCCAAGGTCTTGTGTCCAATATCCTCAACCAGATGGATAAGGATTAGGAAAAGAAGATGGAGCTGAAGGCACAAGAGGCTGAGTTAAAAACCTTTATCTAGTAGTGGGTCACATTAATTTGGGGATGAAGCCCCAACTGAGTCTCCTGTGCCTGCAATTTTTTCAAAGGAAGAAGTTAAAAAAATGGAGAAAATGAAGAGTTGAACTAAGTCCATTGAAGATTGGATAGGTTGGGTGATCGTCGTTGGAAATAGAGCTATATTTGCTAGTGTGGACATGCACAATCATTTCTTGATTTTGAAGAAAGAAACAGAAAGGGAAATATAGAATTGCAAAGTGTTCATTGGATATTATAATGTCACATGCCTGAAACTCCATGTTATGAAGGGATTGTCTGAAGACGTGTTGCTATGAGAAATTTATTTTATAAAGGAGTAGTTGGAATATCCTTAAACATGGAGCTTTGCAATCAAATTTTGGAGAGATGTCCTAGTCAAGGCACTGGAAGATTTACAAAATTTAGAGGCTTAGGTTACTAAGAATTTGGACAAATGTAATGAAGTTTTGGAACTATTAATGGGAGAAGTTGGAATATCCTAAAACATGGAGTTTTGCAATCAACTTTTGGAGGGTGTCCTAGTCAAGGCATTGGCGGATTTGAAAAATTTAGAGGTTCAAGTTAATGAGAATTTGGATGATAGTTAATGATGGTGAAGAATATGATGATGAGAAAAATGAAGAATAATTCTTAGAAATGGATTAGGGTAAGGATTAAGGTAATGAGGAGCTCCACTCGAAGAAAGAGGAAGATATCAGAAAAAATGAAGAAAAGGAAAATCTCAGTGAAAGAAATGTTGAATCTACTCAAGAAGGAGAAGATGAGCATAATAAAGGTAAAGGAATAATGCAAGAAGAAAAAATAATTGAAGAGAAAGATTTTGATGATGCTCAAAGGCATGAGGATGATGTGTCATCAAAAGATCAAGGAGATAAAAAGAAAACACATGAATTCAACACTTTCCTCTAATCAAGAGACAAAAAATCCTTCGTGGATGGAACAACAATTGAAGGGTAAGGCTCCGGTATTGCAAGATCCTAAGGCCTATTTGGAAGCAAAATTGGTGAGCGCTAAGGTGAAACCTAAGGAGAAGAAGAAAGCAAATATTAATTCACATATCACAATTGACATGTCAGGCTCTCGTGTTAGACATGTGGCAACTCCAGTAGTGGACAAGGATGCAGACACCATCTAGGCTGTTGATTATCAAGTGACATCCATCAACATTGGACCAACAACCAGAACTCAAAAGATAGATGAATTCCAAGGTTCTATGTCCAATATCCTCATCTAGATGGATAAGGATCAAGAAATGATGATAGAGCTAAAGGCACAAGTGGTTGAGATATCAACATTTATCTTGCAATGGGTCACATCTAGGGATGAAGCCCCAACTAAGTCTCTTGTGCCTACAATTTTATCAAAGGAAGAAGTTAACAAAATGGATAAAATGAAGAGTTGGACTAAGTCCACTAAAGATTGTATAGGTCAAGTGATCATTGTTAGAGACAGACCTATACATGTTAGAAACCAAGATCAGATTTGCAAACCAGAATATCCTTCCACAGAAGAGAAAAACAAAAAAGCAAGAGAGGTTGCAAAAAGATGTACAACATAATATTATTTAGGAATTCTTAATTACATGATAATGATTTGCTTTATAAAAGAAAAGATGCATAACCCTAATCTTATCTTGAGCAATAAGATACCTCAACAAGATAAAGATAAGAACCTATAACTTAGGAATTAAATAAAGCCTAAGTAAACTTATGCAAAGTGTAATTAATAATTAATTACACCAACACCCCCCCCCATAAGTGCAACTTAGGGAGAAGCAAATTATTATGCAAAGATGAGTCCTGACAACAAGTCCTGATCAGGTACTCATTTACAAATGCAATGATGAGGTAGAGAAGGAAAACCCAGTGGGACAAAACCCCCCTACAATGAGATGACTGCTGCAAAGAAGCACTGGAAGAACATTGTGGAGTAACACTGGAACCGCAATCCGATAAGAAAGGAAAGATACTTTTGTCTACAACTGAAACCAAAACCAGAATCATGATAATGTGACAATAGACCTGATGCCACAGAACACTAGAAAACTCACAAACTGGAACCCTGGAATCTGTGAAGCAATAGTAGATGAGATGATGACAGAATCTGGAAGCTGTGTATCTCGATGCTCTGATACCATGTTAGAAACCAAGATCAGATTTGCAAACCAGAATATCCTTCATTTTATTCCTCTTCACACTTGGCAGTTTGTTTTTCTAAAGGGAACACACTCCCCTTTTCTCTCTAACCTCTTCATCTTCAACCATCCATTCTCTAGATTAAATCCAGACCGTTGATTTCTACCATCTAGGCTCATGCCTTAGAAAATCTATAAGTAGACCCTCATTTACAACAAAAGAATATAGAGAGAGCTAAGCATAATTACACTCTACAAAATTTTAGTTAGCATTATCATCTTAGCATTGTCATTATAGTATTTGCTTTTTAGCATCAAGTAGTTTAATCATGGCATTACCATTAGCAACATCTTAATTACTGTAGTTTCATTATATCATTTCCATTAGTAGCATCATTATCTTTGCATATCAATGTACAACTAGTTTAGCAATCATGTAATGTAGGAAATCTTTCTTGCATTTCCAACATCTCTCATTCTTCAAGTTGTCATTTGGAAAGTCATGTGCATGAACAATCTGAGAGCAAAATGACTTAAAGAATCCTTGGAGATAGAGGACAATGAGATGCCATTGGGGAATTGTTTGTTTCAATTTTATTATCATTTGAATTCCTTGATATAATGTTTCATTGGTGTGTTGTATAAGTTTTGATTTGCTTATTCATGATACGTTTTATATCTTCACATAAATTTGCGCCCACTGTGGGGCTTAGCCTCATTTTTAACATTTTCTGGCAAGTTTTCGTCAATAGGTTCATTCGTGGATTTCGATGTAGCGCACCCGAAGCCTTTTTCAACGCATCCAAGCTTTTTTATAGTGCATCTACCTGCTCTTTCAGCGCATCTACCTGCTCTTTTAGTGCATATATAGGATTTTGGTTTCCTTTTCTACTTTCCAGAATAGAGCATTTAGTGTGTTTAATAGTGCATATACTGAATCTTTTAGGGCATATGCTCTTTGTTTTAGTGCATATACCTTTATTTGTAGAAATTTAAAATTATGGAGACTGATCTATATCTTTCTATTCTGCGGGTGCTTTATACGCTGTCAAAGACATATTTCTAAGACTACTAATGATGTTTGCAGGGGTTGGAGTTATTTTCCTTTGATTAAATTAGGCATCTAGTTTAATTACAAGGTTAATAAACACCATGTATGTTGTGTTTGTAAAGTGATAGGCCTATGCTCTCCCCTTTACTGGGTGACCAAAATGATAGACTCACTCTTTCATTTTATTGCAATAGCACCTTTAGAAGGCCTTTCGTAGTGGGAAAAAGTACTCACCCTATGAGAATGACCTAAGTGGGAACAACTAAAGCCAAGTATTCCAACCCACTATAATCAAACGTGAATCGTGATGAAAATCACATTCAACAGTAGTGTGCATTGATAACCATCCCCAAAGCCTTTGTTCTAAAGGTTGGGAGGTCTCCTGAAGGAGTTTATCATTTTTCCACACCGAACAAAAACCCTTACTAAGAACTTTAAGTGTAGTAGCCAGCTAAGTCAATTCCCGAACATTATAATATTCACAGTGCAATGGGAGGGAAGAATCTACCCCCAAGATACTCACCATATAACTACTAGGGATTACTGGCCAAAAGTGAAGAAATTGACTTTTGGTTAAGACCCAAAAAAGAAAAAAACACGGGCCCCCTCTAGGGAGTGCATGACTATGTGAGCTAACGTAAGTCTAAGATGTGGGTTGTGATGTTATTAATGACCCTTGACATTAGAAACAAAAGAAAGACCAAACAAACTTTCAAAAAGTGGTGACATTTCTAGTTTAGCGCATAAACTTCCTGTTTCAACGCATTGAGTTCATATTTTAGTGCATATAAGGTTTGTTCTAGCACATTTTCTACATCTATCAGTGCATAAGCTTTATGTTCCAACGCATTTTTGACATCTTTCAACGCATAAGCTTTCAGTTTTGGCACATTTGCCACATCTTTCAGCGCATCAGCTTCCCGTTCTGGTGCATTTAAGTGAAAGTCTAGTGCATCTAGGCTTTGTTTTAGTGCATTTACCCCATCTTTCAGTGCATATACTTCATGTTTTGGTGCATTCACTTGATACTCAAACAAAGAGCTAAATTGAACTTTTGTCTAAAAATAAGAATCATATTTAGGGATCCTTTTTAGAGCAGAGATCATTCCTTGGTACAACATTGGTTTAAACTTGAAGAAATTGGATTTTTCCAGTGAAATCCCTTTAACTAAACTTGGATAAAACACTTTAAAGTGTCAAATCATCAATCTCATCTTTGATTGTTATCTAAGTTTCACCATCAGGATCTATCATCCTTCATCATGAAACAAACGCTCTACATCAAATTTTTAACCTAGTCTCATCAACAGGATCCATCATCCTATTTGACTTAGGTATCTCATTGACACTCCCAAAACAAAGATCAAATTATAGTAAAACTCTATCACTTGCATGCTCGTTTTAACAAGAGCCCAAAAAAAAAACCTTAGAGAAAAAGAAATAGAAACTCAAACCATCATGGCAGAAGGAGAAGAACATCCTTTTCATATATTTCACCAACCTAAAACAGATGAGATAACTGATGAGGACATTCAACAAGCTTAACAAGACCCTAAATTTCATAAGTTCATGGAGAAAATTTTAGAAAAAGATGGAGAGAAATACTTTTTGATGCTGGAAAATCAAGGTGTAAAACTACCCAATGATTTTAATGTGAACCAATTGAATGGAGCTCCCAAGAAAATAGAAGTTGATTCACGAATCATAGATCCAATGAATGCCTTAACTCAAAAAATGCAAAATATTCAACAACAAATCCAAGAAATGCAAAGGGGAACAACCAAGAGATATTTGTTGCAAGACATCTGTCCTAGCCATTTGACAGAAATCTGAATATGATACCTTTTCCACCAAACCATGATCTACCAAAATATGAAAAATACAATGGAAAAACCGATCCTCAAGATCATGTAAGAGAATTTTGCACCATGAGTTTGGAATTTGCACATGAAGAGACCTATCTAATGAGATTATTTCCATGAAGTTTGGGTGGTCAATGCATGGAATGGTTTTCAAAACTCCCACTAGGTATTAGATCATTTGAGGAGCTGGTAAACAAATTTATCACCCAATATTCATACAACATTCAACATGAAATAACCATGAAAGATCTTTGTAACACAAAATAGAAAAATGGTGAGTCATTTCCTATGTTTTTACAAAGATGGAGACAATTATTTGCTAGATATGCTTGTCCTATACCTGAGAAAGAAAAAATGGTAATCTTCATTGACAATCTCAATAGTGAGATGAGTTATAGACTCCAATTACAATGTCCACCCAGCTTTGAAAAGATGTTTGAAAATGGACTTAAGATTGAGGAAGCCTTGGTTAAAAGAGGAGTATTAAAAATCTACAATGAAGGAACAAACTCTAATAACTCTTCCAATCATCATAACAACAATGAAAAATCCAAATTCTAGACAAGAAATAAGACTGCTAGTAATGATGGTGCAATTGACATGCATAACACAAAACCAATCTTCAATTTATCAGGTATTACACCCAAAAAAAATCAAAACAACAACCAAAATAGTAGTGAATCTAAACCAGCTCCACCACCACAACAAAGGAAGTTTACACCTTTTGGACAATCACTTGAATCAACATTAAAAGAACTTCTTGCAAACAAACTTATAACATTACCAGAGGCATGATATTTTGAACCAAGATTCAAACCATCATGGTGGAACAATGCATATTATTGTGAATTTCAAAGAAAGAAAGGTCATAAAACAAATGGTTGTATGCAACTAAAACATTTGGTGCAAGAATTGATAGACAGACGTGAAATATCAATAGAAGGACCTCAAACAAATGTTGATCATGGAGCATTTAAAAACCCTCTACCCAACCATGAAAAAGGAAAATCCTCTTTGACAAGCAAAGGGAAGAATGTGAATTATGTCTATGATACTACAATCCTTCACATTGTTGTAGCTGATAATCAAATCAATGACATGAAAATCAAGGATAAATAAGACCTTACTGCAGCTGATAACCAAATCAAACTCATCAAAATCAATGATAAACAAGACATTGCTACCATCAAAATCAAAGATAAACAAGACATTGTTGCAGCTAATAATCAAGTCAATGACATCAAAATCGAGCATAAACAAGACATTTCTATAGCTGATAACCAAATCAATGTCATCAAAATCCACAATAAACAAGAAAATATGCTAGTAAATGTGACCACAAGAGCACAGTACAAGTTTGTATTAAAAGGAAATACATCTAAAACACCTACTTCCCCTTCAAATCAATACAATATCGTAGACCAATTGCAAAAGATCCCAACACAGATATCCATACTGGAACTTAAAATTTCACTAGCTGACAAGGATATTATGGAAAAAGCTCTAGTGGACACCACAATACCAACTAATTTGGAAGTTTTTCAATTCCAAGCCATGGTGGGACATTTGACTACACTCCATTGTTTATCCTTCTTTGAAAATGATGATGCATCCCTCACTCATCCACTCAATGCTCCACTCCATATTGAGTTTATAATCCATAAACATCAGGTCAAACATGTTTTAATAGATGGAGGAGCTAGTCCAAATATATGCACCTTAAAGCTTATCCGTGCATTGGGATTTTCATAAAATGCTATAGATTCCAGAAGAAAGATCACCATAAAAGCTTATGATGATGAAGAAAGATCCTCTCAAGGACTGATTGTATTTCCAATTCAAGTGGGACCAGTTCAAAAGGATATAATTTTCCAAGTTTTAGACAAAGATTTGACTTATAACATACTCTTGGATCGACCTTGGATTCATGAAATGCAAGAAATTCCATCAACATACCATCAATGGTTGAAATTCCCTTACAATGGACAAGAGATCACAATTTCAGAAGATTCTAATAATCCCCAATACTGCAACACTCTCAAGACAGTTCAATATGTTTTTGTACCACACAACAAAGAAGCTCACACTTCTATTTCATCAAGTAATGATGGACAACTCAATTCTTTGTCAAATCAATTTGAGAAAAAGGTTCAGTCGAAGGATAAAGGAATTGGTGATTCTATTTCCTTAGGTAATGAAGGACAACTTAATTCTTTGTCAAATTAGTTTGAGAAAAAGGTTCAGTTGAAGGATAAAGGCATCGGTGATTCTATTTCCTCAAGTAATGAAGTCCAACTCAATTCTTTGTCAAAATAGTTTGAGAAAAAGATTCAATTGAAAGATAAAGGCATGGGTGAGTATTCTTTTGAGCGGTCCTTATGTCTCTCATAGCTACTACCTTCTCCAAAAACATATGGACAACCCTCAACATCTAGACAAAAATCTTCACAACCCATCACAATCTTTGATGGTAAATTTGTAAAAGCAGGTACTCTAGTTGATGAATCTAAGGACAAAGACATTCTAAATTGGATTTACAAAGATGAAGAGCAATCCCAAGCAGCAACTTCCAGCATACAAACAGAGCAATATGGTAAAGGGTTCTCAATCTTAGAAAAGATGGGATATGAAGGAAAAGGTCCTCTTGGAAAATGAAAAAGAAGGTATTGTGGAACCAATTCAGCCTATCACAATCAATGCAAAGGACAAGACAGGACTAGGATACAAAGAAGAGACAAAACAAGAAACCACTCAGCAGATTTGTTAGTGAATCCTCCAATTGTAAGCTAGTTCTGAAATAGACTCAAATATGAATGGGATTCACTATCTGAAGAATCTTTTCAAGAAAAATAAATTGATGTGATAAAGAGGTATGCACCCATACATATGGAGGGACAAAGTTCAAGGTCTAGACCACTTGAATTTGGATCACTACATATCGATGAATCTAGTGAAGATGATTAGACATCGACCAAGATAGATCATTCAGAGGATAGTAACATTATAGACCTTGAAATTGCTATCAAACACCTTGAAAAAATTTCCATCATGACCCTCACTGCCTTTGACCTTGAACAATTTGATGATTCCTTACCTTTGGTACATCCCGAACTCATTGACTGTGAATAAACCGAGCTACTTGATATCCCTATCTTTTCAAATGATGATGCCATTGTCAATTTCATTTGTTCTGAAAATCCTGAAATAAGTTCCACCAATGAATTTCATAATGAAGCTTCAAACAAGGGGAGTTCCAAATCTCTTAGCTATAAAATAAAGAATACAAAAAAATTGATCTAATGGCGAAAACCATTCAATGGCAGTATTAGATCATGAAAAAGTAAAAAGAAAGAGCATATCCAATGGTGAAAACCTCTCTGAGGCACTGAAGGATGAGAGATTTGACACTCTTCCTGAGCATTATCAAGAAAGATCTTTAGTATTGGTTGAGCCTACACAATCCATAAACATCGGTACTATAGAAACAAAAAAGACCATACACCTAGCAACATAAATGACAGAGCAAGAAAGGCCAAATTTCACCAAATTCTTCGAAGAAAGACAAATCAATTTTTCTTGGCCCTATGCTGACATGCCAGGAATAGATTTAGATATAATAATGCATCATTTATCCATAACACTTGGAGTGAAGCCTGTAAAGAAAAAATTGAGAAAAATGCATCCACACATCGCCCTACTAGTAAAAGTAGAATTTTAAAAATTACTAGATGCGGGGTTCATTCGACCAATCGACTATGTAAAATGGATTTCAAACATTGTACCAGTCTCCAAACTAGACAACAACATCAAAATATGCACAAATTTTAGGGATCTTAACAAGGCTTGTCCAAAGGATGACTTTCCTTTACCCAATATAGACATCATTATGGATTTAACGGTAGAACATGTTATGTTATCACTCATGGATGACTTTTCAGGCTATAATCATATCAAAATTGTACCAGAAGATCAAGACAAAACAATTTTCACATGCCCATGGGGTAAATTTTGTTGGAATGTCATGCCTTTTGGATTAAAGAGTGTTGGAGCCACCTATCAGCGTGTAATGACAACAATATTTCATGACATGATGCACACATTCATGGAGGACTATCTGGATGACCTGTTAGCAAAATCATTCACCAGGGAAGGACATCTAGAAATCTCGGATAAAATCTTTACTCGATTGGAAAAGTTAAATGTACGCTTAAATCCAAAGAAGTGTGTATTCGTAGTAACATCAACAAAACTCTTAGGATACATAGTCTCAGCTAAAGGAATTGAAATAGATCTAGCAAAAGTTAAAGCAATCATGGAAATGCCACCTCCTAAGAACATTAGCCAACTAAATCTCTACAAGGAAGATTCCAATCCATTAGAAGATTCATCATGCAACTTGCGGAAAAAAGTCATCCTTTTACTCATTTTTTGCACAAGAATGTTTTTTTCAGATGGGATGAAAGATATGAAGTTCCCTTTAATCAATTGAAACAATACCTGATGAATCCACCTATATTGGTACCATCAATAGAGGGAAAACCACTTCTACTCTACATAGAAACTACTGAGGTATCTTTGGGAGCTCTGCTAGCACAAGAAGACTCTATAGGAAAAGAAAGGGCCATCTACTACATCAACAGAACACTAAGTGGCTATGAACTTAACTATACATTCATTGAAAAAGCTTGTTTGGCAGTAGTGTTTTCTACTCAACAATTACAACACTATATTTTAACACATACCCTCAAACTAATAGCCAAGATAGATCTATTAAAATATCTACTCAATAAAGCCACTCTAACATGAAGATTAGAAAAGTGGGTGATGATATTGAGTGAATTTTGCATTCAATATGTGGATAGAAGAGCAATCAAGGGCCAAGTAATAGCAAAATGGATCGAGTGCTAGAATCCTATTTGTTACTCCTCAAGGACACACTATCCCAAAATCTTACAGGTTGATGTTCCCCTACACAAATAACATGATAGAATAAGAAGCATTAATCATTGGTATCAAGGTAGTAGTGGAATGGAAAATCACAGAATTATAGGTTTATAGAGATTCTCAATTAGTCATCAATTAGGTTAATGATGGTTATCAGAAAAAAGATGACAAGCTGATGCCATACAAGAGAATGGTAGATGACTTCAAGAAATACTTTGTTGAGATAAAGTTTGAATAAATTCCAAGATTAGACAACAAAGTTGTAGATGTCATGGAAACCATTTCCTCTCTTTTACAAATACCAAAAAAATGAAGTCATTATGAATTCATGGTGGAACAATTGTTTAATCCCACTTATGACAATCCTGAATCCCAAGTCATGTTCCATCTAGTTGAGGCTGATTCTTCAATCTATGGGAAGATTTATACCTATCTGAGAGACAATACCCTTCCACCTGATCTATCCCGAAACCAAAAATGCAACTTTATCCATCAAGCAGCCACATACCTTGATAGATGATACACTTTATCGACGAGGTCTCGATGGTACTCTCCTCCGATGTCTTGAATGTGACGAATCTAAAACCGTATGAGAAGTTCATGAAGGTATTTGTGGCACTCATTCAAGTGGTATTACTCTAGCTAAGAAACTCCTATGCTTGGGAAATTATTGTCCAAACATGGAGAAAGAATCTTTTCAATTTGTTAAGAAGTACAAGAAGTGTCAAATCCATGGAAATTCCATGCATGCACCAGTGCAAGAGCTGCAACCATTCACATCAACCTAGCCTTTATGTCAATGGGGACTTGATCTTATGGGTAAGATTCATCCATCTTCCTCTAACAAACATAAATTCATAATCATAGCCATAGAGTATTTCACAAAGTGGATTGAATTCATCCCATTAACCACGATCACTAGTAAACAAATTACCTCTTTCATCCTAAACTACATTGTCTGTCAGTACGACATCCCTAGCTCCATTGTCACTGACAATGGTAGACCCTTCAAAAACCAAGATGTACAAGAAATTTGTGAAAATTTCCATATCCAACACCACTTTTCCACACCCTATTACCCTCAAGGGAATGGCCAAGTAGAAGCCTCAAATAAGACCATTTTGAAAATCCTAAAGAAAATTGTCAATGATGTTGGACGTGATTGGCATGTTCAACTAAACCCTACCTTGTGGGCATACCATACTAGCATTTGCACCCCTACAGGAGCCACACCATATGCCCTTGTGTATGGATCAGAATCCATCTTACCTATTGAGGTTGAGTTACCTTCACTCAGGTATCATTGAAAGTAAGAATTTCAGAGGAAGACTATCGAATAACTAGACTACATGAGTTGGAATTGTTAAATGAATGTCGTCAGCATGTTGTTGATCATCTGAAAGCTTATCAACAAAGAAATTCAAGGAGCTATAACCAAAAGGTAAGACCAAAAACATTTTGGGTTGGCGACTTGGTACTAAAAGAGAATCCTCACAATCAACAAGATCGGAAAAAAGAAGGGAAAATTTGAACCTAATTGGCTAGGTCCTTTTGTCATTGTACCAGAGCATATCAGTTATCTACACCTGAAGGGGGCCTGTTTGAAGAACCTATCAACAACATTCATCTCAAAAAAATTTATACATGACTCATCCAGAGCATGGTTCAAAAAGAAAAAAATCCAAAAAAAAAGAAAAAAGAGAAAAATCCAAAAAAAAGCAAAAAAAGAAAAATCAAAAAAGTAAAAAAAATCCAAAATGTAAAAAGAAAAAATACAAAAAAAGAAAAAAAGGGAAAAATACAAAAAAAGTGAAAAATGAGAAAATGAAAAAAAATAAAAATAGAAAAAGTACAATAAAAACAAGTAGTGAAAACCTGGCAACATGCGCTATTTGTGATAGATTGTTTTCCATCTATTGGAACATGTGTCAATCGTCTGCTTTTCGCCATCATTATGTATGTTCATCATATGAACCTCATGTACATATTCGGGCATTGCATTCATGTCTCATCTTGGCTTGGCGATCATTGTGCATATTCATACTAAATGGTTGGTTCTCACTAGGGGAAAAATCTTGAACTCACTGGGGGCAACCTTCTTTGAGCTTAAAATAACAAACAAACAACAGTAAGACAATGCAGCAAACATAATGATCACAATGAAACTCAACATTGAACATCAATCACATTTTTTGGAAAACCAACCATCCAAATCAATAGCAAGATCGGTCAAAACAAATCTAACTGGATGATGTTCTTCTAAATCATGGTTTAATCACTTTGGCATGAATGTTCAACTGTTGTATCTTATTTTTGTTATCATTTCTCCGAAGCAACTCAAGGATGTCATGAACTAGAGAAGCTATGATGGAGCATGATTTTTCTTTGTCTGTTGTCTGTGAGTTGATCATTACTACTTGTAGACACGTAAAATGTGTCGATTGATATTGTGCATCCAATCCTGACTACTAACATCATTTCATCCTGAATCATCCTTCGGTCTAACCATTTAATCAAATTCCCCTATCTGATTAAATTCATCAATATTCCTCTCTTAATTAAATAAACCAGTTATCTAATTAAGTCACCTCTGCTCGATAATTAAATTAATCATCTGATCTAATTATCCCTATTTAATTAAATAATTAGTTTTATTTGATTAAATCTCTAAAGTCTACCTATTAAATTAAATAAATTAAAACCTTATTTAATTTAATCTAACATCATCTCTTTTAATTAAATAAATCAAAATCTTTATTTAATTAATCTCTTATCACATTCCTCTCATATTTGATTTAAATAAATCCACAAACCTAAGTCAAATTTGTCACATCAACTAATCTCTCATTAAATTAATTAACCTTGGATTAATTTAATCTCCTCTCATGTCCCATCCTCTAGCTTTTACCACTTGCACATGAAAATAGATTTAATTGATTTATTAAATCTCTATTTTCCTCAACAAGGCATCTTTTTGGAATATTCTTCAAGTTTGAATTCAAAAATCAAAGTTGACATGTACATCCAACAAGGCATTTACTCCATCTTACATGTCCTTTGCCTTAAGCCAAGTGGCATTTAATGCATTTTTCCTTCCCTCTTGCATGTCATTTCAACAAAATTCAAAATTCAAAAATAGGCATTTATTGGCACAATCCTCAAAACTTGCACATCCTCCATCCACTTATAGATTGACATGTGGCATCTTGCCATTGGATGAATGTTAGTCCCACATTGCTCTATTTTGGACATTCATCCTTCAATCTCATCCATAAATAAAAGGCTTCACTCCTCATTTGATCATCAACAAATTATGCAAAGTTATTATGCTAAAATATTTATCCATTTCCATCAAATATCATTGAATCATAACTAGGTTATGCAGGTTTTTCCATTGGATCACTCATCAACATTCATCAACATTCATCAACATTGCATCATAGGAATTGGGAAATGGCCAATTTTCACATCAAATTGGCACCAATTCCCCCATGGGATCATGAGTTTGCTAGTTTAATTAGGACTCAATCTCTATTTTGTTGTTTTCATTGTGTTCTTCATTGATTTTTTCCTAATTTGAACTTTGTGAATGGATTTCATGGGAAATCCTTGTTCTTACTTGCAATCTCTAATCTAATGTGTTTTTTCTTATTGTTTTGCAGGTATTGGGATTGGGGTTCACACACTACTATGTAAATTTGTCACGAGACATGCTCTACAAAGTATCATTGATGACATTCCAAATTTGCATAGGAAAAGGATTAAATCTTGTTTGTTTTACACAAGTTATACTCATTTCATCTTGGTTCAATTATGCCTAGATGCTTGTATTACCATGCAATATCAAAAATCAATGGAAGTTGTACTTAGGTCATCATGGTTTAATTATACCATCGATGTTTGTACTAACTTTCAACATATTAAAAGCTCAATGATGATAACAAGCACAACAAATCGGCTAACATTATGACAACATTGCATATTTAGATTTGCATGGTTAAGATAGATTGCATCCATATTAGTTTATGCATAGGCATTTTAGGTTTTCCAAGGCTGGAAAATTTCAAAATGATTTTATCTCTCATTAAAGGATTGAGTACATTTTACATTAACAAAAAATGATCATTCACATGTAGTTGCATAATCATTATCATATCATACATACATCGGTCATCCATCCAGGCATTAGATCATATATTTGCATTGGAAAAATAAATTAAAAAAATTGCATTACATCTTATCTGCATGATCAAATCCATCTCATACATTATAAAGCATTATCCATAAAGCATATAAAATCATAATCCATGCCTCATCATTTCATTATTCCATACATACATAACCATAGCATAATCACATAAACATCACATAGCATATAGAACGAAAGTTAAATGCATTCATCATAAGCATCCATCATAAAAACATGTAGACAACATGTAGATCATTATTATTTGATGCATCTCATATAATCTTAAAATAATCAATGTCAAGCGTACAATGATATCACAAAATGTGGAGAGATACATCAATAAAATGGCAGTAAATCATAAAGTCCTCGAATGAATCAATGAATACATCAAGTGTCAATACATCAAATGTGAACACAAAAGCTATGTGTTGCTCCCTCTAGACAATGTAGGCCTTGTTGTTCCTACTACTACATCACCAGATGGACTTGTACCGAGATCTTTGCCTAATGGATCTTTGGGAGGTGGCCTAGTCACACCCTTGCTTGTAGTTCATGACTAACTCCAACTTGATCTAGCACTGACAGACTGTGCATAACTAGGGGCACACTGCTCTACAAGAACCACTTGATAATACTGTAATCTGTAGTACTCTACCTCTCAAGCCAAATGTTGAACCTCTCTAAGCATATCTCCTACAATAGTACCCTCAGACACTCTATGTAATCTCTCAGCTAAAGCCTCTACATGCTCACATATTTGTCTAGCCTCATCTCTCTCTGCTGTCAGAGTGGAAATTTTCACTTGTGCATGTGTTAACTGCCCCTATAAACCCTCTAGTTGTAACTATAGAGCATCTATTTGTGCCTACTACTGATGCGAAGGCATGTGAATCTAAACCTAAGATGGCCCTGTCTACTGTTGTCCTGAGGAAACCATATATCTCCTCTGAGGTACCCTAAAATCTAGTATCTGGCCACCACCTACATCTCCTCCATCTCCACCATCACCCCCTCCATTCCTTCCATGTCCCTCCTCCTCATCACCATCTCCTCTATCCCTCCTTTGTCTCGATGTATGTGGTGGTGCTCTCTCATCATCATCGAAGGCTGGTACTAGCTCATCAGGACTCGATATCCTTGGTACAGCGTGTGTGTAGAAATACTAAGCATACTCATTTTTCATCACACCAACTAAGATCTCTGGACAATAATCCCATACCTGTGCCTGTAATCCAAAATTCTCCTCGCAGGCTGCATCATAGGATAGGGTGGGCCCCCACTATGGAATATCCTGTTGTCTCTAAGTGTATAATGCAACTCCTTGGGGCATCCCCTAAACTCTGCCATACTAATGAAGCACCCTCATAAACATAAATTTCTCAATAACAAACTGATTCTATCTAGTCAAATACCTCAACATGCAAACATATAGCATCTCAAGATCATCCTTAGGCCATTGCTCACAATCTAAGTATGGTCTCTATGTGACGGTCTCCAAATCATCGAGAACTCACTGCCAATACTCTAATTTTCCCAGCTTGTGCTGGACAATACCACCTACATACCCGAAGACATAAGGTCTGCCAACTGGATGATCTCTCTCCGCTACAAGACAAGTCACAACTATATGCTCCCAAGCCTAAATCTGAAGCAATGCCACTCCAACTGATAAACTCACTGCTCCAAGATACACCACCTAATGCAGATTGTGATACAAATGTGCTAATATACAGGACCCCCATGCATATCAGATCCCCTAAGTGGTCATACTCTCTAGTATCCTACCCCATCCAACTAACAGTCTCTTCGACCTACGGTTGGGACATAGGAAACCTCCAAAAAATCAAGCTAAAACAAATGGTAATGGCTCATATGAATCAACCATATCCTGCCATAGGATCTCATACCCGCTAATCCTATCATCAGCAAAGATCCTCCTTAGTGCCTCAGTACCTCCCTGCTCTATGTGATCATAAATGACTAACTCTCCAACCATAGGAATCCCCAATATTTGATATGCATCCTCTAGAGTAATTGTCATCTCACCGATCGCCAGATGGAATGTGTTGTGGTCACTATGCCATCTCTCGGCTAATGCAGTCAATAGTCCCATGTTTATCCTATATTGGGGCACATCAAGCAAGGACAATAAACCACATCATCCAATCACATCCAAATCCACCTGCACCAGATGTGGAATCATATCCCAAGTCTTCAGGTATCACTCTTGAGACTGAAGAACCCGTAAGTCCTCCTATCATCATAACGTATCACAAATCAACATTTTATCAATCAATCTATCAGTCAACGTAATCCGCTCTAGTGAGATTTCAATCAAATCTTGTAGTGTCTATCATTGACTCTCATTTATCATGAGGTCAATCATCATCTATCCTATCATGAGATCAATCATCATTTATCCTATCAAACATTATCAAAACAATGGCTAAAACGATCATCAAACATCAAAAATAAGGAGAAAAATAACATTTTATCAATTATGGTGTCAATGCGCCAAAACAGTGCATCTATGCGTTGGAAAAATGGATGCGCTACAAAATTCCATAAATGCGCCAAAATAGAGCACAAAAGCGCTAAAACCATGAATGCGCTAAAACGGTCATCATATGCACCATTTCATGACCTAAATACACTAAAATTCTATATGCACCACAAAATTCCACAAATGCACTAAATCAGGACACAAATGCGCTAAATCTCTTGATGCGCTACAACATGAATCCTATGCACTAAATCGGGTCTCATATGCGCTAGAACGCTAATCATAGAATTCAAAAACATGAAAAACACACCAAAAACAAATTCAAATTTCAAAAGTGGTTTCGCGGGGTACTTATCGGAGGTCCATACGCGGTAGGGTGGTTGTGTCGTTGAACTCGCTCGAATCGGTGGGTGTGGTATGGGATCACTATTTTTCTCAAATCACTCAATCAACTCAATCTCCAATTGCAAATGAATTAAAATGAGCTCCCTTTCACCTTTTTACCATTTAAGGGGGGTAAATGGAGGGTATTTAAGTGGGATTGTTTTTATTTTCAAAAGGGGCATCCATTAATCAATTGGAAGGATCAATATTCTTTACTAGGAGATAAATCATCTCAACATCATAAAATTTGACAATCATCAGACAAATCATAAAAAATTCAAAAAATCCTAACAAATCAAAAAATTTCCCGATTTATCTCTCGAGGGGGCATACATGCATCATCACTTGAAAATTAGCGTCTAGGGCATATCAATTTTTTTTATCAGCACTATCAACAAATTTTTCTTTGAAACAATGTGTTGCAAACACATCACTTCAAAGAGGGGCCAAATGTATACACTAAAATTTGGTCTGGAGGAATTAATTAAATACAAGTTATTTAATTAATAAATATTTAATTCTTCTACTTATAAATAAATTGAAAAATTTATTTATATAGTTCATTTTCTTTAATTCTTCCCATTCTAAATCATTTTCTTCATATCTAAATTAAATGAACAAATTTAATTAGTTTGTTTTATTTAATTAACCTCCTCTCATTAAATTTGAATTTTTAATTCAAATTTGAGCACATTTCTACTAACTTCTTTCACCTTCCACCTCATCATGTGTCTCAAGAAATTAAATATGTCTAACATTTAATTTGGCATTTATCCTCAACAAATTTTAACCAATTTGGGACACTTGGCCTTCATCTTCATTTTATTCCTCTTCACACTTGGCAATTTGTTATTCTAAAGGGAACACACTCCTCTTTTCTCTCTAAACTCTTCGTCTTCAACCATCTATTCTCTAGATTAAATCCAAACTATTGATTTCTGCCACCTACGCTCATGCCTTGAAAAATCTATAAGTAGATCCTCATTTACAACAAAAGCATATAGAGAGAGTTGAGCTTAATTACACTCTGCAAAATTTTAGTTAGCATTATCATTCTAGTAATTGCATTTTAGCATCAAGTAGTTTAATCATGGCATTACCATTAGAAGCATCTTAATTATTATAGTTTCATTATATCATTTCCATTAGCAGCATCATATCAACATCATTATCTTTGCATATCAATCTACAACTAGTTTAGCAATTATGTAATGTAGGAAATCTTTCTTGCATTTCTAGCATCTCTCATTCTTCAGGTTTTCATTTGGAAAGTCATGTGCACAAACAATCTGAGAGAAAAATGACTTAAAGAATCCTTGGAGATAGAGGACAATGAGACACCATTGGGGAATTTTTTTTTTCAATTTGATTATCATTTTAATTCCTTGATATAATGTTTCATTGGTGTGTTGTATAAGTTTTGATTTGCTTATTCATGATACATTTTATATACAAACAATTTTCATTTAACATCATAGCATGTGGAGAAAAATTGGATCCCACAAGGTTTGAGCCCAACATACTACCCTAGAGTCTTAAGAGGGGTGTTTGATAAATAGGAGACATGATTAATCTTTTCAAATAACAACATATTCTATTGAAGATCAATTTGTAAGGTAACTGAGCACATTGTCCATTTATGACAACCAAGTCAAAGGTGCAATGAGGTTACCCCCTTTCTACTTTGAAATGGGAATAAAAAATGAGCAATGAGCTCATTTAAATGCTTAAGTAATCTACAGAACAAAATATAAGTGCACCTTTTCTCATTAAGGAGTTCTATTCGCATACAAATTATTTATGTTGTCATTGTTTATTTTCATTGAATGGTGTTGTCATCATGATTTTATATCTTTTAGTGCTATCATGCATCAACGTTTTCTGATGTCTATATTATTTGAAGTGCATATCCTGAGGATACATCCACCAAGGATATAGGGGTGTTGACAAACAATGCTCACAGAGATGGGACAACAATTAAAACAACATAAGGAACATTTACAAAGCAAAGAATAAAAGAGTTGCAATTCATTAGGATAGTGAGAAAATGTTGGAAAATGACTACACTATACATAATTCCATATAATGTACATCGAAATGTTCATGCTTTCAAGTCAAAGAAAGTAATAAAGTCATGAAAGAATAGTGAGTGGAGCCTTTCAAGGGTGAAGAATCATATCAAAATCTACATTTTCTATAGTTGTACAATGCCTCAGCAGTGGTATTATTCATTTATCAAAAATTGCAAATGGTATTCAATGGTGGTAGCTCAATTGGCTTCAAATAATGAATTCACTATCATAAAATAGCTCAAATCATTGAGGATAGTGATGCATCACAGTGAAATCAAGTGCATTGCATATGTAGTTTTCAGCCACTATGCAAAGTGGCAATCCTTTGTCAAAAGGATATCTGAACAACCAAATCAAGAATAATGAGCAGATTGAAGACATAACCTCATTTCAGTCTAATGACAATGCTAAGAATTGGAGGGTTGATGATGCAGCAACTAGAACAATCCCTTATAAATGAGAATCTAAAGAGATGGTACCTTTTAGTTCACAGGAGGGTATAGAGGTTATAATCTTTATTTAATAATTACATGACAATCACCAAGGGTTATAAAGGCATGAAAATGTGTATAGGATAGTGAGAAATTTCTTTCTAGAGAGAAAGCATAGCTACATAATCTAAAGGAAATGATGAAACATGTCACTCCAATGTGAAGAGAACAACAACCATGGAAAGACAAACCCAAAATGGAGGGAAAATTATCTTCTTTTCTTTTAGGAAAAAACAATAATCAAAGTCCACAACCTGCTACAGTGAATACAAAAAATGCTACCAGTCAAAAATGCATTTCAAGAAAATAAAACGACCCATGGCCTTGGTAGTTACAACAACATGAAAGATCTCTCAAAACAATGAAAATTCACCATAGCATGTTAGGGAGCAACTTATGATGCAGAGGTTTCTCGAGGGTTGAGAAGAGAAGTTGTGTAGGGGCTCAAGCAAGAGTTTCAGTAAATAAAATCCCTCAAATATATGCAAAGTGTGAGCATAATATTTTTATTTCAAAATGGAGTGTTCATGAAATTTCCTGAAGATTCTAGCAAAAGAAGTCGCGACCTCTCATGGAGAAAACAAATAGAATAAATGTTTTGAGCCGCCATAGAAATGAAAGAAAACATAGAAATAATAAAAGGTTTCTACCATTTCCTACTCAAATGGAGCTTGACATGGCAGGTTGTTCACAAATAATGAAGGATAGCTTTATTTCTAGCAAGAAAAGGCTTACCCTATTTGGTCTCAATATGTTTCTACAAAATTCCACCATGAAAACCTTCGGGAAAAGCTCATGCAAGCTTCAGATTCTCCATTAAAGCTATAGATAGGTGTGTGAACACACAGACAAAGCTCGAGCTCATCAAACCCTAGTTTAATGGCGGCATGCAAAGAGCTTCATCAAAAAATCAGGGATGGAAATGAATGGACAAGAAAATTGTGGGCTTCTTTTTGTTCTTAGGGTTTTCTTTCCTCATTTGGTAGGCCTTGTGGATTTTTTCCACATTATTTAAAAAAAATTGTGCCTTAACTAATACCTTTGTGGTATTATTTTCCTTTTCACATTTTACAAGCCTAAGCCTTTCATGTTGTAGTGTATTTTTATGATTTTTAGAGAAAATCATGTGACTATATGCCTTAGAATTTTTTATGATTTTTGAAGAAAATCATATACAAAGAGTGGATATCTTATACTTTACAAAAAAATGAGTCTAAACTATATACGCCTTCTAAAGTTATCAAACTCAAGTCTTTATCCCTCCTATTTTGCTTAATTCTAAAAATTGCAAAAAACATTGTAAGACTTTATTAAAGCAATTTTTTTATAAATTCCTTTTAATAAGTGTCAATTAAAAGGAAAAATAAAGCAAATGTTGAGTTTCTTCATAGAAATTTTCAGTTTACCTTCTATTTTTGCTTGAGTTGCAATTGGGAAAAATGGAAAGAATGAGTGAATTGAGCTTTCTATTTCTGATTTTCAGTCAGAACTCAATGATTTTTAAGTCTTTTTGGGTTGATCCACTTGGGAGGGAAAGTTTCCACCTATTTTCACTTGTTTTGGATCAGTTCTATGCCCTATTTTCACAGTTTTTTCCCTTTGCTTGTGAGAGGCACTTTGAGTTTCTATTTTGGTGAGCAGTTAACTAAGATTTTTTCCCATTCACTCATGAAGACTCATTCGAGATATATATTGGAGAAAAACTTAGTTTTTGTGAAGTTTGAATTATTGCTTCTTCCTCTCTTGACCATTTGTAGATACTTTTGTAAGTGTTTTGTAACTCAACTTTTTATAGTTTGATACAGAAGCTCCTTTCAGATCAATAAAAGCAATAGTGCATTCCTATCTCATGGTTTTTGTCTCATTTTGTAGTAAATGATTTGATGTTTCATTGTGATTCTAAGTGTTGAATCCTTTTTATGTCTTATTATTGCAAATCTGTGTGCAAAATTTTCATGTAATGCAGTTTGTGTTGTGTTTAATTTCAAGCCTTCGTACAAATCACTTTTATATCGCATGTTTCACATGAGATTGTGAGGGTAAATATTTTTTGAGAGTTGATTTTGAGTTGAATTAGTGAATAAGTTTTTAAAGTTTCTGGTGCATCACCCTTTGGGTTTTAGGATTTTCATTTCAATTATCCTTCTATCCCTTTTCTCAGAAAAGTTGGTAGTTTTAGGTGATTTACTAGGGGAACCAGCCCTCTCTGGAGATTCATTCTCATTATAAGCCACCCACAACTTGAGAATGTTTCCATGTTACACAAGAAATTTGAATCTAACTCAACTAGGATGTGATCCTCGTTAATAAAAGTTTATGGCATGCCTTGTGGGATAGATTGGACTCTTACAATCCAAAATTTGATCATTTATCACTGATATTTGTTGTGTATGTAAGTTATCTCTACCTTTGGAGGCAAGGAAAAAACACATTTGGTGACTCTGAAAGGCATTTCTATTGGCTTCAGTATGACCAAGTGCTGGTTTGTTTCAAAGAAAATATGATTTTTGATTGTTTTCCAACTTTTGAATGAATGAACACGCCTATGTTTCATGGAAATATGCCTTATCATCCATCATATCATGAGAATTCTACTTATCCACCTCCTCATCAGCCATATCAGGTCAATCATGCTGTTGGTTTTAATTCCATGGTTTTTCAAGAATACCATCATCCTCAATATAATTACCACCCACCCCCACCCCCACTCAATCTCTGTATCAACCTACATATGCCCAAAATCAGCCCCAAGAAGAGTATGATTATTCACATAATCAGCCTCAAGAGCACCCTTGCTAGCATGTGTCAAATTAGATCCAAAAGCTTTCCCATTTGTCGTGGGTTTTGACCCAAAGTCTTGATCGTATGAAGATTAGTGATATTAAAGGTATGTTGTCACATATGGATTGGATGTTGGTTGACATAAAGATGCAGAGGAAGTTTATGTTGCAGAAGCAGGAGTTGGCTGATCAAGCCTATTTTTATGATCAAGGGTTGGAGACATGAAGAATACAGTCGAATGAGAATCTTGGAAGGGAGATAGTTGCAATAGAGGAGATGATGAAGCCTTTGCTTGCTCGATTTCAAAGGAAAGAGGTCCAAACAACTCCTACAGTTCCTGATCATCTTGTTCAAGAAGAGGTTCACAAGTATAAGTTTCCAAGTTTTAGATGAAGTGAGCCTCTTAATACTCCTAAAGTTGAGATTCCATGTTTTATGCAAGATAAAGTCCTTAATTCCTCAAGCCAACCTCTTAAGCTTTAAATTCCAAGTTTTAGAAGCCTTCATCCTTTTCAAATTGAAGAAAATAATTAGGTTCACCCTTGTATAGTTACAGAGTAGCCCCCTAAGCAACATTTTTCCTTGCAAGAAATCTAAGAAGCTCCCCAAGTTTTCCCACGTAATGAATCCAAGGATGAACCCATTGATCAAGATATCTTGCTCATCTAGGAAAATATTAGAAATGTAAATCTATCAAATTTAACTATGGAGTGTTCCCAATTACAGCAACAAAATATTGAACAACAAAAGTCTTCCCCAGATGATCCTTTCAATGTTTTCACTAATGAGCTTCCTTGTTTTGTTCAAGAGGATGAAAATGTTTCAGTGTTTATCTCAGAAGATCAATCAGGACAGTAGGATGGAAATTAAAAGGAGGCTAATCAAGAGGATAACTCCACGGTTTGGTTTGGTGAGTTACCTTCTTTTATTGAAAATGATGAAGAAGA
This sequence comes from Sequoia sempervirens, assembly GCA_007258455.2. Taxonomy (NCBI): domain Eukaryota; kingdom Viridiplantae; phylum Streptophyta; class Pinopsida; order Cupressales; family Cupressaceae; genus Sequoia; species Sequoia sempervirens. The sequence goes on from VDFB02270651.1 coordinate 239,539,074, forward strand.
TGTGGGTTTTATCTCATCTACAACAGTTTTAGAGCAGCAAGAAGAGGTCAAAGAATGTGATGAACTATTTTTTAAGGAGAGTAAGTGTCATGAATAAGCCTTGGATCAGAAAGAGGAGTGCAAAGATGAACCTTTTGTGGAGTCTACAAAGATTTATGAGTGCTACCATGGGATATATGAAAGAAGCCTTGAGTTGAATGATCAAGAGCTTGAAAAGGATCTGTTTCAAGCTGAAATTGAGCTTTTTTGCTCATGATTAGATTTTATGCTAGCATCTTTGGAGGAGGATTATCTTGAGCAACAAGAGAAAGAGGTGGAAGTGTCTATATTCCCAAATGAGTCACTAGTTATGGAGCAGCCTAATCAGCAAGGTGAAGAGATAGCTATTTTCAGCCCCTTTCGTGCCACTGAATCAAAAAAATCAGACATGGAGTAAGAGGAAGAATATGGTTTTGATGGGGGGAGCCTAATCTCTCAATCAAGAAACTTCTCATGAAGTTGATTTGCATGACCTTGACTGGTTGGAGGAGCTTGAGGTTGTTGTTTCAATTGAAATTTTGTTGGAGGAGGCTATCTCATGGTTTGAACATTTTCCTTCCTTCATTGAAGAAGAAAATCTTGATTTGGAGTGTACCTCCTTGGGTAATAATGAGGATTTTGAGCTTGGACCAGCTATTCCTAAGAGCCTTTCAAGAGTTGATAGATTTGATGAGTTATTAGCTACCCTAATGGAAGAGGATGGTCCATTGACAAAGAAGGAGGAGTCAACATGGAAAGTTATCATGCAAGGTGAAGGTGATGTTGTTTCTAATCACTTAAATTGTCTTCTCCCCTTTCAAGAGGATGTCCTATTAGGAATCTAGCTTCGTTAGACACCAAAAAGAAAGAGCAACCACATGGAAACACTAATCTAGAGCATCAAAGGAGGTATCAAGTTAAGCACAACCAGTCCACTTGTTCACTTGATCACCATTGGTTCTCTGATCAAGATAGGTGGGTAAGTGACTACATTTTCCTTCTCAAAAAGGTGTTGCAACAGTTTTTTGGATATTTGATCTTTCTCCATCTCTTTTGGTTGAATCACAAGAAGATAGAGCATTGCAAGTTGCAAAGAAGGGGCAACTACTTTCTTGAACCAATTAATGGTTTTGTTTAGGTAGTCCTTTCCTCAGTAGGTTAGACTAGTTTTTTCTGCTAATAAGTGCTTTGCACGTTTCTTTTAGTTATGTTTTCTTTTCACTAAGTGTCATTGCACAGTTTGCTAGCCACCAAGACCTTGGTAGTTTTCTTTTTGTTTGTTTTTGCTACTGTTTGGAGTATTTGTAGCTGAGTTACAATGGTTTTTTGAGTTGGAGGGGAAGAATTTGACTCCACTCCTAATGGATCAGTCTATGCTACTGGTCTAAGATGCTTAGCAGGAAAGCATTCAGCAGAAATCACCAACAATGTTACCAAATTTCACTTACAGCTCAATTTGGTAGAGCTGAAACAGTTGATTGCATCAAAAAGTGAAAGGTATTCCAACAAATTTCTACTAAAGCTTAACCATTGCATATAAAAGCTTCAAATGGAGTTCAGTTTTATTGTGCAATATTTTACAATAGAAGGAATCACATAAATTGCATGATATTGTTGTTTTTTATTCATTTTGTAATGGAAATATATACAAGATTGCATAAATGTTGTTGTTTTATACGTTGAGAGAAAAGGAATGCTCAAATTTCCCACACAAGCTGTGGGAGTAGCTGAACTAATGCAACATAAAGGAAAGCTATACAATTGAAGATAAAGTAGAAAAAACACATGAAAGGAGAATATGTCCATCATTGCCTATGGCAGAGTCTTGTGTTGGTCTTCATTGTCTTTAGCTCCTCCTTGCTCCTGATCTTAGATGAACCTGCATAATGATGAAGAGGTTTGGTTAGAGCTCCAAATATAAAATATGATCATATGTCCTACCAATAGAAATATAACTTTCATTCAAGATGCATTAAGTTAGCTATGAATTATCACATGTTTCCAAGAGAGCCCGAAAATCAAACATCACAGGATCATTGAGCTTCACTTTTTTTTATCGAACATGTTTGTTCAATGTGCAGGTATAGGTGAAATTTTCATTGCTGGATTGTTTTCATTTAACATCATAGCATGTGGAGAAAAATGGGCTTCCACAAGGGTTGAGCCCAACATGCTGCCCCAGAGTCTTAAGAGGGGTGTGTGTTAAGTAGGATACATGATTAAGCTTTTCAAATAACAACATATTTTGTTGAAGATCAATTTGTAAGGTAACTGAGCACACTGTCCATTCATGACAACCAAGTCAAAGTTACAATGAGTTTACCCCCTTTCTACTTTGAAATGGGAATCACAAATGAGCAATGAGATCATTTAAATGCTTAAGTAATCTATAGAACAGAATAAAAGTGCACCTTTTCTCATTAAGGAGTTATGTTTGCATACAAATTCTTTATGTTGTCATTGTTTATTTTCATTGAATGGTGTTGTCATCATGATTTTATATCTTTTATTGTTGTCATACATCAATGTTTTCTACTATCTATATTATTTGAAGTGTATACCTTGAGCATACAACCACCAAGGATCAAGGGGTGTTGACAAACAATTCTCACAGAGATGGGACAAGAATTGAAACAACATAAGGAATATTTGCAAAGCACAAAATACAAGGGTTGCAATTCATCAGGACAACGAGCAAATGTTGGAAAATGACTACACTATACAAAATTCCATATAATGTACATTGAAATGTTGATGCTTTCAAATCAAAGCAAGTAATAAAGTCATGAAAGAATAGTGAGTGGAGCCTTTCAAGGGTGAAGAATCATATCAAAATCTGCATTTTCTATAGTTGCACAATGCCTCAGTGGTGGTATTATTCATTTATCAAAAATTGCAAATGGTATTCAATGGTAATAGCTCAATTGGCTTCAAATAATGAATTCACTATCATAAATAGCTCAAATCATTAAGGATAGTTATACATCACAATGAAATCAAGTGCATGACATATGTAGTTTTCAACCACTATGCAAAGTGACAGTCCTCTATCAAAAGGATATGTGAATAACAAAATCAAGAATAATGAGTAGATCAAGAAGACATAACCTAATTTCAGTCTAATGACAATGTTAAGAATTGGAGGGTTTATGATGCAGTGGCTGGAACAATCCCTTATAAATGAGAACCTAAAGAGATGGGGCCTTTCAGTTGATAAGAGGGTATAGAGGTTATATTCTTTTTTTAAGAATTACATGACAGTCATCGAGGGTTATAAAGGCATGCAAAGGTGTATAGGACAGTGAGAAATGTCTTTCTAAAGAACAAGCATAGCTACAAAATCCAAAGGAAATGATGAAATATGTCGCTAAAATGTGAAGAGGACAACAACCATGGAAAGACAAACCTAGAATGGAGGAAAAATTCTCTTCTTTTCTTTTAGGAAAAAAAAATAATCAAAGTCCACAGCCTGCTATAGTGAATACAAAAAATGATGCCAGTCAAAAAAGCATTTCAAGAAAATAAAATGAACCGCAGCCTTGGTAGTTACAATAGCATGAAAGATCTCTCAAAACAATGAATATTTACCATAACATGTTAGGGAGCAGCTTATGATGCAGAGGTTTCTCGAGGGTCGAGAGAAAAAGTTGTGTAGGGGCTTGAGCCAGAGTTTTAGTAAATAAAATCCCTTGAATATGCAAAGTGTGAGCATAATATTTTTATTTCAAAATGGAGTGTTCTTCATGAAATTTCCTGAAGATTCAAGCAAAAGAAGCCATGGCCTCTCATGGAGAAAACAAACAAAATAAATGTTTTGAGCCACCACAGAAATGAAAGAAAACATAGAAAGAATAAAAGGGTTCTGTCATTTCCTACTCAAATGGAGCTCGACATGGCAGGTTATTCACAAATAATGAAGGATAGCTTTATTTCCAGTAAGAAAAGGCTTACCCTATTTGGTCTCGATACGTTTCTATAGAAATTCCAACATGAAAACCTTCAAGAAAAGCTTGTGCAAGCTCCAGATTCTCCAATAAAGATATAGAGAGGTGTGAGAACACATAGAGAAAGATCGAGCTCATCAAACCCTAGTTCAATGGTAGCATGCAGAGAGCTTCACCAAAAAATCAGAGATGAAAATGAATGGAAAAGAAAGCCACGAGATTCTTTTTGTTCTTAGGGTTTTTCTTTCCTCATTTGGTCAGCCTTGTGGATTTTTTCCATATTATTTAAAAAAATTCATGCCTTAACTACTACCTTTGTGGTATTATTTTCCTTTTCACATTTTGCAAGCCTAAGCCTTTCATGCCTTAGTGTCTTTTTATGATTTTTGAAGAAAATCATGTGACTATATGCCTCAGAATTTTTTATGATTTTTGAAGAAAATCAAATACCTAGAGTGGATATCTTATACTTTGTAAAAAGTTGAGTCTAAACTGTATACACCTTCTATTTATTTTTTGCAAAATTATCAAACTCAAGTCTTTATCCCTCCTATTTTGCTTAAGTCTGAAAACTACAAAAAGCATTGTAATATTTTATTAAAGCAATGTTTTTATAAATTGCTTTAATAAGTGTCAATTAAAATGAAAAATAAAGCAAGTGTTGAGTGTCCTCATAAAAACTTTCAGTTTACCTTATATTTCTGCTTGAGTTCCAATTGTGCAAAATGGAAAGAATGAGTGAACTGAGCTTTCTATTTCTGATTTTTAGTTAGAACTTAGTGGTTTTTAAGTCTTTTTGGGTTGATCCACTTGGGAGGGAAAGTTTCACCTATTTTCACTCATTTTGGATCAGTTCTATGCCTTATTTTCATGTCTTTTTCCCTTTGCTCGTAAGAGGCACTTTGAGTTTCTATTTTGGTGAGCAGTTAACTAAGATTTTTTCCCATTCACTCATGGAGACTCATTGGAGATATATATTGGAGAAAAACTTAGTTTTTGGGAAGTTTGAATTATTGCTTCTTCCTCTCTTGATCATTTTCAAAGAGTTTTGTAAGCCTTTTTGTAACTCAGCTTTTTACAATTTGATACAAAAGCTCCTTTCAGATCAATAAAAGTAGCAATGTATTCCTATCTCATGGTTTTTGTCTCATTTTGTAGTAAATGATTTGATGTTTCATTGTGATTCTAAGTGTTGAATCCTTTTTATGTCTCATTATTGCAAATATGTGTGGAGAAGTTTCATGTAATGCAAGTTGTTTGTTGTGTTTAATTTCAAGCCTTCATACAAATGACTTTTGTATTGCATGTTTCACATGAGATTGTGAGAGTAAATGTTTTTTGAGAGATGATTGTGAGTTGAATTAGTGAATACTTTTTTAAAGTTTCTAGTGCATCACCCTTTAGGTTTTAGGATTTTCATTTCAGTTATTCTTCTATCCCTTTTCTCAGAAAAGCTGGTAGTTTTAGGTGATTTACCAGGGGAACCGGCCCTCTTTGCAAATTCATTCTCATTATAAGCCGCCCACAACTTGAGAATGTTTCCATGTTACACAAGATAGTTGAGTCTAACTCAACTAGGGTGTGATCCTTGTTGATAATAGGAATTATTAATGGCAGAAAATTCTTTTGTAGTTGATTTAGATGTTATTACTGCCAAATGGGCTTGGAGAAGTTGGATTGAGAGTGGAGCTGCCAACAATTTGCAGGGTAACTTTTTGGACTTCGCTGCCAGGGCATTTACTAAGGAAGAAAATATGGTATAGAAAAGAGCTACATGTGTAGGATTGCATGAGGAATTAATGGCATAATGTAAGGAAATAGTGTTCAAAATTTCCAAGATTGAGTTGCCATCTAATGATCAACTTGCCCCAACCTTAGTAAATTTTATTACATATGTTGCAAAAGAGAGGTTGGAAATATTTTGATAGATGGAAAATATCTGTAGCTCCAACTAGAAGACAAAGTCAATTACATCAAAGTGCACACCGAGATTTTAATTAATATTTCTTGAATATAAAATAGGACAGGAATATTTCACATTCTCCTAGGTTCACATGTGAACCAATTTTATATTAAAAGGAATATTGCAATTGTATTTAATGTGATGTAAACCCTAAATGGTAGTAAATTTGGACCCATGGATGTAATTTAATCCTGGCCATTGGTTCAAATTGTAAAAACTATAAATAGCAACTTCCTCTCATTTGAAAAGAGAAAGATGAATTGTTGTAAGAAGGCATTTTGAAGCAATATAAAGGAAGGAATTGAAGTGTGGTGAATTCCTTGTGTGCTCTTATTGTATGCATGATTCTATCTTTCAATTTAGCTTATAGCTCAATTTTTAGCTTTGCTACTTTATGTTCAACTTTAATGGTGATAAAGTGCTAAGGTATTTGATACATTTCTAGTTCATAATTTTAACGGTTTGTTGGTGGTAAATTATTGTGTAAAGTTAGTCTGAGCTTACTCTTTTAATATACTCAAGTTCAATTGTGTATGTTCATGCTTCATGTATTAATGTCACAGTCTAAAAATCTGAAGACAGCCTTGGGAGATTGCACTGGTTCTATGATACTGTAGAGTTTTCTTGGTTAAGCAGAGCTTGGTTTTGGGATTCTATCTATCTTAACACCTGCCATTGTTACTGTTGTCCTTAGTTTTCAGAATTAGGAAATTCCTCCAAACCCCTTAAATCTTTTGCTATTTCTTTAAAAATCTATGTTAGTTTAGGATAAAAGCATCACTTACATTGATAAATTTGATGATCATATCATTTTAGATTTCAGAATTTGGAAGTTGCAGCTAGGGTTTACTTTATCTTTAGAATTTGCAAAACCCTTGTTACTGACCTATACGTTTTAGTCTTTGTTGAACATAAATTCCCTTTGTGATTACCAGCATTACACATTATCACTGAGCTATTTCCTCCATTTTCAAGACATGACATTAGAGACCTTGGGGTTATTTCTATTTTTTTTTCTGTAGAAAGTTACCTTTCAAGAGAGATAGAGTACTTGTGCTTTGTCTGTGTTGTGTAGTGCAAAAACATTCATCAATACTCCCTATAACTTTGGACATAAATTTAAATTATGTTTTTGGTGGTATTTTAAAATCTCCTAATTCATATTTCAATGTTGGCTTGTGATATTCGAATTTTAGGAAATTAAGGATACATACCTATAAATACAAGGTCATTTCACTAAGTTTCACCTAGAAATATTATGATATTTTTATGAGAATTCTTCAAGAATTTCAAGAGAAATCAAAGGCATTCAAGAGCAGATAAATCAAAGATTTATTGCAACATTGATGATTTATCCATCATGTCAAAGTCTTCATGCATCATGCATGTTTTTAGAGCTAACATTGTGATGTAGGTTTCAAGATCAAGTCAAGCATTCAAAGCATTATTCAAGTATCAAGATCCACATCCAATTCATCCATTTCATGCAAGTTGTAGACTTCCTAAGATCTCCATTATCAAGGTTTCTACAAGGGTTTGTTAAGTGGTAACATAGCTTTGTTCATTCTTCATTCCCTCTTTCATGCATTATTTCAATTCAAGGTTTGATTACCAAAATGGGGTTTGACCAAGGAAAACCCCCATTCACCCAACAACAAAAAAATTCTCTCTTGTGGGTGTGATTGCAAATTTAGGTTGAAGAATGATTGAAGACCTTTTGAAGAGAAAAATTGCAAAAGTTGTCGAAGTTGTCAAATCATGGAATCTAACCTATAAATTTTATTTCCAAATTTTCAACACTGAAACCTAGAGAAATCAAAAGCTACAAATCAATATCAAAGGCTTTTGAAAGTTGCAAAAAACCTTGAAAAAAGACCCATTCGCCCATGGGTGAATGAGTCCCATTCAACCTTCAAAAATTTCCTCTTGGTGACAGGTAAACACATTTCTTCCCTTCTCAAATCTATAATTAGTTTTCTGGTTCTACTAATATTGATTTTAATATTGTTGTTTCAAGTGTTAGATTGCATTTTGGAGTTGATTTGCTATTTTTAATTTTTCTCCCAAAAGAGCTATTTGACCTTGACCCCATCCTTCAAGCATAAGGAAATTTGAAGATTCTCACATTAAGTTGATTCACCTATGGGTTGTTGGTCAATTATTTGTGGGGATCTCATTTCGTAATGAAATATTAAGAAACAGGTCCATCGTACCCCCTTTGTTACCATCCCATATTTTCCAAAATCCTTATTTTTTAATGATTCACCACCTAATCACACATCCACCTTTTTCAATTTCACTAGGAAGAGGGAGAGTGTCACAAATTATTAGAATTGACCTTCAACCCTTAAGGTGAGTCAACCCCAAGTTTGGACACTTTGATGCCCTAACTTCCTCATGACATAAAAACAATAAAATATGACTGAACATTAGTTATGGGAGAAAAATAGAATTGAATTAACAATCCAATTTATGAGATATATCACTTAAAACATGAAGTATTATGATAACACTATAAAAAAAAATCAATCAACTGGTAGATCTGAGAAGGTTAAGATATTGTGCACCTATCACCAAAAATGTCGTAAAGTGTCATGCTAGGACTCATTCACCCAAGGGTGAATGGGTCTTTGTAGAGGGATCTGAAAAATATTTTTACAATCCTCTGGTGTCGAGTCTAAGCTTTTGATTCCCACAGGTTTCACTATCGTAAATCCAAAAATAAATTATGTAGGTGAGCTTTCGTATCTTGACAACTTTGATGACAACTTTCAAAACTTTGTAAAATTGCACTTTTGATCCAATTTTAATCCTTCTTCACCTACAAATCTTCAAACACACAAAGAGGATACAAATATTTCTTTTTGGCATATAAGGGTTTGCCTTGGTCAAACCCTAGTTTGGTAATTAAACCTTGATAATGAAATGAAAGCATAAATGGAAGGAATGATGAATGAACTCTAGCTTGTTGCAAATCACCAAACCATTTAATGGCTGACCTTAAAGAACTAAAGTCTAACACATCACTCCAAGGATTAGATCTTGCGTGTAATGGATTGATTGGATGCTTGATTTGACACTTGATTTTATGCTTGAAAACTTGAAACCTACATCACAATGTCAGCTCAAAAACATGCATGAACACACATAAATCTTGACGGCATGATAGTATATTGAATGCTACAATAAATGATTGATAAATCTGCTCTCCAATTCTCTTGACAATAATCTTTGCTTTAGGAATGCTTGCATAAGGTGTGTTCTAATGTTGAATTGATAAAAAGACCTTGTATTTATAGGTAATTTTCTAATTTCCCAATAATTAAGCATCAAAAGATGACAACTGCAATTTGAATTCAAGTCATAAAAATGTTGCCAAAAACATATTAAAAAATGAGATCCTAAACTTAAAGAGGACCCATTCACCCTTGGGCGAATGGTTCCTTGGCCCTAAACCTAGGACACACATTTTCCAATATGTGTAATTTGATGTTTTCAATTTTTTAATGTAGGTTCCCCTTTCGGAAAATGAAATTAATTAGGATTTTAAATGTATAATTGGGACAATTAGAGGCTTAATTAAGTCCAATTAATAAAGGGGATGCAAACATAGTGTGAAAATGTAAAGGTGTACATTTTTCTACACTACAACAGTATGTGGAATGTTAACTAGGTGTACAAGATTATTTTGTTCTTCAGGTGAAATTTGTTGCGAATGATTTGTTGGATTTCAAGGTGTTGATGGAATATTTAGATTGTTTTAAAGTGATGTGTGTGGTTTGCGAGTCATCTTTGGATTTGGTGAAGTGTGTACTCAAATGTTTAATGGTGTTAAAACTAGTCCGACCGACCTTGGGTGTTTACACTAATTGCAATAATGCGTCAGTGTTTGTGGAAGTGTCATGTGGCATATATGTATGGATTTAGGTCTATTTTAAGGTGTTATGTGGTCTTCTTTCATTCCTCTCCACCATGGGAATGCTTAGTGTCGATCTAATTTGAATTTGTATGTTTGAGGTGCATAGTCAACCTTGTGAATTATTTTCAAGGTTTTTATGGGTATATATGTGTGTTGAGTTGATGGAGGATGTATGTATGAAGTGTGAAAATGCAATGTACAGTGTGAGCTTTAATGACTAAGACTACTAGAAGTAGTGAGTAGAAGTTGTCTACATTCTATAGAGAGAGTGTGAATGTATTGGTGGTGCAGTGGTAGAACTTTTTTATTGCTTAGGATTTCTCATTGTAGCAATCGTCTTTCTTCTTCTTTCTACTCTGGCAGTGAGCCCTTCTTCTCTTTTGGGCAGTGAGCCCTTCGGCAGTAAGCCTATTGTATTTGATGTTGCATTTACTTTATATTGTGAGCTAATCCTCACCATGGTTTTTTCCTTCTTGGTTTTTCCATGTAAATATAGTGTTTCATTGTGTATGGTGTTGTGTTTTCAATTTATGTTATTTACTTTCATGCTAAATAATTATAATAGATTAAGGTTAAATCTGGATTTGAATATTAGTGAGGGTTTGATGTTTTAATGAACAAATGATTCACCCCCCCTCTCAGTTGTCTTGTGCATTCAACACTATCATCATAGACACATACTTTACTATTGGATCTTCTATATCCTTTTACTGTCAAGGAACGTCTATCAAATTTGGCATTGGTTAACTTCATTACCACTTCATTCTTTAGAGATTTGAGAGTTGGAACTGGTCCGGTGGAACATAAACCCATCACAACCCATATGGCTTCCTTGTTGATCATGTTTGGCAGGTCTAACCAAATGAATCTATCATGAATTATTCTCAATGTGTATCTAACTCATTCATCCACATAGAAAAAGATAGGAAAGTTTTTCCACATATCTAGTTTCTTCTCTGTCGAACTTTCATATTTTAGTTTCAATTCAAAGTTATCATTGGTTAACTTGTCTACCCAAAATTATCCCAGCTTTGCATGATTATACCATCCAATTTTGTGTGAGTATAAATTCTCACGTCTTCAGTATGCAATACACCATAAGGAATATGCAAACACATGCCTTTCAGATTTTTCACCATGGATTTATCAGTTTTCTTAAACTTAGGTCAAGGAGGGTCCACAACTTTAACTACTTGAGGTTTAAACATGTTGAACAACTTTTGAAGCAAGGGATGAGAAAGAAACTATAAATACCTTTGAATCCCTATTAGTTAGGGTTTTGTGTGACACATTGGAAACACTTCACTTCGCCTCTGCTTCACTCTTCACTTTTTAAGAATTTGACCAAAAATGAACTTTTCATATGTGAAACCACTTAAAAATACCTTTTAGATGACCTAAAAAGAATTTATTGTATTTATTTGAAGTTAGGTCAAAAAACTGGCAACCCTAACTATATAATCACAAGCACCTTAAATCTCTTCGCAAATTTCCACATCAAGATATTTTTCACCAACGATTTCACCAATAGATTGAGCTCATCAAACCACACCTCGTATCAATGTGTTGAAGGAATAAAAACCATATCTTTGGCAAGTTCTTATAACTTTTTTGGTAAAAATCCCCTTGATCCAAAGCTCTTCATCTAGTTTTTAAAGGAAATATCTACACCAAGAACTAGCATAGACTCATTCTTCACTTTACTCTTTTCTCTCTTTTTCTAGATCTTGTTCATTTCCTTCTTCATCTCAACCAGATCCACATTCTTTACCAAATTATCCTTCTTTTGTGAAACATAGGGTTTCACATTCTTGCTTCTACAAAACTTCGCAATCTATCTTAGTTTGTTGCATTTATAACAAGTGACACCTTTTTTAACAAGCCCACTTCTCTCCATTCTAGATCTGCATTCATAAGCCTTATGCCCAAATCTATTGCATGAATAACCTTATCCATTGAAATATTGAAACCTTATGCCATTATTGTAACCATTCATTATATGATTTTTGCATTCACTAGCTCTATGACCAAATCTATTGCATGTATAACACTAACCGGGAAATGATTGAAAATTATGATTCATTTTGCTTCTACACTCTATAGCTTTATATCCAAAATTATTGTAGGAATAACAGTAACCATTGAAAGATAAATACCTTTGTGCATTAATTTATCTAATAGAAGGCCTTTTGAAATATTTATTTTGGTTTCAAACCTATTTGACATTTCTCTTCTTGCCATTCTTCTTCTCAACATTGTTTGGGGTCTAATTTGTCTTTGAACTTTCTCCTTTCTTAAACCCTAATCCTTATTTATCCTTAGAAGGATTTTTTCAAGCAATCATCTCATCAAGAAGTGTGGAGCTCTTCTTGAATCCTTACTTTCTCTAGATATGATCTCAAAGTTACAATATCTTGTTTAAGAATTGAACATTCTTCAGATTTATCTTTCAATTTGGAATTTAGGTAGTATTCAACTCTTTTTCCTTCTTCAACTTTCACTTTCAGATTGGTGATAGTCTCATTTGATTGCTTGATTTGCTCATTTGTTTCTTTGACTCTTTTTGTAGATTTCTTGAGTTTCTCTCTGAACTTCTTAATAAATTTATTTTCATTACTAAGATCCTTTCCATATCTCTATTTGTAGCTTCTACTTTATCCAAATCAGAAAGGGTTGATTTGAGTTCACCTTCCATGTCAACCTCACAATCTTCTTCAATAAACCCTTCAAGGATTATCTCTTCTGAAGGAAGAGGATACTTCCTTGTAGCCATGTGTTCAACCTTGAAGATCTACCTCAACAATCAAGCCAATTGATGGAACCAAGCTTTGATACTAATTGTTGAACACCTAGAATACTAAGAGGGGGGGTAAATCAGTATTCACCAAAATTCATTAACTTCATCAACTTTAAATAATGCATCACATTAAACTTGAAGTAATAGAAAGGAACATAGTAAGTATGCATCAAATCAAAGAACACAAGAACACCAGATTTTACGTGGAAAACTCAAAATGGGAAAAACCATGTTGAGGATTAGATCACAATATATTTTAGAATGGATCACTGCCAGATGGAATCATTGTCTGGGGGACTCGTTGTCTAGATAATAGAAGAAATGGCTCACTTCTAGAGATTGAACTATTGTAATGCATCTAAAATATGCTAGAGATGGTTTCAATTAAGCCCTGTAAACTGACTTAACACACTTCATACTTCACCACTTATCAACCTCTTCACATTATGCTTTACTTCAAATCTCACACACTTAATTGTCTCACATCTCATACACCACATCACACACTTCACACAAGGAATTAACATTGTATATTTACCACATCCAAAAAAAAATTAGTAATTAGTTTACTATGCATCCGTGTAACTTGTCGGCTCAAAAAACTAAAACACACAAACCAAAAATATACATAATCAAAATAGGTTGGCATGGCCTATAATTACTCTCATAAGTCTGATCCATACATACTTTAATTCCACATGACCTTAAAACCTTTAGGTCAGCACCGTTGGAGAAGCAACAATGGAATGAACCAACTATTTATACACAACTCAATATATTGACTTCAAAGATACTTGCCACTTGAAGAATACACACTTCTAACACTTGTAAACACATCCTCAAAATTGCATAGCATAACAATCATCCATGGTGGCATGCAAAGCATTCCAATCAGGTATTTTGTCACTATAACTCTACCATATCTAGAGTGATACACTATCAATGCTAACTTCAACTGTAGAGGACTTCAAGGCTTGAAACTTTGGATTTAGATTCCTTTAACATACACCAAATTACGTTGGAACCACATGACAAGATTCTTCATGGTGGATTAATGCAGACCACAAAATAGGTTCTCTAAACATTGAAAATTGCATTTTGGACTTAGAAAACTTATCCAACACATTTGATCTACTCCAAACAAACACTTCTTCAATTGTGCAATGATTTGACATTACTGACAACACCATACTCAATCATGCTTATCAATCTTCAGCTATGCATCAATATTGACATCACAACAATGTTGAAACCAATGAAAACACCATAGTAACATCATCTCCCATACATCCACCAATATTCTCAATGACAAACCAAACTTCCAAAACCACTGAAACTTTGTATTTTCCTACATAGCTTCACCATACCCTTCTAGTTCACCAACATCAGTCAATAAAATGGAATACAAAGAGGGAGAAAATCTTTCGGGAGGTATACTTATCCTTGTTGATCATCTAACATTCATTGGAGTTTATGGTATTTGTTGTTTTTGTTGCAGAGCATGAGGAACCATTAGAACATCATTGTCCAAAGTGTCATCATTGGAGCTTATGGTATTTGTTGTTGTTGTTGTAATTGATCTTTGTACAACAATTTATCATTGAATGTAACATCCTTGCTTCTCACAATTTTAGTTTTTTCAAAATCCCAAAGGCTATAACCAAATTCATCAATTCCATATCCAAAGAAGATATATTTTTTTATTTTGCATCCAGCTTGGTTCTATTTTCAGAATCTATATGTGCAAATCCTTCACAATCAAAGGTTTTGAGAAAAGAATAACTCAGCTTCTTACTTATCCATGCTTCTTCTAGAATACAACCCAAATTATTAGATGGAACTCTATTAATTAAATAAACAACAGTATTTATAGCCTTTTCCCACAAGTTTAAAGTCAGACTAGCATGCAATCTCAAAGTTCGTGCACACTCCATTATTGTTCTATTCATGGACTCAACCACTCCATTTTCATGTGGATTCCTTGGAGCCATTTTTTACCTATGAATTCCATTAGAGAAACAATAATCTTCAATCTCTTTGCTACAATACTCACCACCATTATCAGATCTAAGACATTTTAATCTTTTACTCGTCTCATTCTCAACCAAGATTTTCCAATTTTTAAATGTTTCAAATACATTAGATTTCTACCTAAGGAAATAAATCTAAACCTTCCTAGTTGCATCATCAATAAATGTAACATAGTATCGAGAGCCATCGAGAGAAGACACCTAATTTGGTCCCCATACATCCATATGCACAAGCTCCAACTTCTCATCTTTCTTTTGCTTCCCATCTTTGACAAAACCAACTCTCTTTTGTTTTTCATAGACACAAATTTCACAGAAATTCATATTAACACATTTTAGACCTAGTAAAACCTTCTTTGAATGAAGTACCTTCATAACTTTTTCACTCATATGACCAAGTTTGTTATGCCACAATGTTATTTCAAAACCTGCAACAACTATTTGATTTTTTTCCTACTTACTTGCAACAACTATTCTTGAACCTGTTATTGAACCCATAGCAACTACTATCAAACCAAAAACAACTATTGTAGTTATTTTTTCCAGTAACTTCCATGTTTTATTTTTATCTGCAATGGCTAAAGTAGAAGGAACAATATGACCTGTACAAAGATATAAGGTTCCTACTTTAACACCTTTTTCTACCACTAGGACACCTTTTTTAACCTTCCAATTTTTATCACTAAAAGTAACAACATAACCTTCATCATCTAATTTCCCTACTGAAATTAAATTTCTAGTCAGCCTTGGAAAATGCCTTACGTCTTGTAGTATCCAATGATTCCCATTCTACTACTTAATCTTGATTCTTCCCTTTCCAACAATTTGATAGGGTTTGTTCTCTCCCAAATAAACCAACCCAAAATCCCCTTGGACATAATCAAGAAAATAAATTCTATGGGGTGTAGCATGAAATGAGGCCCCCTAAATCTAACACCCATGAATCATCAACATTGTCAAGGGAAAAAATCAAAGCATCATATTTATATTTATTACTTACCACACTTTCCTCCTTATTGCCTTTATTTTTTTCTCCATCTTTATTTTTCGAAGACCAACAATCTTTCTTTAGATGACCTAGCTTCCCACAGTATGAACAATCCTTCTTTCCTTTGGATTGTGACCTTTTGTCTTTTGAATTTTCATGTAACTTCCCACAAACTCCAAAATCCTTCCCTCTCCTTTGATCTACCCCTACTTTCTACATTTAAAACACTACCTGATGTGGATGTTCCACCTAAGATTTTCCTATGATTTTCCTTGCTCAAAATCACACCAACAACATCATCAAATTTTAGCATATTCAAACTAGAAACATAGTGACTAATTGTCATTACCAAGATATTCTAGCTTTTAGAAAAAAGAACATAATATTAAGAGAGCCCTAACTTCTTCATCAAAATTTACATTAACAGAAGTCAATCAATTGGTTACTGTGTTAAACTCATTTAAATGGTCAGTAAATAATCCACTTTCTACCATTTTATGTTAAATAAATGCTTCATAAGAAATACCTTATTCGAAGCAGAAGGATTTTCATATAATTTTTCCAAAGTCTACATCAACTCATCTATTGTATTCACTTTTGAAGTATTAAATTCCATTGATTGGGCTAGACATAATTGAATAATGCCAAGTGCCTTTCTATCCCAAATATTTCAATCCTCAGCAAACATTATTGTCGGTTTCTTGCCTTTCCCTGCCAACGAGCACCATAAATCTTTCTGATAGAGATAGTCCTCCATTTGCATCTTCTATAACTGATAGTTTTCCCATTGATTTTTTATACCTTCACTTTACCCTCATCTGCCATTACTACCACTCAACCATGAGACATTCCTACAGAGGATAATCGAAAACAACCTGCTTTGATACCACTTGTTAGGAATTGCAAGCAAAATTATACCAATTAAATGCAGATTATAGAATTAAATAAAGGAATTTAAACACAAATAAATTATAGCAAAGAGACAACACAAAATTTAGTGTGGCTCACCCAATTTTGGGCTACATCCACCAAGAACAGAGTATTTTATTATTAAATATCCAAAAATAAAATTAAAAAATAACTTGTAGTAATTGTTTTAGCTTGCACCAACATATGACAACGTTTTACCACTGCTCTATTTTACCTATGCTTTGCTTCATGTGCCTAAAGCACAGACCTGTCACTCATCTATGACCTTCTTCTCACTATTGCTTACATGACCTATAGCAAATCCATGTGCTTCTCACAGCAACAACCAAAACTAATTTCCATGTGTATGTTCACATCTCCACGTGCCTTGTTGACTATCTAATTCATGGCCATTGGTTTCCAACGTGCAACTGTCCAAATTCTGATAGTTTGCTCATTTTTTTAGGAGGAAAATGCACCAACAAAGGTATGGAAATTTTAAGCCTCTAAGTTTGATCTAGCTCCACAATATAACACTTCATTATAACTACTTTAATTTATCAATTGCTAATTTTTCCCCTAGGAAATTTACTTCTACTTTCTTCCGTGTACCTATTATACCCACGGAGGATCCATCAACTAAGCTGATGTTATATGGGGTTTTAGATAATTTGGTTTTTCCTAATTTTTCCCAAGTCCTTTTGTGCATCATGTTGATATTTGATCCTAAATCAACCATTATTTTTTTTGAAAATTTTATGGTTGATATGTGTGGAGATCATAAGTGGTTTGTTCTTCTAGTCTCTATCTATTTTGGATAACCTTTGGACTTGTGGTCTTGTGGTGACTACTTATTCTAGTACTTGAAGAATTAATTTAGTTTTTCCAATAATTTTTTTGTTGTACTAGTGTAGTGAGTTGTTTCAATGCAGTTACTTCTTTTGGAAAGTAATTTTTTTCTTCTTGTTTTTGTTGATTAATGATCTTTCGAGATGTATCCAAAATCTAGGCATGTTGGTATTTATTAGGAAGAATTATTCTTCCGCTTCTTCTTCTTCATCACCCTCTTCATCTTATCTTGGATGACTTGTTTGTTCTTTGTGGTGTTGGTCCCTGACATGTAACTACCGCTATTTTATTTTCTTTCTTTTTATTTATCTATTTCTAGCTTGTATCATTTTTCTTTCCTCTTGGCATTCTTCTTTAGATGTTTCCTCTTTTGAAGAGCTGTTTGATTGTTGAGTTTCTTCCTTATGAAACCTTCTTGCACCTATGGTGTTTCTTTTGGTAACTTTCTCATGAACCTAGCTCCTCTAGGTGCATTAGGCCCTTTTACCTAATCACTCTTGGATTGGGATGGCATATTTTTGAAATAGTGGTATGCCTTATTACAATTGAAGAGATCATGATCTAGACTATCATAGAAAGCATAGTTATTTTTTATCAAACCAACACTTTGTAGATTAGTGGCCATGTTTCTCATATTTGTAATATTTGGCATCCTCCCTTCTACATTTCCATTTGTATCATGCCATGCCTCCTCTATAATTGTTAAAGGATTGGAAATCCTCTTTGTGGTTGTATAGAGGGTTATTCTACATGGTGTTTGCATTTCTATTATTCATCCATCTAGGTACTCAGTACCTATGGTCATAGGTGTAGAGTGGATGGTTTGCTAGCCATTTGACATATATGCTAATTTATGATATGCATCTTGATCATAGTTGTGGTACTTGGTACATGAAGGCTCGTTTTCTTCTTCGTCATCTTTGATATGGAACCTTCTTGAGGGATAGTCATTTTTTTTTTGGTTATCCCATTCTCCACATAATTCATAAAATATTGATATTGAATCTTCCATGGTATATTATGAAATTATACCCTCAATGTGACATCCCTTTTCCCTCCTTTTACTTTAGGGAAATCATTCTATATATGACCTTCTCTTAAGCAGTAAGGTCACTAGATATTTTTCTTGAGATTTTTATTTTCTTCTTTAACCATGATTTCCTATCTCAACCATAATTTCTCTATTTCCAATCTCATCTTTTCTAATTCTATATTTTACTTTTCTTTGTCTTCTCTTCTCCAAGATTGGGCCTTAATGTGGTAGGCCAATGTCACTACATCTAGATATGTGTCACATACTCTTCCATCTAGAGATGTCCTAATATCTTTAATTAATCTAGAGATGAACCATTCAACCTTCTATTCATTTGTTATTGGTTCCTCCAAATTTTAGGATACCTCCTTGAATATTTTATCGTATTCCTTTATTGTTTCTCCTTCCCTTTGCACTAAATCTCTCATTTTGTTGACACTTTTAGATGGGAATTTTGGAGTGTCAAAATTATTTAGTAACTCCTTCTTCACTTTGTTCCAATCCTTTTCATTCTTATATAGATCTTTCTATACAAATCTAGGGTTTCTTTCCTTAGAGACCCTACAAAGTTGAACAATTTTATCTAGTCTTGATCAATTCTCCTTCTCTACCAAAGGGATTATAAAATAAACATATGTTCCACAACTTCAGTGGTGTTATTTTCAAAGATTGGAAATTTTATTTTGGGATCCATTATCTTGTTGGTTTGTCCTTTATTAATTGTGTTGTGTTGTTATGTTGGATTTTTTTCCCTTTTCTTATTTTTCGTTGGTTTAGGATTGACTTGTCTTCCTTTATCTTTGTCTAACTTAATCTCAAAGAATTATTTGACTATTACTTCATTGCAATATGCTTTAAATTTTTATTTTAAATCTCATACCCTTCTTGTGGTACTTCTTGTAGTGAAATCCTCCTTGTTTTATATGGCATTAGGGATGGATCCTAGTTCAAGGTGTGTACCTCTTTAAAGTGATGTTTGTTCTTTGGTGATGAATCGTTAAGTTTGTTAGTGACATTTTAATATTTATTGTTGATAATTCTTTTCCCAAATTAAGCATGGTTTTATTTTCTTTTCATAGTCCTTTATTTGTTAAATTTTTAACGCTTTTTCTTACTAAGTTGTCAAGGTGATCTGTATCTAATGATATAATTTTCTTTGGGGTCTCAAGAAACTTCAAAAATATCTCCTCCAAATTGATTGCAATGTTGTACCAATCCTTTCTAGGTTGTGTTTTTCTAATTATTTGATATGGAATTAACACTTCTTTATTCTCATCGTCTTTATCTAATTCCTTCCTTGATGACCCATTACTTCTCAAACTATCTTCTAATTTTGTTAATAATTCTTCCACCTTTTCCAAATTTCTTGAAATTGGTTGTGATGTTTGAAATGGTATAATTTCCTTACTCGTTGTTTGAATTTCTCCTGTTTGGTTGGTAGCACCCATATTGGCATGCTCAACAACACCCACTTTGGCACACTCACTTCTTCTTTCTGCTTTGTCTCCCTTTTTGGTACCTCTCCTACCTATCTAAAATTTATTTTTATTACATCTTTCCATATCCTTCTTTTCCATGCCTAATTGGCTTCTTACTATAATTTTCTCTCTAATCCCTCTTTGTTTCTTATTCTCACTTTTTCTATGGGGGTTAATAATTTGGTTTTCCATTATTCCTTTATCCATCCCATGGTAGTTATTGTATGTATATTTTGATTAGTCACATATTTTTAGGGATTCCTTTTGGAGATCCCCTCTTTCTGGCATCAATTCACCACCCCTTGGATTCCTAACCCTATCTCACGAGGTAGACACCTGGGAGATTCTATCTTAGATTATGAAAATTTTCATGACTTCTTATATCCTTATCTAAGTCTACAAATTTGAGTCTTAATTTCTAGTCTCTTCAGTATTTCCTAACTAGGGTCCCAGCAATAGAAACAATGTGACCAAGAAAAGTGGAGGGGGTAGGATCATAGACGGAAGTTTTGAGCCCCTAAGTATTCTCTATGTATTTTTTTTATACTCTAAACTTAGAAATAGTAAAAGGATAAGATCCTAGGAATTAAATGTGGTTTGTATACTTAATCTATTCAAGTAGAACATAAAATAAATTATATTAGTCATACACCATATGAGAGATCACAAAGTACTCATAAGCATATATATATTGATATAATTAGTCTCTAGTATACTTTATCATTCATCTATATTATCTCATGTATATTTAGTATCAAGTGTCTTTATCTCATCATACATATTTGTCTATGTTACATTCTTTTCCTATATTATACATCTATTATTTGGTACATTTACCTTACAAAATGCATCCCTTCCTTGAGGTATCTTGTTGGCCTTGAGCTCTACACCCCTTCAATGATGGTTTGTATTAGGATCTATTGCACTACATCTTTATTATTAGAGTCACTTAAGGAATCAAGCCTCCAGGATCATCTACAAAAACCAAAAACAACCTTCTGCAAGAGGGAAAAGAAAGAACATGAATTTGCAATAGTGGATGCAAGATATGGCCAATATGCAATACTAAAGATTGTAGTAATATATTGGACTTACACAGCTAAAATATATCTCAGCTAACTTTCTTGGATATAATATATATATGAAGCCTTGCTTATATAGGAAAGGATGATGATGTACCAACATTAAATGGTTGTTTCATAATTAAATTACATGAGCCAATATTAAATGAAATAGGAAACAAGCATTAAATAAAATAGAACTAGATAAGATAAGTGGAAACTAATTCTTAACTAGAAATATCCCCCCCTAATTAATGCTAACTAGAAAGATACCCTCCTTGGACCTAAGTGGACTTGACAATGTAAATAGGACCTAGATGAGACTAGATAGGAAAAATACCTATTTACATCAACACCCCCCCTTAAGTACAACTTAGGGAGTCGACTATTATGAAAAGACACAAAGAGGGGTCCCAAATACAAGGACATGTTAGGTACCTATGTACATATGTAATGCAATCTCTCACAAACAGAGAAAAAGAGAAACCCTAGTATGACAAAAATCCTCCCCAAAAGAGAGATGAAATACAAAATACTCTCAATGATGTATGAGAGGGACAAAACCCCATCCGAGGAAAATGACCTCCTATAATAGAGAAGAAGAGACATCATGTGTCTCTCCCTTAATGGTGAGTCTCCTACAATAGTAAAAGCTTGAATGTTAAAGATGATTGTTATCTCCTGGATTTTACACCCTGTTGAATGTAAAATTCAACAATCTAGTGTAACATGGGAAGACCTCTAAAGCTGTGGGTTTCTTGTAAACAGAGGTCAACCTCCGGAGAAGGCTGGCTTCCTTTGTGTTATCACCTAACTACTGATCTTTGTAAGGAAAAGGGAGGAGTGCATAAAAAGAAAAACTAAATCATATGGTGATACACCAAACTGATAAGAGCAATGGAATACTTTGATTTACACTTGAAAATTGACAATGAACATAAGATTACACATCAAATTTCTATAAGCTTTGCATTAATGTTTCACAAATAGGTTTGATTCACACACGTTTTCAAGAAAGGAAAATATTTTCACTTATTAGAATCCATGTGTGATTATGTAAACACAGTTTGTGATTTGTATAATGATACTTTTGCAAAGGAAGGCATGAAAATAAAAGATAAAGTTATAAGGGAATAGAAGAAATTCACCAAAATAACTTGATCATTAACTTGAAATGCTCAACACTTTGCAAGAACAAGATGGTAATTTGAATCATCAACAGTGACCAAGGTAAACTCTGTATATTATGCTCCAGATGAATTACAAAAGTGTGCTAATCTGAGAAAGGACTGCAAAAGTCACAAACTTCTAAAAAGCATAAGAAGAACCCCCTTCCAAAGAGGAAAAAAAGCCATATATACAAAAGTCCCAGCCCCTAGGGCTCACAAAAAATATTAGCCTCCAGAAAAGATCTGCCCCTAGATTTTTTTAATGAAGTTAATGCTACATTAAACATGTATCCCTACCGTCCATGTCAGTGAAGGGTCGCTCTAGGAATGGCCTCCTTGATCTTTTGCAACAATTGCATTAACTTTTGGCCCCGTGTCCACCCTCGAACCTCCATCAGAGCTGCTTTGAAATTTTCTAAGTGCTATCATAAATGTCGATTCACTCCTGCCAGTTGACATCCCAGCTGTCCTTGCGGTCTCACCCTTTTTGTTCTTCTCCTGCTCTAGACCCTTCCGCAAGTTGACCTCTCTTGGAAACATCATCAGATTTTCCCATTAGATCTCCACACCATTGCTTCACTAAGTTGCTCCATCAATTTTGATCTCAGAGCAGATCCATGTTGCTTACATTCTATTGATCTTCTTCTCAGGAAAAGTCAATCAGTCAAATGGACAATAGTTCACCTATAGTTCTCTCTTATTGAGCGAAAACACTCCACGTAAGATTCTCGGGTGGTCAGAGGTCCTTCAAACAAAGTCGCATGTCGGTGAGACACTAATCATGTCTCCCCGATGCGAGCATACCTCAAAGGATGGTCAGCATAGCTTGGGAGTGTCGACAGAACTTCATATTGAGCTGCAGGAGTTATACCGATATCGCCATTTCATCGCCCAAACATCTGCATTCGGCAAGAGTTCTCGTCGAAGTTTGCAGCAGACCCATCGCTATCGGCAAGACAAACATCAGTCAACAAGAGGTCATAGCGAACGCTAAGAGTCCTACCGATATCCTTTTACATGGGCAAGTTGATTGCTATCGGCAAGACAAACCTTAATTGGTGAGAGATTATACCGAAGGCATAACCTTCAGCGAGACATCTCGCCGAGCTCGAAACATTTTGGTGAGATCACCCCACTTGTGCACAACGATTGGTGAGATACCATCGGGTCGGGGAGACTTCTCTCCGAACTCAAAACATTACGCCGAAGGCACCCTTCTGTCGGCAGGACTTTCCTCATTCGGCCAAACTTCATGCCGAAGGTAAACTCTCTCAGTGAGACCATCGCTTATTGGCAGGACGTCTCCCTGAGCTCCTATTTCTTTGGCGAGACCATTAGCTTTTGGCGAGACATTATCCCGAACTTATACCCCATGGTCAGGAGTCTTACCGATTCCAAATATCCATTCGGTGAGACCCTTTCGGGTCGGCAAGAATTCACACCGAGCACCAAACATTACACCGAGACCTTTCATTTCGGCAAGAACTCACCCCGTCGGTGAGACATCACAGCGAGGGCACCAACTTTCGTCGAGACCTCTGTCCTTCGGTAGGACTTCTCCCCGACGTCGGTCATTTCAGCGAGACCACCATGGGTCGGCAACACTTCGTGTTGAAGCCTTCATCTTTCAGCGAGCTCGGACCATTTCAAGGTGACCACCAGCGGTCGGCAGGACTTCACACCGAGCGCAGATTCCTTCCCCAACTCCAACCTTGAACAACTGTCAGCGAGACCATTTCCCATGTGGAGGGAGATATAAAACTTCACAGCGACCGAGATGTTTTGGCCACCTGAGGCAAAAGTTAATCCATTTGGCCACCATGAACATTTGAAAATAGACCCCCGCCTGTTTGAGCCCGTAGGTGAAAATCGGGCAACATTTCTGGCGACCTTTGCTGGATGTTTGCCTGCTAAACCTGGAAACCAGTAGCCAAAAATTGTCCATTGGGCTCAGAGTCACTTATTAAAAACCTCAAAATAGACCAAGAGTAGTTCGCACATGGCTACAACTCACTTGAGACTCATGAAGCAAATCAGGACACTCGAAACTTATTGAAATCAGAGAAACTGAAGTGAAACTACCAAACTGTGCTGGAACAACACTTAGGAAATGCACAACAACTAAACTAAAGTGCATAAGCACTTATTGAAAGCATAAAACCTAACCTAATATGTACAATGATAAATGATACCTCAAAACAACATTTGAGGTGAATCCCATTAACTGGGATTGGTAAATTTTCTCCATCCATGTTCGATAACTAGAATGCATTATGCTCCTTGCATTCATTAACAACAAAAGGGCTTGCTCAAAAATGGTCAAATTTTGTATGTTTTCCTGAACCACTCTTTAGCACATCCCACTTGAGAACAATATCACCTTCCTTGAAAACTTTGGATGTAGCTTTCTTATCAAATGTTTTCTTTGTTTGGAGCTGATGATACTCCAAAGTTTTCATTGCTTTGTCTCTTGATTCTTCGAGCTCCATGACCTCTGCATATCTCACGGACATTGGGTCTTGTTCTTAATACCTCTCCAACTGATGAACAATGTCTAGAGCTGGAAGCTCTACAGATAGAGGTAATCTAGCCTCTTTACCATAAACGAGTACATATGGAGAATTACCAACTGATCTCTCGGGGGTTATTCTATCTACCCAAAGTGCAGAATTCAATGTGGTATGCCAAACTCTTTGATTCTCTTCCATAGTCCTCTTAATGATTCTGATCAGATTTTTATTTATACTTTCAGCTAATCCATTACCCTGGGGAAAATAATTGGAGGAAGTATTCAAATGAATTCTGTGTTTAATAGCCCAATATGTGACTCTTAACCCAACAAATGCAACAACATTATCTAAAATGATGGAGTCAAAAACTCCAAATCTGGTGATTATATCTTCATAAAAACTCAAAACTGAAGATTCATTTGCTTCTTTCAAAGTTGTTGCATTTGTCCATCATGTGAAATAGTCTGTAGCAGTAAGCACCCACTTGTGACCAACACTGGATGGTGGATTAATTGGCCCAATAAATTCAATGCCCCATCTCATGAAGGGCTACTCTACTTGAACTGGATGTAAAGGCATAGCAGGAAGCTTTTCTTTTCCTAAAAATAAAGCACATTTAATACACTTTCTTGACCATGCATATGCATCTTTGAACAAGTTGGGCCAGTAGTAACCAACTCTCATAATTTTCCAAGTGGTTGTCCTTGGAGCAAAGTGCCCTCCTGAAACTCATGCAGTACCTTTTCTGTTTGATCAATATCAATACACCTTAACAAGACACCATTCAAATATTTCCTAAAAAGGATATTATCAATGTGGACATAAGGAATTGACTACAATCTGAAGTATCTTCATTTTTCTCTGTCCAGACCTGGTGGACATTCACCAGTATGAAGAAAGTGGGTCATTTCTTGAATCCAACTTGTAACTGATGCAGGTGCAGCAACTTGAACGTTTTGAGGCTCATCTGTATTAGTTAAAACAACACCAGTTTCTGATTTATGTGCATCTTCAGAGGTTGAGGCAAGTTGCTCACAAAGTCCTCTACCTCTAACAAGTTTTGTGATGTTGATGTTGACATCAAATTCCATTACTTTTGTGACCCACCCTGCTCTTTTCTAACTCAGATCTTTGTTCAACAAAAACTCCTTCACACTTGGGTGTGCAACCAAAATATGAATTTTATTGTTTGAAACTAGAGGCTTAAACTTTTTTAGGCTTTTGATCACAGCAAGAACATGTTTCTTAACAAATGTATATTTCTCTTCATAATCAGCAAGTACTTGACTAAAGAAAGCTATTCGTTGCTCTAAATTATCATTGTTTTTCAGAACCAACATAGCAGAGATTGAACTAACGCTGCCAAAAGCATACAAAAAAAAGTCTTTAGAGAAATCTGGATTTACCAGTGTTGGAGCTGATGCTAAAGCTTCCTTTATTTTTTCAAAACTACGTTTTGCTTCTTTATTCCAACTAAAAATTTCATTCTTTTTAAGCATGGCATTCAAAGGCTTTAATAAATTTGCAACATCAGGAATGAATCTTCATAAAAATTTGATTCTCCCTAAAAAGCTCTACAATCCTTTCTTGTAATTGGGTAATGGCAGTTCAAGTATAGCTTTAACTCTTTCAGGATCAATGGTAACTTCGTCTTTTGATACTATGTGGCCTAACAATTTACCTTCATGAACTACAAAAATACTCTTTGTCGGATTGAGAGATATTCCATATTCTCTACATTTTCCAAAAAATTTCTTGAGATGCGACAAGTGTTCATCTGCATTCTTTGAATATACAGTTATGTCATCTAAGAAAACCAACAAAAAAAATTGGATTAAACTCTAAAATGCCATATCCATGGCACGCTGAAAGGTGGCACCAACATTAGATAAACCAAAAGGCATTCTCTTGTAAGCCATAGTGCCCCATTTTTTTGTAAATGTTGTTTTATATTGATCCTCCTCCTTGACAAGAATCTGGTTATAACCAAAATATCCATCCAGAAGAGAAAATCTTTCTGAACCAGCAACAGCTTGGAGAATTTGTTCCATGGACGGTAAGGGGTAATGATCTTTCAGAGACGCTTTGTTAAGGTCTCTAAAATCTACACATAATCTTACCTCACCGTTCTTTTTTCTAACTGGAACAAGGTTAGAAACCCAGGATGTGTGTTTAATTGAAAATACGATACCCCCCTCAACTAACTTGGTCAGCTCTTTGATCATTAAAGGTTCAAGCTTGGGGTTTAATGGTCTTTGTTTTTGTCTAACAAGCTTGGCACCAGGTTCTAATTCAATTGTATTTTGTGCAATATGAGGATCAAACCCTCTTAAATCAAAATATTGCCAAGCAAAAACATCTTGATACTCTTGAAATAAAATAATGAAAGCTCTCTTATCCTCAACTGAAAAGATTTTGTCTAATTTGAGAAGCTTACCTTTAAAGATTTTCACTTCTTCATAATGATCTTCTTTCACTTGAATGCCGACTTTTTTCTTCTTAAGCTGATCATCAGAATTGAATATAGATTCCAAGGTAACCAGCCCTTTGGGAAGTTTATTTGTCTTCAGCTGTATCACTTGATCATCATACTGTTGTTTGATCTTTTCTTGGTTCGCTATAGAAAATTGATTTTCCTGGAGCAGAAAGGTTAAGATCTGTTCATCATTTTCAAATACCTGTCAGTTAATGTTGTTATCAGGAATTGATTGCCTGATAACCACCTTAACATAATGTTGCATTTTATCTTTTTTAATATCACCTGGGATATCAAACTGTGCTCCAATTGCTGCAAGTCTGTTAGCATGCTTATTCTGATTTCGTGGAATAGAAATCAGATTGAAGGCATTAAATTCTTCAATTATGTTCCATACTCTATTTTTGTAAGACTTCAAAGCATCATTCTTGGCAATATTCAGCCGCCTAACCTGATTAACTATCAATTCACTGTCTCCATAGACTTTCAAATGGTCAATTCCTCTTTTCCTTGCCCATTCAAGGCCTTGAATGAGTCCTTCATACTCAGCACTGTTGTTAGAACATGCAAAAGAAAAACGAAAAGCTGAAAAATACTTATCACCCTGTGGGGAAATCAGCATTGCACCTCCCCCTGCTCCATTCTTGCTTCTAGAACCGTCAAAAAACATTTCCCAAAGTTCACTTTGTTGTTGCAACAACTGATCTGTCCCCTTTTCAAGATTTGGAACCTTTGCATCAGGTTCAAGCATCACATAATTACCCATACCGACATCTTGAATAAGATCTTTAGGACTGTCCAACACATTTCCAGCTGCCCATTCATGTAGCAACACATTAGGAACAGCTTCTGCTTGAAGTTCTTGAGCAGCAGCCAGTTCACTATCAGTAAAAATAACACAATTTGTGTCTGCAGTATTAGGAACAGCATTTATAGGACTTGGGTTATATGGCTCAATGTGATCTTTAGCCAAATTTTCAGATTTAATGGTAACCTTAGTTCCATATCTTGTTCTAAACAGCATATGTGACCAGTCAGCTGACACATAACCACCTATCCTAGCTGTAAAGTCTCTTGAGAGACACAAAGAAAAGAAAGGTGGGAGATCTATGACACATATGTCCTGAGGAACTAAAAAATTAGGACAAGCATGAAGGGTAAGACTCAAATATTTGATAACACTCAATGTATTAACAAAAGTACCATCCAATTGAATCACTCATTTCTCTAAAGGCTGATACTTTAGTCCAAGCTTGTCAGCAATTTACTTTGGCATTACTGAGCTACTAGCTCCACTGTGTACCATATAGTTATGAACTAACTTATCACCTATGATTACAGACACGTAAAATGGAGGTGGTTTGACTTCTTTTCCTGCCTCTTTGTTGGGCTGTTTATCCTTTTCTTGAGGATTATTTGTCAACACAGTTCTGTCTTGACCTATTGGAGACTCAGATTCATTAGACACTTTAAGATTTGACAAAGTTGAGTGTAACATATCTTTTTGACCTGGGATAGCTAATGAATCCCACATAGAAATCGTTACATTCATCTTTTTCATACTATCAAGAATATTATAGGGTACAACTGGGCTCACTTTGTGATGTACCTTTATGCCAGCATGATCAGCTTGCAAGTGTGGCTGCTCCTTAACTAGGAGTTGCTGATTTTTTTGCAAACCATGAGTCATTTGAGATGTAGATGGTTCTACAGCTGTTGCTTTCCCTTTAACAACTACTTGATCCAACTCGAAAGCTCTTTTCTTTGCCCTTGTGTTAGCTGCAACTGGAGAATTATATATATTAAGTCCACATAATTCCTCACCTTGCTAGTTAAGTAGGGTAGTTTCATTGGTAAGCTGGTCTTGGTGTTGTGGAGATGCATCATTGAATTCATTCTGCTATGAACTCAAGGCATTATGTACTATAAGTGCCTAATTAATGAGTCCATTTGAGCAAGTGACCTGATTGTGAGGTTGGTTACAAGGGTAGCACCACTCATAATATGCTGCTAAGTTGTTTTGAATAGGGACAAGATCCTTAACTGCACTAACAGGTGTTGGAGCATAAGCCTGAAAAGGTCTTGTGTTTACACTCTATCTTGGGCCCTGGTAATTGCCTTGATAAACCTGTCTATTACCTTGATATTGTTGTTGCTAACCTGAATTCTACTGTTGATAAGGCTTGTTATATGCTTGTTGCTTTTCCAAGCTCACAAGCTTATTTCTAAAAGTCTGTAATAAACTTTTGATCTCCTGTAATTCATTTGAAGATCTTGAAACAACAGCTTCTTGTGTTATAATAGCTGGAACAACAGCTAATACTACTAGAAAAGGTGGCAAAGGTGCAAAAGGTGGTATCTGTAAAGGGATATTTGAATGAATATCTAGAAATATGGGCATTGGTGGCCTAGGAGCAAGTTTACCAGCCTGTATTAGGTTGTTTTCAGCTCTAATTGCTACTTCAAATGCATCCGGTAGGGAAACACCCCCATTGATTGTATCATAACAGCTATATCATTGTTAAGGACCTTCAAATAGTATAAAAATGCATATTCTGGAGCTGGCCTCACTGTTGCAAGAATTCTATCCCAAGTTCGTTGAAATCTAAAATTAAAATCATTCATTTGCTCCTGAGGAGCCCTCTTAAGTGTAGTTAATTGCTCCAACAAAGATAAATTATCAGACCTGTCCTGAAACTACCTATGTAATTTGTCCCCCAACTCATCCCAGGTGGCAACTGAACCTACTCCAAGACTCATGAACCAATGTAATGCTCTTCCTTTAAATGATGTTGCAAGTAGTCTTACAGCTACGTCTTCTTGTGTGATATAATGCACACCACATAAGGAAGCAATATATCGTATATGTTCAATCGGGGTAGCCTGATCTTCCCCAATAAAAGTTGGAAATTTTTTCAAAGCTGCTATTGGAATGTCATTGTGTTGTGTCAAATTTAATGGACTACCTCCATTAAATGGCACAAAAAGTTGATTTCTGGGAGCAACCATTTGAGGTGGATTTGAATTTGTAAAAACTGCAGTTGATGAACTTGTTGCAACAACAGAACTTGAAAATATATAACTAGCAAAAATAGTTGGACTGCTTAAAGGAGACCTTTCTGTTCCAAGGCTAGGTGAGGCTGAACGATTCTCAATTTTTTTTTTAGATGGTTTTCCTCTCCTTAATGGTGAAAACGCAATTTCTGGTCTAACGCCAGGTGGTGTAGACTGTACTCTCTTAGAAGGAGGTGCCCTTTTTACTGCTCTGCCTTGTCTTCTAGGTGGTGACAGCTGCAAATATTCAAAAGAAACTGAGTTGCTCCTTGTCTGAACTCTTCTCATAAACTGTAAAAGCACAGATTCTGAAGTTCTTTCTCTTTATGGAGTCGCCAAGTATGCAAAAATGACTTTTGTAAAGTCTGAACCTTGCTAGTTGCATACCAAACAAGCAATATAACATGGAACTGGTCCCACCGGGTGTGCCAGAACTGTTATCTCTTGGATTTTACACCCTGTTGAATTTAAAATTCAACAATCCAGTGTAACATGGGAAGACCTCTAAAGCTATTGGTTTCTTGTAAACAGAGGTCAACCTTCGGAGAAGGTCGACTTCCTTTGTGTTATCACCTAACTACTGATCTTTGTAATGAAAAGGGAGAAGGAGTGCATAAAAATAAAACTAAACCCTATGGTGATACATCGAACTGATAAGAGCAATTGAATACTTTGATTTACACTTGAAAATTAACAATGAACATAAGATTACACATCAAATTTTTGTAAGCTTTGCATTAATGTTTCACAAACAGGTTTGATTCACACACTTTTTCAAGAAAGGAAAATATTTTCACTTATTAGAATCCATGTGTGATTATGTAAACACAGTTTATGATTTGCATAATGACACTTTTTCAAAGGAAGGCATGAAAATAAAAGATAAAGTTATAAGGGAATAGAAGAAATTCACCAAAATAACTTGATCATTAACCTGAAATGCTCAACACTTTGCAAGAACAAGATGGTAATTTGAATCATCAACAGTGACCAAGGTAAACTCTATATATTATGCTCCAGATGAATTACAAAAGTTTGCTAATCTGAGAAAGGATTGCAAAAGTCACAAACTTCTGAAAAGCATAAGAAGAACCCCCTTCCAAAGAGGCAAAAAATCCATATATACAAAAGTCCCAGCCCCTAGGGCTCACAAAAAATATCAGCCTCCTGAAAAGATCTACCCCTAGATCTTATTAATGAAGTTAATGTTGCATTAAACGAGTATCCCTGATGTCCATGTCGGTGAAGGGTCGCTCCAGGAATGGCCTCCTTGATCTTTTGCAACAATCGCATTAACTTTTGGCCCCATATCCACCCTTGAACCTCCATCAGAGCTGCTTTGAAAGTTTCTAAGTGCTATCATAAATGTCGATCTACTCCTGCCAGTTGACATCCCAGTTGTCCTTGTGGTCTCACCCTTTATGTTCTTCTCCTACTCTAGACCCTTCCGCAAGTTGACCTCATCTGGAAACATCATCATATAGTCCCATTAGATCTCCACACCATTGCTTCACCGAGCTGCTCCATCGCTTTTGATCTCAGAGCAGATCCATGTTGCTTACATTCTATTGATCTTCTTCTCAGGCGAAGTCAATCATTCAAATGGACAATGGTTTTCCTATAGTTCTCTCTTATTGAGCGAAAACACTCCACGTAAGATTCTCAGGGGGTCAGAGGTCCTTCAAACAAAGTTGTGTGTCAGTGAGACACTAATCGTGTCTCCCCGATGCAAGCATACCTCACAGGAGGGTCGGCATAGCTTGGACTGCACGGTTATACTGATATCGCCATTTCATCGCCTAGACATCCACATTCGGTAAGAGTTCTTGCTGAATTTTGCAACAGACCCATCGCTATTGGCAAGACAAACATCAGTTGGCAAGAGGTCATAGCGAACGCTAAGAGTCCTACCAATATCCTTTTCCATGGGCAAGTTGATCGCTATCTGCAAGACAAACCTTAATCGGCAAGAGATTATACTGAAGGCATAACCTTCGGCAAGACAAACAAGCATCAGCGAGACATCTCGCTGAACTCGAAACATTTTGGTGAGATCACCCCACTTGTGCACAACAGTCAGAAAGATACCATCGGGTCGGGGAGACTTCTCCCCAAACTCAAAACATTACGCCGAAGGCACCCTTCTAT
The DNA here is from genome assembly GCA_007258455.2 of Sequoia sempervirens. Classification (NCBI taxonomy): domain Eukaryota; kingdom Viridiplantae; phylum Streptophyta; class Pinopsida; order Cupressales; family Cupressaceae; genus Sequoia; species Sequoia sempervirens. The sequence goes on from VDFB02270651.1 coordinate 239,571,420, forward strand.
CGGCAGGACTTTCCTCATTCGGCTAGACTTCATGTTGAAGGTAAACTCTCTCGGTGAGACCATCGCTTGTCAACAGGATGTCTCCCCGAGCTCCTATTTCTTCGGCGAGACCATCGGCTCTCGGCAAGACATTATGCTGAACTTAAACCCCGCAGTCAGGAGTCTTACCGATTCCAAATATCCATTCGACAAGACCCTTTCGAGTCAGCAAGACTTCACACCGAGTGCCAAACATTACACCGAGACCTTTTGTTTTGGCTAGACCTCACCCCGTCGGTGAGACATCATAGCAAGGGCACCAACTTTCACCGAGACCTTTGTCCTTCGGCAGGACTTCTCCCCGACGCCGGTCATTTCGGAGAGACCACCATGGGTCGAAAAGACTTCGTGCCGAAGCCTTCATCTTTTGGTGAGCTCAGACCATTTCGGGGAGACCACCTGCAGTCGGTAGGACTTCACACCGAGCGCAGATTCCTTCCCTGACTCCAACCTTGAACAACTATCGGCAAGACCATTTCCCATGCGGAGGGAGATATAAAAATTCACAACGACCGAAATTTTTTGGTGACCTGAGGCAAAAGTTACCATTTGGCCACCATGAACATTTGAAAATAGACCCCCACCTATTTGAGCCCATAGGTGAAAATCGGGCAACAATGATATAATCTAGCCGAACAACATTCCTCCCCTTAGGAAGAAACAAAACCAAAATGATATGTAGGATTTCTTCCCATTCCAAAAAGGAACATGAGGGAAGAAGAATCATATATGATGTCTCTGAACAATGCTCAAGTGTCTCCATGTCAATGCCAAAAGCTGACAAACTCCAAAAAGGTGTTCTAGGCCACACAGTTGAAGATGTTAATCTAGAACCTCCTAGAGACAAATATAGAACACACTCCAAAGACAAAGATATCTTCTCTGAAGAAGAATCCTCCAATTTTTTTCCAAAAGTATCCAAACTCATATCAAGATGCAAAGAATGATCATGTAGAGAATGAACAAGAGGGTCAGAGAATTCCCTCGCAACAACTAAAGAAGAATCATCTCCATCAAATATAATATGTATGCAATCAATGGTGTCTCCCAAATTTGAAACGTGAGACTCAATAAACAACCCACAAATATCTATCAAGTATGCATCCGAAGTAGATGTAGTTGGAAGATGATGTAGATCTTGCTACACTGAATCACAAGAGGCCAAACTTGTACCAATATGAGCATCATCAAATGGAATAGAAGATGGAGGAGATGAAATGAAAGGCTCAAGTATGTGATTGGATTTAAGAACACCCAAGTTCAAGAAGCCAAATGTCTCCTATGAATCGTGATTCACACTAGAAGTGTGATCAACAACTAAAGGAATAATGTCACTATCAGGAGAAAAATATGCAAAGGTATACAACTAAGATGAATGATCAACCATCCCAATAGAAAAAATATCTCTACTCTCCAAGTCTTGGATGATAACTGAATCAAGAGTAAACTCCACTATCCTCCCATCTCCACCATGTGTAATCTAATATATGGAAAGAAGAGTGTTCATCAAATGAGGAACACACAAAACATCTTGTAAAGTGTTTTCCCCAAAACTAATAGATCTCTTCCCAAGTACACTCATGTATGTATTGTTTCCCATCAAAATATGAGACATAGTATAAGGCTCAAAAAGAAGAGAATATAGACTATAAGATGCTATATGATGAGATGCTCTTGAATCTAGAAGCCATCTCCCTGATCCTAGACCTAAAAAATCACATAGAGCATGCCCTTTATTTCTTGATGTAGAGGCCAAACTAGTTTTACCTTTATCCTTATTAGACTGTTTTGAAGAAGAAGAAGAAGGTGGTGACTTCAACATTATAGAAGGAAAATTAATCTGATTATTTTTTAGAAGATGCTTCAACTCATCAATATCCTTCTTGTAACAAGAATTTTCATCATGCCCAAACTTCTTGCAACATGAACAAGTATACTTCTCCTTCTTAGATGGTTTATCTAAGGAAGAGGATATATTATTTGGTTGATCTGAATGTGGATTGTTCTTTTATTTATTATACTTATTAGTAGTATTATCTTATTCTTTCACCTGGCTAGCCAACCATGCTTGAGATTTAGAAGACTTGATGAAACCTATCACTATAATATTTTGTTCCTCGTGTATCAACATCTTAGAAAATGAGAAAATGAAGGTGTAGTATATGCAAACCCCATAGTCAATCTATGAGTATGAAAGCTAGAAACAAAATCAGCATAATCAGGACCAAGTTTTTCAATGAATTGTAGACCAACTAAATGTCCTTCTCAATTCCACATGCTTTACATTGCTCCCTTAGATCATTAACCCTAGTGATGTAGTCCTAGATGTTTTCAAAGTTCTTAGGATCAAGGCTCATTAATTCATTATCAATTTGATAGCCTCTTTCTTTGTCTGTATAATCATATAATATTTTCAATTTGTACCAACCCTCATGAGAATTCTTACATGACTCAATTTTACAAATATTGAGAAACTAGTTTATGAATACATCCAAGAGCTTTAGTATGTTCAATCATCCATTTAATCTTTTTCTCATCATATATAGGTTCAAGTACCTTATTTTCAACATATAAAGAGTGAACTTCATTCATTAGTATGCTCCATGCATATTGATGCCATGTAGAATAGTTATATGATGTTAGCAAAGGAACCTTGTAATGATCTATGAAAACAAGAGAGCACAAGAAAATAGATCAAAATAATTCACCAAGAGACCCCCCCAACCAATCAATCAATAATACCCCAAATAGTATGTGTGGAACTTTATATGTAGCGTGATGACAATGCCAAAAATGTGTCCTAGATTTACAATGCCAAGATGGATCAACGATAGAAAAATTACATCTCAAAAAACTAAAGGTAGCCTCTTCTAATATGATATATACTAAAAATGAAGCCTTTTCAAGTGGATAAAACTTCACCAAAAGAAGTATATCCAAGTAATCAACTAGAATGCAAAATTGTGAAAATTTGAATAAAAAGTACTTGGTGTTGAATCTGGAAAAGTGCATGAATAGAAATGTAGAGATCCTCAATACCTTTCCAACTCCACAAGAATCGCAAAAATCGGAGATTGTGGAAAAAATTTATGAGCTTGAAAGTCCAAAAGAGAAAATATTACTTCGAAAAAAAATAAAATTCACCTAAGGAAAAATTTGAGAAAATGGCTTGAACCACTATGATGTACTCAAAACCAGTGTTCTTCCAATATCTCATTTCAAAATTTTTTACACCTTGGCGGAAAGTTATGCTTTGTAGAAAAAAATACCCTATTTGGGAACTTGGGGGTAAGATAAGCACCTAAGGCCTAAGCCCTTGGTTTGAGAAGGGGTTTTGCAAAACTTAAGCTTTGATACTATGTTAGATTCACTCAAGGACTCAAGCCTCAAGGACTTGATCATTTGGAAAATTTGTGTCAAGGGTTGTTCATGCCACTCGATTTTCCATTAGATCTCTCTTGAGGTGATCAACCTCATTATCCATTTTTCAATTCATTTCCCTAAAACTAGGTTATTTTCTTCTCATCACTGATCAAACCAAGACATGACAAGCTCTTCGTTGGCCCAATTTTAATTGTATGATGGGTCCTTGGTAGTCTCCCTACGTGGGGTTATTGAAATTTGTAAAATTGTGTCCCAAATAGGTGTTGTGGTCATGCCCTAACTATCTATCATATGAGTTAGTGTCCTCATACTCATACCTAGTTGTGATAGGTGTCATAAGATTAGTGGGAGGGATATACCAACCAAATGAGGCAGGATAACTTCATTTAAGGGACTATATCCCTCTTTCATTATTATTCCTAACATATTTAGAGGTATTATGGATACCATAGAATAAATTGGATGAAAAATTAAAGTGAGAGTGAGAGAAAAATAAATAAAAAAGAGAATGTGAGAGCTTACACAAAATATCTTCACATTAGGTTCAACAAGATATGTGATACTCTAAGTCAAATCACCACAAAATTAAATGAGATGGATTCAGAATAACACATTTTTCATACCCTTGTTGCTGGTGTGAATCAAATCACTCATGCTATCATGAAAAATTCTAATAAATTGGTGGAAAATATAATGGACTACCTTCTTCATGTGGAAGGAGATTCTAGTGAGGGACAATGGCACCATTTTATTATAAGGGTATCACAAAAAACAATTCATGCACTTTGTGAGGAAGGAGTGCCTAGTTGTAGCTATGATGTTAACTTCTGGAATCAAAGTTGGAATGATTAGAGTGTTAATGTATTTGAGTTTATAAATTAGGATCTTAGGATACTAATCATTATAAACAAAATATAAAATAAAGAAAATGAGAAACATACAACCATATATTTTACACATTAAACAAGATATACATGGGGGAAACCCTTTCAAGTAAAACTCCCCATAAAACATCATTTTATTAAAAAATTTACAAAAATGCTATTAAATAAATAGACTAAACCTGGGAACACTCTTCTACATACTTCCACATGACCAATAATACCTCTTATGCATAGTGATAATTCATTATAACTCTCTAAATTCACACACTCTCAAATGAGAGAGAACTTCCTTAAATATGATAGAACGGATGACAAAATAACTTAAGGGGCATTAGTCACACCTATTCAAAGAAATCATTCATAAATAATTAATAATATAATAGTTATTTGACTATAATTATTTTTAATGGGAAATGCTTAATAAAAATGTAATATATAATGTTTTATAACCTTATATTAGAACAATATATAATGTTATAAGGGTATTTCCCATAATATCATTATGTTCTAGCGCTCCCCCATAATGATAATAGGGGGAATCACATACCAATTTCCATAAAATAAAATAAAAAAGTACCCCAATGTCATAGGTCTTCTTTTATATTGATAAGTAGGGACACAAATATATGTTAAAATGAAGAGCATGTATTCTAAACTACATGAAAGTCATCTTGTCACAATTTATAATGCTAGTACTTTTAAAAGATACTATATATGAGGTCTTATAAAAAAATATTGGAGCCCGAGTCTCCTCAAATTAGCCTCACCCCAAGTTCATCACATAGTGCACATAAGACATATATAATACAATGCTTTTACAAGTGGAAGATTTATAGAGAGAATAATTTTACAATATGTCCAAAGGACTAAAATAATTCCTAGAGGTCCTATGTTATTCCTTCTTATACCTATTAGAACTTAAATATGCCCAAAGGACTTATTAATTCCTAGAGGTCTTATATTATGCCTCTTAGGACTTTCTTATGCCTATTAGGACTTAAATATGCCCAAAGAATAAGTAATAATTCCTATAAGTCTTATATTATGCTTGTTAAGATTTAAATATTCATGCAGGACTTACTAATTTCTAGAGGTCTTATGTTATGCATGTTAGGACTTGATTATGCCTATTAGGATTTAAATATGGATTTAGCCACTAGGTAGTGATATTGGCATGCACACTTCCCCCAATGACATCACCTTAAGGCCAATTATTTATTTGAATTTGGAGAATTTTGCACTACACAATTTCCATTCATAATCCCCTTTTATTTCTTCTTGATCATAATATACCACTTGACAATTAGATTAATAGAATTGGAGAGAAATTGAATGATGGAATACTTCCCTTGAGTGAATGATCTTCAATGTGATTTTCTCTCTTTTTTTGGTCAAAAAGAGATTCTTTGGTAGGAGTAAAAGAACTCCAATTGTCACATAGTAAGGTGGTACTTTTATTACTATCTGTTGAAACTCTTCCATAAATCTTCAAGGCCACATTGATTCTTTTAGAGCTACTTTTGTATTTTATATTTTTAGATCATTACTTCATCCATATGATAACATTTACATTATTTATTTTGAAGACATATTTTATGGTAGATTTCCTATAAATAGAATCATCAACATAGTTAGTGAAACAATGGAAAATGGGATGGGAGATGCTTTCGTATGGTTTAGGGCATAGAGCAAACCCACTTTCCAATCATTTCATTGAAGGGAAATCCTAGAGATCTCAATGCAAAGGAGAAAGAGGTCTTGCAATAGGGCTGTCCTAGGGGCTGATTATAAACTAATGAAGGGTTCACCACCAAGCTAGGGCTTGGAAAGACAAATGAAAATCAAGTTGTAATGCTTAACCCTAATATGATGCAATATTTAACTAGATGACTTAAAAGTGCATGAAAATAAAAACAAAAAGCTGCAAGATGAAATGCGTGCACCTGGAAATCTAAAGATGGTTGGACGGAGCTCTGAAATGCTAAAAATAGTGACTTTAATGTTGACTGGGACTCATACGCCAAGTTGGGTGAATCAATACTAGATCTGGGTTTCTTACAGGAACAAGAATCTAGAAAATGGGTATCTAAAACTACAAAAACTTGAAATTTGACCTAAACTGGGACTCATATGCCAAAACTGGAATATTAGTCTAGTTAGGGTTTTCTAAAGCTTCAAAGTCTAAATATAGTCTTCAAGGTCTACTATGTGCTTCCCAATTAATTTTTGAATCCGAAACCCTAATTTGCAACCTGTAGAAATCTTCCAAGTATCTCCAATGCAAGGTGACAACTTTGACAACTTTGAACACTTTGACAACTTTTTATAAACTTTCTCTTCAATGTGTCTTCAACCTAAACCTGTAAATCATGTAATGCACCCGCCGAGAACCCTAGAGGACAAACCTAAACAACGAAAAATGGACAATTTTTTTTTTACATGTGAAAAGTTGCACGATTGAAATTGAACAATTACTTAATTACTATCCTATGTCCTCTAGGGTGCACGAATGCATTACTTATTACCCATTAACCAAATTATAAAACCATATAACTTAGAAATGGCTAAATTCTAATCAACATTAAGAAACACATTACTGATCAAAGAACCATGAGATACAATCATAAATTTAACATTTAAGAATGATTGATTATGTAATTCTTACATACATGAGATACATCAGTTCAATTTTACAATTACAATTATACAGAAATACTTCCTCAATACAAGTGAGGAGTGCTCAACATATGATACATGATACATGATAAAGATATAATATATTTACAACTACAATGATCAAACTCCCAAGAGTAGATGTAGTGTAGAATTTAATGGATCAGATGAAGTCACCAAACCACGTACAAGAAGGGAACCCAATGGACAATGTAACACGTTCCACCCAACCACATGAACCCAAAGGTTCACCCCCCATGCTAGGAGGTAACAAAGGGCCCCACCATAACTGATAGACAAGGACTAGACATCACAAGGCTGACATAACTCACAAATACAAGACAAAACAACAAAAACATCAGTGACTATACTTCTAGAGGCACATAAATACTCAAAGTAAAACAACAACTGAGGGAACTCATGGTCATTGTAGGGGAAGTGTCATCACATAGTCCATCATAGGTTATCTAGGTAGATCTTCCTAGACCTCAGCCCCCATCCCAAGTTATCCTGGTAGCCTCTATCGATCTTCGGCCCCTCATGCCAACTATGCATAATTGACCTACCTCTTGTAAAGATGAAGTAGTCGATTATGCCATTCCAGGCCTTCCTATCTCACCTCAAGCCTAAACAAGCACTTGAGCCTAAGCGAGGTATAAATTTATCTTGTTTAATGTTTGAGCTACCCATCCCCCCTAGTTTATTTTTATGTTTTCACTTATTAAAAAACTTCCACATGGGTTATCCAGGTGCCCCTTTGTGTGTTGACCCCTATTGGAAGCCACCCCCTACCGACCACCAAAAACCATAGAAGTAGAAATCAAGCCACTAGCACGACTCGATACTCAAGGAAATCACATGGCAAGGTACAAACTCATCCCGCTCAAAATTATACAAGTAAAAACCAAACACATAGGTGATCACATGGTGCAAGGCTAATGACCAACTTATACATAATCAGTTGAATTGATCAACATTTCTATCAAAAGAAAAGATCTCCCTAGCCTCTAGAAAACATCAACATTCCTCCCACTATAGACATAACCATTAAACAAAACTCACTACCAAATCCAACTTATTAAACATTCACTTGCTACAACCACTACTCTAATGTCACAAGATTTTGGAGTCTAAGCGGATTGCATAACATTCATTGAAATCTTACGAACAAAATATTCAATTCAAATACAATCTCATCCTATACACTTAATTTTATTATTATTTTTTATCTTCTAACTACACCAATTCCATTAAACAAATCTTTCTCATCTAACCATGTTACAACCTTAATAGAACACAATAAAGACAATTGTACATACATAGGATTCATCTATACATCTATATTCATACATATACTCATATATATATATATATATAACACTATATATATGCATACACACGCACACACACACACGCACATACACACACACACACACACACATATATGTAAATATACATGTACTTTAGGAAAATGTTAAATTAAGACTCTATTACAGATATTACATAAACAATATCAATAAACCATCCTTGTATATGAATATACTTATGTATATATATATATATATATATTATATATAAACTTGTGCACAACTCCAAATGTATTCTTTAAAATCTATTGGTACCATCTCTTAAGTTCGCATTCATTATCGACTGTTGACTAGAAATGATTCTATTATAATCAAAGATTCAATGGCAATGTCTAAATCCTGATTATTTTAGACAAGCATACTTTTACCTCACTTCCAGATTCACACGCGCATGAGGCACTCAGGCAAATAAATTCAAATAGAAGTATGACCTTAGTCGATAATCTCCCTATTCGTTGGGTGTTCCAATGTTGAGATAAGCATGCAAACTAATGATATAAGTTAAAAGACTAAAGAACTACATGAATACCGCGCACATGCAAAGACATTGAAAAATATTAGTAGCCACAAGGTTTCCTTGACAATCGGAGTCGACACTAGTTAGAGTGATACTGGAATAATATCACAAAGGAATGCTTAGCCACAACAAATTATGCCATATTTTAGAAAAATGAGGAACATTGTTATTGGCCACTATTCAATAAATTACAATGGAGGACAGTATTACAAGAAATTACAACATTTACAACATTTATATATATATATATATATATATACATATACACACATATATATTTATATAAATATACATGTACTTTAGGAAAATGTTAAATTAAGATTCTATTACAAATATTACATAAAAAATATCAGTAAAATATCATTTTATATGAATATACTTGTGTATATATATACATTTTATATTTAAACTTTTGCACAACTCCAAATGTATTCTTTAAAATCTGTTGGTACTGTCTCTTAAGCTCACATTCATTATCGACTGTTGACTAGAAATGATTCTATTATAATCAAAGATTCAATGGCAATGTCTAAATCCTGATTATTTTAAACAAGCATACTTTTACCTCATTGCTAGATTCACACATGCATAAGGCACTCAGGAAAATAAATTCAAATAGAAGTATGACCTTCAGTCGACAATCTCCCTATTTTTTGGGTGTTCCAATGTTGAGATAAGCATGCAAACTAATGATATAAGTAAAAGACTAAAGAACTGCATGAATACTGCGCACATGCAAAGACATTGAAAAATATCAGTAGCCACAAGGTTTCCTTGACAATCAGAGTTGACACCAATTAGAGTGATACTATAACGATATCACAGAGGAATGCTTAACCACAACAAATTATGCCATATTTTAGCAAAATTAGGAATGTTGTTATTGGCCACTATTTAGTAAATTACAATGGAGGACGGTATTACAAGAAATTACAACATTTACAAGGCCGATAATCTAAATAGGCCGACTCCACCATCAAGCTCGAACTAATTTAGAGATAAACTAATTATCATACTAACACAATGATGTGCTCAAAACAGAAATTCAAGAAAGAGGTTTCCAACTGACACAACATTGAAGACTAGTTTCATATTAAGTTTAGCAGCATACAAATTCCTAGAACTAAGGCAACGACTCCCTTATAGGTTGAACTTGCTAGAATTAAAGAATGCTAATTCCTGTACTAACATATCAGTTTGAAAGAATTCCACAGTTCGATGGCTGACACCAAACACAGAAGGTTATTCCATACTACAATTTCCAAATGAAAATGAAGATGTATGTAAAAATTGAAAGTTTTTGATACAATAAAGGTTTGATGTTATTCTAACTCTCAGGAATTAAGCAACGTGGACTAGGTTGGTCTGGTAAAAAAATACATATTGAATAACTGATAGGCTTAGAGAAAATTTTGTGTATCCCATCTAATGAATGTTTAAAGGAAAGAAAATATGGGTTACAGTATGACCTTGAAGAAACAGCCGCGGTTAAATAAACCATATTCTTTAGTTGGCTGGGACTATATTCTGCCAAATGTGACCAATGATCTTAGTGCAAGACTCAAGATTTCAAATGCCAAATACAGGTTGTGACAATAAATCCAACATACTTACTAAAGTCAGACATTGGTGCATCAGTACCACACAATATGTCCATCTCAAAAGTAAGCAGACATCAATGCAACAAGATTATTGAAGTATTTGTTACAAAGATTCATCACAGCCATCAAATAAATAGAGTCATAGGTTTGGGAATACAATAAAATTCAAACAACAAAATGCAATGCAGGTTGTTTCCTTCAAATCAAGAATTACAGACACCCAGAACATATACAACTTATGAAATTTTTCAAACATTTTATTTCAGCCAAGATAAAGTTTGCAAAAGAAAAGAACCTAGATTATTCAGATAGTTGGACTAAAGAAGTTGTCAGACCTAATCTTCTTTTCCAACACTTAATTTGTAGCTTACAGCTCTTCTATGTACCTCACCACTGCCAACAAGATAAAAACTCCCCAATCTTCCAAGAACAATTTTAAAGCTTCCCCATACAAGCAAAATTTAGCAACAGATTAAGTTTTTTTTTTAGACAAACCACCAGAAAGACATTCACGGCAAAACCCCAAAAAAACTAGAATTAGTTTTTCCCGAGAGAAATAAAAGGCCAATTTCCCCTGTGGAGTTAACTCCACTTTCTTTTAATTTAATTTCCCGTAACTGTTTTTTATTCCTCCACTATTTTTTTCCATTTCCTCCCTTTTCAAATTTTTATTTAATTTTTCCTTTCATTTACTTAACACACAATATACCTTAATTTGTTAATTTATTATTTTTAAGTTACATATAGAGTTTGTTTCCACAACATATTAATATATATATATATATTCTATTTGAGCAATAAATCTTAATCTAATAAAATTAAATATCATATTTATTTTAATTTTGTTCTTTAATTTAATATAGCTTTATTTTCATTAGTCAAAACCTTCAATTGTGTTAATTTAAGTTTAAGGAAATAATCGAATAAAGCATAAGTCATAAGCATGAATCAATATGGAACAATCAGATGATACCAACCCAAATAAAAATGAAAGTAAGATGACCACACAAAGACGAAACAATGCCAATTGACCTTACTAGTGAGGTGCGACAACAGAGATTCATCCTTGAAGAGGACGATGGCTCGATGTGGGGGACCCAGTGTAACCTTTGAACAACAACTCCATTTGGCTCTGGCACACTCAGACCTGATAATCAGGTGGAGTCAATGCCCTATACCTACAACCTATATCAAAATGAAGGGTTGAGTATGTGCATAAAGAAATAACTAGTCACCCTGTGATGGGGAAATCATAGAGTGGCAGGGCGCTCACAAGCGAGTGATGTGACACTATTCCCCATCACCCACACATAACAATTGATATCAAAACATGATACACATATATCTAACAATACATAACATCATCATATCCATGATACTCAAATAAGTAATCAACTAATCTGCTAAACATGATATAAATAAGAACATCAAATATCACAATTCCATCAATATCATTAAGCTAAGCATCATAATGTTATCAAAAAATCACAATATCTACTCATCAAAATATCTACATGTCTGAATAATATCCAATAGAGTCATAATGTCCATCAAATAGTAACATAGGGTTTAACATCAACATCATAAATTCTAGATGTAATCTAAGATGTTGTCCAAACAAAACAAACTAAGGGGGCATCACATCCCCCCCCCAAAACTAGGCTTACTCTTGGAAGCCTATAAACAGATAAAGATAAAGCTCTCTCATCCTGGAAGCTTCCTCCTAGGTAGCCAAAGACTCATCGTTCGGATCCCACTGGACCCTAACCTACTCTATGTCTTGTCCCCTAAGTGTGAGTCTCCTATGTTGAATTACGCCTATGGGCTCCAAAGCCAGCTACCCATCCTCTACATGTAATGCATTCCAATCGAGGACATGAGATATATTAGGGTAATATGGTCTAAGTATTGAAATGTGAAATACATCATGTATGCATGAGAGACTGGGCTACAAAGCAAGACAATATCCTACAAGACCAATCCTCTCCAAGATCTCAAAAGGTCCAACAAAACGTGGCATGAGCTTAGAGCCCTTTCCGTAATGGATCAAACTCTTTCACGGATGCACACACAGGATCACCTTATCACCAACTGAGAATTGATGGTCCACCCTGTGAGCATCGACATATTTCTTTTGTCTATCCTAAACTGCTACCAAATGCTCTCTAATGTGAACCACCTACTGCTCCATCTCCTGAAGCATCTCTAGACCCGATAGAACCCTATCCTCCAAACAGTCCCAACTCAACGGGGTCTGACACGGACAACCATATAATGCCTGGAAGGGAGGCATGCCAATAGAACTGTGATAACTGTTATTGTATGCAAATTCTACTAGATATAGGTAGTCCTCCCAATGTGTCTATTGATCCATGACATACATCTGAAGCATTTCCTTGAGGATCTGGTTGACCCTCTCAATTTGCCCCTTCCATCTGTGGGTGATAAGTTGAATTGAAGTTCAATTGAGTCCCTAATGCATGTTGTAGGGACGTCCACAAAGCTGAAGTAAATACTGGATCTCTATCTAAAATGATCCAATGAGGAATATTGTGTATCCTAACAATGTCCTCCATGAAAAATCTGGCCACTGATGAAGCATTGTATGAGGAACAGACATGAGAGAAGTGTGCCACCTTCGTCAACCTATCCACCGTGACCATAATGGAATCATTCCAATATGAAGAAACAGGCAACCCAACAATAAAATCTAAAGAAATAATGTCCCATTTCCACTCTAGAACCAACTGAGGCTGCAAAATTCCTACTAGATGCTGGTGTTCTGCCTTCACCCTCTGACACTCTAGACATATCGACACAAAATCAGCAATATCTCTCCTCATATTGGCCCAAAAGTATAGCTGTCAAAGATCAATGTGCATCTTTTTTACACCAGGATGAGCTGAATACGGTGCCTGATGTGCCTTAGACATGATCAAAGAGTGAAGATCTCCAGTGGATGGTACATAAATACAACCCAGATGCCTCAAAAGACCGTCTAACTCTAGGGAATATCTTGAAAACCTACCCTCTAAAGCTCTACCTGACTCCACATCATTCTTCACCTCCTAATACCAACCATCCAAAGGAAGTGCTAAAAGTATCTGATTCCTCAACTCCACACTGAGAGTCACTACCGATAACTCATGTCATCATCTACTAAGTGCATTTGCAACTACATTCTCCTTTCCCTAGATGAATTTCACCTCAAAATCATATTCGCATAGGAACTCCATCCATCGTCTTTGTCTGGCATTCAAATTAGGTTGCATAAAGATATACTACAAACTACGATGATCTTTGTGCAGCTCAAATTTATGCCCCAAAAGAAAGTGTCTCACCTCGTCAAAGCATGTACCACAGCAGCTAACTCAAGATCATGTGTAGGGTAACTCATTTCATGATCCTTGAGTTTGCAAGACTCATAGGAAATCACGCAACCCTCTTGCATTAACACAACTCCTATACCCTCTAAGGAAGCATATGTACACACTACAAAATCCCCAAAAGGATCAGGAACAACTAAAATTGGAGCACTAGTCAATCTCTCCTTAAGAGTCTGAAAATTTTCCTCGCACTACTCTGAAGAAACAAATTTCTTCCCTTTCCTTTGAAGAGAAGTAATGGGGTGTGCTATCCTCGAAAACCCTTGTACAAACCATCGGTAGTAGCCTGCCAACCCCATAAAACTGTGAACCTCTACCACATTAGTAGGTGCAGGCCAATCAATGATAGCTTGGATCTTTGAAGGATTCACGACAATTCCCTCACCAAAAATAACATGTCCAAGATATTTCACCTCAGTCTTAAAGAACTCACACTTCAACAAATTAGCATACAGCTGATTCTCGCTGAAACACTGTAGCACCTATCTCAAGTGATCCTCATGCTCCTTTGTAGTCCTGGAATAGATCAATATGTCATCAAGAAACACCAAGACAAACCAGTCAAGGTAGGTGCGAAACACACCATTCATCAAACTCATAAATACCGAGGGCGCATTCATTAACCTGAATGACACCACTGTGAACTCGTAGTGACCGTACCGAGTATGAAATGTAGTCTTATTTATATATGCCTTGAAGATGCGTAGATGGTGATAACCTGATTTAAGATCAATCTTCGAGAATACCCTAGCACCCTTGATCTGATCAAATAGATAATCTATCCTTGGCAATGGATATTTGTTCCTTATTGTCACCTTGTTCAACTGTCGGTAATCTATGCACAATCGAAGGGAACCATCCTTCTTCTTCACAAAAATTATGGGTGCTCCCCAAGGAGAGACACTAGGATGAATAAATCCCTTCTCTAACAAATCCTCAAGCTGTAATTGGAGCTCCTTAAGCTCTTGAGTGGTCATCTAGTAAGGAGCTCGTGAAATGGGCTCAGCTCCAAGTACAAGATCAATCTTAAAGTCAATGTCATGCTTAGGTGGCATCCCTGAAATCTCACTAGGAAACACATTGACATACTATCTAAGAATGGGATGACTATCAAGTGACACCTCCTCCTGACTCTCTCCTAACTCCAAATCATTGACTTTCACTACAAATAATTAACAGCCATGTCACATACACCTTCTCCACTGCATAGCTGAGATCATCCTCAAAGAAATAGGTCTTTGAATCCTAACTACCTCAACCTCCCTACCGGAATCATCAACACACTTCACCGACTTGTGACAATAATCTATGACTGCTTTATGGGCCTCTAACCAATCCATGCCTAATACAACATTGTAAGAACCAAGAGGAATGATACGAAGATCAACCGTGGTGTCGAGAGATCTATTCCTCAAACTACAACCACGGACAAGAGACTCAATTTCGACCTTGGCACCAGAAGCTAACTCAACCTGCCACCTATCATCCTACTTCGCTACCACCAGTCCACATCGTGCTACTACAGAAGGAGAAATAAAGGAGTTTGAAGCACCTTAATCAAAAAGAACAAAAAATATACCACCCTATAATACACTCGATGTCTCAACCACTATCCCTTGGTGCTCATCTTGGTGGTTATCAACCGCAGCAAAAACCCTATGAGATCTACCTACATCCCCAACTATCAGCTTTGAAGCCACAGGTCTCTGAGTAAATCTAGATGTGCCCTTTTGAGGACACTGACGAGCAATATGACCCTGCTGTCCACATGAGAAGCACCCTATACCTCTGCCAAAACCTCTATTACTTGGAGGTGCACTAGACTATTGAACACTGTGCTTGTTAACTATAGACTATGAACTCTGGGTTGGCTGATCAGAGCGATAACGTTTAATTTTCCTCCAATTCATGTCCCTCCTGGGCTGAGACCTATCATCCTGATGAGGTTGTGAGTTCTTATGTTTAGACTGTGAGGGTTGTTGCTACTACTATTGTCCACCCTTAGAGGGTGCCTACTGACTCTTAGATGGACCTGCTGACTGTGATTGACCACCACATGAACTGAACCCTGCCGAAGGTGTATTGCTAATATGAACCCCCATCTATCCACCTAAAGCCATAGCTAGATTCTCCTCAACAATATGAGCCTTTTCCATAGCAACCTCCATGGTTTTATGCTCGAACACCCGAACTCCACCACTGATACAAGCATTTAAGCCCCTAATAAAGTGTTGTACTAACATGCCCTTGTCATCTCCAATGCCATCTTACTACTTAAGTTCATAGAATTTTTGCTCATACTATTCCACTAGCATTTCCAACTGTCTCAACTCATGAAACTCATCTACTCGGCCCTGTCACCAATGGTCAAACAAGAATCAACCTCTGAAATGCTCAAGGAACATCTCCCATGACACTAAGTCTATGTCTAGGTGGAGCTTCTACTCCTCAAGACGCAACCACATGGAAGCAAATCCTTGGAGATCATGCATAATGGTGCATCTAGCCTTTGTATTACCACCATATGGGTGCATAGAAAAACATCGGTTCAGGTCGATAAGCCATGTCTCTTCCTCTAATCCACTACCTATCCCATCAAATGTCAGAGGACATGCACAAAGAAGGTCTCCCATATGACCAGCTAAAATGGCATGCTGCTCAATAGCTAACTCCCTCCTCCTGGGAGATCTCTTTCTCTCATGAATCACTAATTGCTCATCTTTCTGCCTCAGCCCAAGCTAGGCAAGAATTCCTCAAGTAATTGGCCCAATTATGTGCCTTCCATCCCTGGCTGACCCAGATTTTGTCCTACACCTCCCAGATTGTTCTATGAACCTTGATGATCCTCCTGATTTGACTCATGAGAACTCTGTGGAGGTGAATCTTGGTGATTGGCCCCATGACCACCACCACGACCTCTGCCTCCCCCTCGACCTCTACCCTATCTCCTAGGCATGATACTACACAGACACAACCAAGACAAGATTAGGGTATTAGACGAGGTCAACAAAGGAAAACTTCAACTTCAACTATACATTTAAGATGACTTAATGGGCTAATTTATATACCTAGAGCACCCAGTGTTTAAACCTAGGATCCGATACCATGTGTAATGCCCCTACTGAGAACCCTAGAGGACAAACCTAAACAACTGAAAATGGACAATTTTTTTTTTAACATGTGAAAAGTTGCATGATTGAAATTGAACAATTACTTAATTATCATCATATATCCTCTAGGGTGCATGACTGCATTAACTTATTTCTCATTAACCAAATTATAAAACCATATAACCTAGAAATAGCTAAATTCTAATCAACATTAAGCAACACATTACTCATCACATATAATCAAAGAACCATGAGATACAATCATAAATTTAACATTTAAAAATGATTGATTACGTAATTCTTACATACATGAGATACATCAATTCAAATTTACAATTACAATTGTACAAAAATACTTCCTCGATACAAGTGAGGAGTGCTAAACATATGATACATGATACATGATAAAGATATAATACATTTACAAGTACAATGATCAAACTCCCAAGAGTAGATGTAGTATAGAAGTCAATGGATCGGATGAAGTCACCACAACATGTACAAGAAGGGAACCCAATGGAGAATGTAACACATTCCATCCAACCACGTGAACCCAAAGCTTCAGCCACCATGCTAGGAGGTAACAAAGGGCCCCGCCATAACTGATAGACAAGTACTAGACATCACAAGGCTGACATAACTTAGAAACACAAGACAAAACAACATCAGCAACTACTTCTAGAGGCACATAAATACTCAAAGTAAAACAACAAGAACTCATGGTTGTCATAGGGGAAGTGTCATCACATAGTCGATCATAGGTTATCTACATAGATCTTCCTAGGCCCCGACCCCCATCCTAGGTTATCCTGGTAGCCTCTACCGATCTTCGGCCCCTCATGCCAACTATGTGAAATTGACCTACCTCTCGCGAATACAAAGTAGTCGATTATGCCATTCCAAGATTTCTCGTCTCACCTCAAGCCTAAACGAGCGCTTGAGCCTAAGCGAGGTATAAATTTATCTTGTTTAATGTTTGAGCTGCCCATTCCCCCTAGTTTATTTTTATGTTTTCACTTGTTACAAAACTTCCACATGGGTTATCCAGGCACCCCTTTGTGTGTTGGCCCCCATTGGAAACCACCCCCTACCGACCATCAAAAACCACAAAAGTAGAAATCAAACCACTAGCACGACTCAATCCTCAAGGAAATCACATGGCGAGGTACAAACTCATCCCGCTAAAAATTTCACAAGTAAAAACCAAACACATAGGTGATCACATGGTGCAAGGCTAATGACCAACTTATACATAATCAGTCGAATTGATCAACATTTCCATCAAAAGAAAAGAGCTCCCTAGCCTCTGGAAAACTTCAACATTCCTCCCACTACAGACATAACCATTAAACAAAACTCACTACCAAAGCCAACTTATTAAACATTCACTTGCTACAACCACTACTCTAGTGTCACAAGATTTTGGAGTCTAAGTGGATTGCATAACATCCATTGAAAGATTATGAACAAAATATTTAATTCAAATACAATCTCATCCTACACACTTAATTTTATTATTATTTTTAATCTTCTAACTACACCAATTCCATTAAACAAATCTTTCTCATCTAACCATGTTACAACCTTAATAGAACTGCAATAAAGACAATTGTACATACATAGGATTCATCTATACATCTAGATTCATACATATACTCATATATATATAAATATATAAATATATAACTATATATATACATACACACACACACACACACACACATATATATATTTAAATATACATGTACTTTAGGAAAATGTTAAATTAAGACTGTTACAGATATTTCATAAACAATATCAATAAACTATCCTTGTATATGAATATACTTGTGTATATATATACATTTTATATTTAAACTTGCGCACAACTTCAAATGTATTCTTTAAAATCTTTTGGTACCATCTCTTAAGCTTGCATTCATTATTGACTGTTGACTAGAAATGATTCTATTATAATCAAAGATTCAATGGCAATGTGTAAATCCTGATTATTTTAGACAAGCTTACATTTACCTCACTGCCAGATTCACACGTGCATGAGGCACTCAGGAAAATAAATTTAAATAGAAGTATGACCTTCAATCCGAAATCTCCCTATTCTTTGGGTGTTCCAATGTTGAGATAAACATGCAAACTAATTATATAAGTAAAAGACTAAAGAACTACATGAATACCGCGCACATGCAAAGACATTGAAAAATATCAGTAGCCACAAGGTTTCCTTGACAATCAGAGTTGACATCAATTAGAGTAATATTGTAATGATATCACAGAGGAATGCTTAACCACAGCAAATTATGCCATATTTTAGCAAAATTAGGAACGTTGTTATTGGCCACTATTTAGTAAATTACGATGGAGGACGGTATTACAAGAAATTACAACATTTACAAGGCCGATAATCTAAATAGGTCGACTCCACCATCAAGCTCAGACTAATTTAGAGATAAACTAATTATCATACTAACACTTAACGGTGTGCTCAGAACAAAAAAATGAGAAAGAGGTTTCCAGTTGACACAACATTGAAGACTAGTTTCAAATCAAGTTCAACAGCATACAAATTCCCAGAACTAAGGCGACGACTCCCTTATAGGTTGAACTTGCTAGAATTAAAGAATTCCAATGCATGTAATAACATATTAGTTTGAAAGACTTCCATAGTTCGATGGCTGACACCAAACACAAAAGGTCGTTTCGTACTACAATTTCCAAATGAAAATGAAGATGTATGTAAAAATTGAAAGTTTTCGATACAATAAAGGTTTGATGTTATTCTAACTCTTCGGAATTAAGCAACGTGGCCTAGGTCGGTTTGGTAAACAAATATGTATTGAATAAGTGATAGGCTTAGAGAAAAGTTTGTTTATCCCATCTAATGAATGTTTAAAGGAAAGAAAATAGAGGTTGGGTTACAGTATGACCCTGAAGAAACAACCGCAGTTAAATAAACCATATTCTTCAGTTTGCTAGGGCTATATTCTACCAAATGCAACCAATGATCTTAGTGCAAGACTCAAGCTTTAAAATGCCAAATATAGGTTGTGATAATAAATCCAACATATTTATTAAAGCCAGACATCAGTGGATCAATACCATGCAATAATATGTCCATCTCAAAATTAAGGAGACATCAATGCAACAAGATTATTTAAGTCTTTGTTACAAAGATTCATCATAGCCATCAAAGAAAAAAAGTCATAGGTTTGGGAATAAAATAAAATTCAAACAACAGAATGCAACGTAGGTTGTTTCCTTCAAATCAAGAATTGCAGACACCTAGAACATATACAACTTATGAAATTTTTCAAGCATTTTATTTCAGCCAAGATGAAGTTTGCAAAAGAAAAGAACCTGGTTTATTCAGATAGTTGGACTAAAGAAGTTGTCGGCCCTAATCTTCTTTTCCAACACTTAATTTACAGCTTCTAGCTCTTCTATGTACCTCACCACTACTAGGAAGATAAAAACTCCCCAAGATTCCAAGAACAATTTTAGAGCTTCCCCATACAAGCAAAATTTAGCAACAGATTAAGTTTTTTTTTCAGACTAACCACCAGAAAGACATTCACAGCAAAACCCCATAAAAACCATAATTAGTTTTTCCCGAGAGAAATAAAGGCCAATTTCCCTTGTGGAGTTAACTCCACGTTCTTTTAATTTAAATTCCCGTAACTATTTTTTTATTCCTCCACTAACTTTTTTCCATTTCCTCCCTTTTCAAATTTTTATTTAATTTTTCCTTTCATTTACTTAACACACAATATTCCTTAATTTGTTAATTTATTATTTTTAAGTTACATATAGAGTTTTTTTCCACAACATACATACATACATATATATATATAATTTAAATATTCTATTTGAGGAATAAATCTTAATCTAATAAAATTAAATATCATATTTATTTTAACTTTGTTCTTTAATTTAATATAGCTTTACTTTCATTAATCAAAACCTTCAATTTCGTCAATTTAAGTTTAAGGAAATAATTGAATAAAGCATAAGGAAATAAGCATGACTCAAGATGGAACAATCAAATGATACCGACCCAAAGCATAATGAAAGTAAGACGACCACACAAAGACAAAACAATTCCAACAGACCTTACTGACAGGGTGCGACAATAGAGATTCATCCTTGAAAAGGACAATGGCTTGATGTGGGGGACCCAGTGTAACCTCCTAACAACAACAACTCCATTGGGCTCTGGCATGCTCAGACCTGATAATCAGGTGGAGTCGATACCCTGTACCCGCAACCTGCAACAAAATGAAGGGTTGAGCATGTGCATAAAGAAATAACTAGTCACCCTATGATGGGGAAATCACAGAGTTGTAGGGTTCTCGCAAGCGAGTGATGCGACACTGTTCCCCATCACCCACACATAACATTTGATATCAGAACATGATACACATATATCTAACAACACATAATATCATCATATCCATGATACTCAAATAAGCAATCAGCTAATCTACTAAACATGATATAAATAAGAACATCAAATATCACAATGTGATCAATATCATTAAGCTAAGCATCGTAATGTTATCAAAAAATCACAATATCTACTCATCAAAATATCACCATGTCTGAATAATATCCAATAGAGTCATAATGTCCATCAAATAGTAACATAGGGTCTAACATCAACATCATAAAGTCTAGATGCAATCTAAGAGGCTATCCAAACAAAACAAACTGAGGGGGCATCACAAATCACACACTAAAGAGGGGGGAAATGTTGCTTTGTTAGTAGAAAGGGGTTTTCCTTGGTCAAACCCCATTTTGGTAGTCAAACCTTGAAATGAAATGAAATATGAATGGAGAATGATGAATGAACAAAATATGATGCTACAACTCACCAAACCCTAACAATGAGAGGCTACAAACATGTATGAAATGGCTCCAATGGATGTAGATCTTGACTCTTGATTGAATTTTGTAGATCTTGAATTGAACACTTGCTTGAATCATGAAACCCTACATCACAATTGTCAGCTCTAAAACAAACATGATGCATGAAGACTTTGACATGATGCTTGATACTTGAATAATGCTCTAAAATGCTTGATAATCTGTCCTTGAAGACTCTTAAATGCTCTTGTAAACACTTGAATTCTCTCACAAAATT
The DNA here is from genome assembly GCA_007258455.2 of Sequoia sempervirens. Lineage (NCBI taxonomy): Eukaryota > Viridiplantae > Streptophyta > Pinopsida > Cupressales > Cupressaceae > Sequoia > Sequoia sempervirens. The sequence goes on from VDFB02270651.1 coordinate 239,593,518, forward strand.
CTTGGATGATCTCATGAATGCTTAGGATGTTAGGATGAAAATGAGCGAAATAACCTTGTATTTATACTTAAATATGCAAGAATTCTTTAAATTACAACACTACAAGCCAACATCAAACCTAGGAGGATTAAATACCACTAAGAATTTGGATTAATTTTGATTTTGGGCCACATAGGACTCAAACGCCCAACATTGTGTATGAGTCCCATTAGGCATAATTTATGGGACCAATTTTTAAAATGCTTAGAAAGGTGTGAAACCAGGATCGTGACCCAAAAATCTAGGTGGGACTCATACTCCCAAGGTGGTGTATGAGTCCCAGATCACCAAATTTTGACCACACAACCTAAAAACACTTGAATTATGATTGGATGTTGATTTGTTAGGATTATCCTTGAAAAGATGCATTAAATGAGGCTTGTGGATGCAAAATAAGGCCAATTAAAGCATAAGAAGACCAATTATTTATGAAAACCATAGAAAAGTGTGAAAGTATGTTACAACACTTTACAACACTCTAAATAAGGTATGACTAAGATAAATTTTGGTTAAAAAGAGGTTTATTATGCTTAATTAATTAATAAAACCTTAGAAAAGTGTGAAAGTGTGTTACAACACTTTACAACACCTTAGCAAGGTACCTGAGCCTTCATGGTGCTAAAGAGGTCTAATGTTAGTATTTTGTGATTAATTCATGTTTTTTCTTTTAATTGTAAGGACAACTTAAGGTGTGGAACAAACTCTCCTAATGTAAAAATGCAGAGAAGTATGCAGATATGTCTTTAAATTTGCAACTACAATTCATTGAGATGCACATGAAAGGAATAATAGAATAGAGAAATAAACACATACACAATTGACACCAAATTTACGTGGGAAAACCCTTACGGGAGAAAAAACCCACCACACCAAAGAAAAATCTCTTGTATTATAGTAATTGAATTACATACAAGTTACAGACTCTCCTTTCAGATAATCAATCTCATAGCAGCAACATTTCCCTTATCAACCTTGTACAGAACAAATTTTGATCACTCTTCATTATGTCTCACTATTACAATGCATATACAACATACAATGAAAAACACTAACTGATCATTTGATCATCCAACCATCTAACCCATCATAGTTACAGTACATTGCAATGTATAGCAACAACCATGATCATAAAATTCTCTGTACAATCGGTTCAGTTTCAGTTTCCTCTATTGAGTAATTGTCGAACTTCTCAGTCATTTGAACGTCCATCTCCAAGTCAGTAATGTCCTCCACTGATCAACGTACACCTCAGTAGTCAAACAAGTCTGCGCTCATTCACCCATGATCTTCCACCGCACTACCACTACGCAGTTAGAAGGCTCTCGTAGTATGGCAGTATACACCGCACTATCGCTCGATAGCTTGTAGGCTCCCGCGGTATGGCAGTATACCGCACCACTACACCTCTGCTAGAAGGCTCTCGCAGTATGGTGGTATCACCGCACTACTGCACCTCTCTCACAATCACCTAGCGGTATAGTAGTACAAGCATGAGAGTAACGCTTATGCCATTCTGAGTTGATTAGTGACAAAACCAGGGTTTATACTAGTGAGTTTGAGACACATTTTCTTAAAAATCTCCCACTTGATGAAGAACTCATTGAACCCTTTTCAAAACATGATGTCACTAAATATTCTGGACCCCAAGGCCAATCAAATTTTCACACCACCTGAACTTGTCCATGCTCACTGGCTTTGTCAATGCATCAACAACATTCTTCAAAGTATCAACCTTTTCCAAATAAACCTTTCCATCCTCCACCATATCATGTAAAAAGTGGTATTGCACATCAATATGTTTCATCTTGGCATGGAAAGTTGGATTTTTCTCTAGACAAATGGCACTCTGACTGTCACAACAAATAATAATCTGCCCTGCATCAAAATCAATATCAGAACATAATCTCTTAAGCCAAATGACTTCCTTACAAGCGTGATTTGTTTCCATGTACTCAGCCTCTGTAGTGCATAAAGTGACTACATCCTACTGCTTGCTCATCCAACTAACTGCACCACCATTCATCATGGAAATATATCCATTGGTGGACTTTCTACTGTCAATGTCCCCTGCCCAATCATAATCCACATATCCAAAAATGTTGAGAGGCTTCTGAGATTCAACCAAATTTCCATGGTAACAAAAAGCATATTCCGAAATTCCCTTCAGATATCTAAACACTCTTTTCACAGCATCCCAGTGTGTCCTTCCTGGATTAGCCATAAACTGACTAAGTACTCCCACTGCTTGGGAAATGTCTGGCCTAGTATAGAACATTGCATACATTAAACTATCAACTACACTTGCATAAGGCACTTTGGTCATATCCTCCATCTTAGTAGGATATTTTGGACAATCTTCAACGGATAGCTTCGTTCCCTACAAAACTGGAACAACTAGATGCTTGCAATCAGTCATACTTAATCTCTCCAGAACAGTGTTAATATACTTACTTTGGCTTAGCCAAATTTTTCTACTCTTTTTGTTCCTAGTTATTTACATCCCCAAAATATACCTAGCTGCACCAAGATCTTTCATTTTGAACTTTGCAAACAACTGAGATTTTAGATCAGAAATCATAGACTTACTATTCCCTATGAACAACATATCATCAACATAGAGTGCAATAATAAGAACCCGATCATTTTTAGTTTTCAAGTGCACACAATGATTTGATTTCGACCTTACAAAACCCAATGACAAAACAAATGTGTCAAATTTTTGGTACCACATTCTAGGTGACTGCTTCAAACCATACAAAGATTTCTTTAAATTGCAAACCTAATTTTCTTACCTTTTTCCACAAAGTGCTCAAGTTGGGACATATAAATTTCTTCTTCAAGATCACCATGAAGAAATGTTGTCTTCACATCCATCTGCTCAATCTCCAAGTCATACACTGGTGCAAGTGACAAAAGGAATCTAATAGAAGTCAGCTTTGCTATTGGAGAAAAAAATTCCCCATAATCAATTCCCTCTACCTGGGAATATCCCTTTGCAACCAACCTCGCTTTGTACTTTTCAACACTGCCATCCAGACTGATTTTCTTCTGAAAAACCCATTTGCAGCCCACAGGCTTTCTACCTTTAGGAAATGGAACCAAATCCCAAGTATCATTTTTCTTTAATGATGCCATTTCTTCATTCATGGCTTCCAACCAGGAATTTGAATCAGACATTTCAATTGCCTCTTTTACAGTCCTAGGCTCATCAGTATTAATAATCAAAGCATAGGCACAACTAGAATCCAGCATAGAGAATCCATACCTATCTGGTTGCTTCTTCTCACATGTAGACCTCCTCACAGGTTGAGGCTGAGGTTGTGGTTCTTCTTCAGAACTCTCAGAGCTACTCGAACTCTCCTCAGTTTCAGGTACACTATCAATGTGTTGTTCCTCTTTTTCTAGATTTAGAGGTATTTCAACAACATCATTTTCCTCTTTATTTTCTTTCATCCCTGACTGCAGTTCCACTGAAAAAGGTTTTAGCTCCCAAAAGATTACACTTTTGTTGTATACAACCTTTTCAGTCATAGGATTCCAAAGCTTGTATCCTTTCACACCAATGCCATAGCCAATGAAGATACATTTAATAGCTTTATTCTCCAATTTAGATCTCTTTTCATTCGGTACATAAACATATGCTTCACAGCCAAAGACACGAATGTGTCTCAGAGAAGGCTTCTTACCAGACCAAGCTTCCATAGGTGTTTTTTCAACAAGTGCTAACAAAGGAGACTGATTCAACAAGTAACATGTTATAGCCATAGCCTCAGCCCAGAACTTCTGCTCCAGACCATGATTGCTCAACATACTTCTTGCCTTCTTCATCAGCATCCTATTCAACCTTTCAGCAACTCCACTTGTTGTGAAGTGTAAGGTGTTGTTTTATGCCTCTAAATTCCATGGTCTTTACAATACCTTTCAAATTTTGTAGAACAAAATTCACCACCATTATCTGTCCTCAAGCATTTTATTTTCTTACCAGTCTAATTTTCAACCAAGTTCTTGAACTCTTTCAACTGACTGAACACTTCTGATTTACTTTTTAGAAAATATACAAATTCCCTTCTCGAATAATCATCAATGAACAATACATAATATTTTGAATTTGACAACGAAGGAACATTTACTAGACCAAAAACATTAGTGTATATAATCTAGAACACCAGAAGATTTATGAGGACTAGAGTAAAAAGAAACACGATGATTTTTACCATATATAAAATGTTCACAGAATTCAAATTCCTTATTACAATCATCAAGCCCCCCAGCCAGGTTTTTATTTTTCAAGGTTTTTAAACCTTTTTTACCAATGTGGCTGAGCCTTTGATGCCAAAGCATAGTCTTCTCTATAGGAATTTTAACTTCCAAAGAATTAGCCCCTATAGGAGCTTCAGTCTCCTTATCTACACGAGCAACCTTCTGTGACTTTACAGAGACATTGTTACATTGAACAGCAAGTGCATCCAACTTATACAAAGTACCAATTCAGGCACCCCTAGCCAGCACCATCGAGCCTCTAATCATTTTATATCCATTGCTAGAGAACGATACTTGCAATCCAACATTATTTAGCTTACTTACAAAAATTAAATTATGATCCAAACCTGGTATATGCATTACGCCATCAATTCCCTTTATTCTTCCATCGGGAAACTGAATTCTAACTCTTCCATGGCCAACAATTTCCAAAGATGAATCACTTGCTAAATACACCTTTCCACCATTGTATTTTTCATACTTTGTGAACCAATCTCTATGAGATGTCATATGGAAAGATGCTCCAGAATCAATCAGCCAAACATCATCGGATGCCTAAGTTGCCAAGGCTACAATGAAGGCATCAGCTTCGCTCTGAGAAGAATCATTATCAGAAGAGTTCTTCTTCTTCTTTTTATCCTCTTTGCAATCCTTTCAGACATGACTAGGCTTCCCACAGTTCCAACACTTCACCTTGGACTTTTTTCTAGGAGACTTTGATCTCCCTTCTAGGAGACTTTGATCTCCCTTCTGATTTTGATTTGGACTTTTTATCCTTCTTGTCTTTCTCTTTCGATCTACCTCGAAGAGCAAGAGCCTCCTTTGTCATCTCAGAAGATTTCCTTCTCATCTCTTTTGATAACAAAGAAGCAACAACATCTTCCATCTTAAAAGTAGAAGTCATACTCCCAATAGCCATCACCAAGTGATCCCAAGAATCTAGAAAAGAACATAACAATAGCATACAATGATCTTCTTCATCAATCTTCACACCCACAGATGTTAACTAAGAAATTAGCATGTTAAATGTATTTAGATGATCAGCAATAGATGTCCTTTCCTCCATCTTCAAAGAGTATAACTTCTTCCTTAAGAAAAGCTTATTCACCCAGGACTTTCCCTAATAAATGTCTCCAAGCTTCTTCCACAAAGAAGATGCAGATTTCTCTTCGTGAACATTCAAGAGAACAGAGTCTACCAAACAGAGTCTTATCAACCCTTTTGTTTTTCTTTCTGTGAGGTCCCAATCTTCTTGCTTCATGCTAGAAAGTTTTGTTCCAAACACAGCAAGCCAAATATCATGATCCACCAACAGGTCTTCCATTTTGAGTTTCCACAACTCAAAATTTCTGCCATTGAATTTCTCAATTTCAATCTTTCCTGATGTGCTTGTATCTTAATCTACAATCGAGATTACCAAGTTTCTACAAAACTCCCACTGAACAGGATTGACACAAAAAACCCAACCTACCCACAAGGATAACACAACTGGCCAGGCTCTGATACCACTTGTAAGGAAATCTTAAGGTGCAGAACAAACTCTCCTAATGTCAAAACTCAAAGAAGTAGGCAGATATGTCTTTAAATTTGCAACTACAGTTCATTAAGATGCTCATGAAAGGAATAACAGAATAGAGAAATAAACACATACACAAGTGACACCAAATTTACGTGGGAAAACCCTTACAGGAGAAAAAACCCACCACACTAAAGAAAAATCTCTTGTATTACAGTAATTGAATTACATACAAGTTACAGACTCTCCTTTCACATAATCAATCTCACAGCAGCAACATTTCCCTAATCAACCTTGTACAAAACAAATTTTGATCACTCTTCATTATATCTCACTATTACAATGCATATACAACATATAATGAAGAACACTAACTAATCATTCGATCATCCAACCATCTAACCCATCACAGTTATAGTATGTTGCAATGTATAGCAACAACCATGATCATAACATTCTCTATATAATCGGTTCAATTTCAGTTTCCTCTATTGAGCAACTATCAAACTTCTTAGTCATTTGAATGGCCACCTCCAAGTCAGCAACATCCTCCATTGATCAACGTACACCTCAGCAGTCAAACAAGTTTGCGCTCGTTCACCCATGATCCGCCATCGCACTACCACTACGCAGTTAGAAGGCTCTCATGGTATGGCAGTATACACCGCTCGACAGCTTGTAGGCTCTCGCGGTATGGTGGTATACCACACTAATGCATCTCTACTAGAAGGCTCCCATGGTATGGCAATATCATCGCACTACCACACCTCTCTCACAATCACCTAGCGATATAGCAGTACAAGCATGAGAGTAACACTTATGCCATTTTGAGCTGATTAGTGACAGAACCAGGGTTTATACCAGTGAGTTTGAGACACATTTTCTCAACAGTAATAAGGTCTTTAATATCATTTCTCATGTTTGTAAGTGGTTAGAATTCATTTTGGAGCCAATAGGGTAAAATTTGTAAAAGTTGCAAAAAGTTGTCAAACAACTTTTGCATTTTTACATTTTTGGTTTTTTAGGGAATTTGAACAAATAGATTTTCAAAATATAGTTGTAAATGATTGGTTTTGGTTTTTAATGGCTTAAATAAGCCTTATGGAGTCAAAGACAAGGTTTTGGTGTGCATTTTGAAGATTGAGCAATAAAGAAACACTATTTTTTGCATTTTAGAGGCATAATTTGTTGCTACATAGCATAGTATGGACTTGTACAGCTTGGGAGTGCTCTAATATTGATTGGATTTGATGATGCTCTGAATCCTTGTTCTTTTTCCATTGGTTTCATTTTATTTCATCAACTTTGGTGAAAGTTAGAGCATATTTACTAAAAATTGTTTGAAACCCTCACTAGGGTGTGCCTTGACAGGAAAAAATGGATTTCTCTCCATTTTGCTGATGAATAGGCCTTAAACTTGGTGGAATCGATAGGAATAGGGTAGGTTTAGTATTCATAATGTTTCAGGAGTAGGGGATGTCATTTTGTGCAAGTTGGGTGATGCCTTAGCCCATAAAACCTCTTGTTTTAGGCAAATAAGATGCATAGGAGTTAGGTTTTGTAGAAAAGCTCTTGTAAAATGATTTGTAATGGTTGTAAATGTTTTTTTAGGCCATTTAGGACATTTATAAGCCATTTGTATGAAATTTTGAGGCCTAGAGTGTGAAAACCTTGTTTTGACCTAATGGAATAAGCCTATATAAGCCTAGTTTCAAGCATAGCAACAATTTTTTAACCTTTATGTTTTAAAACAACCCCACCTAAAAATTTGGTATGTTGTCAAATGCTATAATGGGTATCTAAATATATAGTTACTTTCTAGGTATGAGGTTTGGTTCAAAAATTATGTGGGAAAAAACCACTTTAGGAGTGCTACAAGGAGAATGAGAAGATTATGAGAGAAACCCACCAAATTAGGGTTCTAAGTTTGAAAGTTTGATTTGTTGTGTTAGTTTTGAGTTAGTTTATATTCACCCACCCTACTCTACATCAAATTGGTATGAGAGCATAGGTAGGTCTGTGAGGGAGAGAAAGTGTGAAGTAAAAGTGAACAAGATGCCTCCAAAGAATAGCACTATGGCTAGGGAAATGAATGAAATGAAAGAAAAGAATGCAAGAGTGCTTAGGATATTGAGGGAACTTCAGGATATGGTGGTAGAAAGGCTTGAGGCTATTGAAACCAGTCAGAGAAGAGGTGTGGTTCTAGGTGATGAGAGTGACCCTGAAGAAGAAGGGGAAGAGGAGAATGAAGAAGAAGAGGAAGAGGAATTGGATCCTGATGAGTAGAGGATGGCCAAGCTACTGAGAGCAGTCAAGGCAGATAAAGACAAGATAAATATTTATGTACCTATGTATGGAGGTATTTTTAATGAAGAAGAGCTTTTACATTGGATTGCAGCACTTGACAATTATTTTGAATGTGAAGACATACCCGAGGAGAAAAAGGTAAAGATTGCAAAAACAAAATTGAAGGGTCATGCACTATTATGGTGGGATTATGAGCAGACTAAAAGGAGGAAGAAAGGTAAGTAAAAAAAAAAAATTGGGATAGAATGGTGGCTAAGCTTAAGGGTAAGTTCTTAACGGCTGATTATGCAATTAAAATGTACAAGAAACTTCAAGGTCTGAAACAAAGAGAGATGGATCGAATGTCAAGTCTTACACTGACAAGTTTTATAAGTTGAGAATAAGAGCGGGTCACATGGAGGATGATGTGAAGAAGGTGGCTAGGTATCTTAGTGGGTTAAGATTCAACATTCAAGATGAGTTAACTTTGGAAAATCCAAGAACATTTGAGGAATGCTATCAAATGACAATTAGGGCTAAAGAAAATCTAAAAAGAAGGCAATACAAGTCAAACAAGGGAAAAGGCAACAACTCTAGAGGATGAGGATCATTTTCTAATGCAAGGAAGCCATATCAGAGCCAAGAAGATGCAAGCAAAGTCCAAGAACATGGGGAAGATCAAAGAGGTGGATTTAGAGGAGGAAGATCAAGCTTTAGAGGCAGATTTGGAGGTCAAGGGAGAGGTTCACAAGGATTCACATGAAGTTTCTATCAATGCAACAAGTTTGGATATCAAGCATGGCATTGCAATGAAGGTCAAGCCTCTACTTCACATGGAGGAGAAAGAAGAGCTCACTTGGTGCAAGAAGATGATAATGAGAGCGTAAACTCTCCATCATAGCATGCTGCTCCAAAAGTGAGTGAATCTATGATGGTAAGAAGGACTCTCATCAAAGCATTAGTAGAGAAGGAGCCACCACAAAGGAAGAATCTTTTCAAGACAACTTGTAAGTGCTTGGGTAAGGTATGTAAATTTGTAATTGATTTAGGAAGCACAGATAATATGGTTTTAGTTGAGATGGTTGAAAAATTCAAGTTGCCTAGAATACCACATGCTACTCCTTATAAAGTCTCTTAGTTGAATGAGGGTCAATATGTTTTGGTAAATGAAAAAATTTGGGTGGAGTTCAATATAGGAGGGTATAAGGACAGAATTTTATGTGACATATTTCCTATGGATGTATGTCATTTGCTGCTAGGGAGACCTTGGTAATTTGATAGACATGCTATGTATGATGGGAGAATAAATGCTTATGAGATCAATAAAGATGAGGTTTCTTATACTTTGACACCATTGAAAGAGGAAGACAAAGGGAAAAATAAGGGAGCTATTGTGATGAGGTTAGGTAGAAAGTGTTTGTATGTGGCAACTAATCATGCTATACTGTATGATAAAAACGTGATTATTCACAAGATTGTAATAGGTTTTACACTGGATAATAAAAGTATTGGATGGCTGCGGTTTGGTGGATGTAGCCCGGATTGGGTGAACCACGTTAAATTCTCTGTGTGATGATTTATTTTGTGTGTGTTTTAGTTTCTTTGTTTATTAATTAAATCTACATTTAATTGTTAGATATCTGCCATCTCTAACCCTAACAGAAAGGAGTTCATAAAGGTAGAAGAAGAGAAGGATAGGGAGCTTGCAGCCACTCTTGAATCTGAAAACATTATGACATCAGAAATATAGAATGACTTGGTTGTGGAGATCTAACATTGGTGTAAGAAGTATGTTGCCATGATGGTTAGAGAAGTGTTTCACTCATTTCTTACAAAAGGGGATATTGGTCATTCAATTCTTGTCATTCCACAGGTTGATATACCTGATCAAGCAACAGATATAGGGACACAACATCAGATAGAAGAGATGGGAAGAAAAGGTGAAGAGGTTAAGGACAAAGTGCAAAGGAATATGGAAAAGTTCAAGCATAAACCTATAGTGAAGAAGGAGGTTAAATTCAAATATGGAGGAGATGTAGTTGTAGGTGATGATGCAGATTTAACAACATGTTCAAGTTAAGAACAGGTCAAAGCTCATCCATCAAGTAAGCCTTTGAATTTGAAGCATATCCTAGGTGCCAAAGAGTTCAAAAAGATAAGAGATAAAGCCTATTTCCATTTTTTGGTCCATTGGAAGGGTTTACCAGATGGAGATGTCACTTGGAGGTCAGAGAATGGAATAATCAATCATAAATCTACTGTTGCAACATTGTCCTCAAGGGGACTTGAGTCAATTTTGCTCGGGGGGTGTGGTGTAGGGAATTTGGGCCTTCATGGTGTGATTAAGTCATGTTTTTGTTTGTAATAAGGTTTTGAAGACAATTTCTCATGTTTTTAAGTGGTTAGGAGTCATTTTGGAGTCAATAGGGTGAAATTTGTAAAAGTTGCAAAAAGTTGTCAAACAACTTTTGCATTTTTTGCATTTTTGGCTTTTTAGGGAAGTTGAACGGTTATATTTTCAAAAGATAGTTGTAAATGATTAGTTTTTGTTTTTAGTGGCTTAAATAATCCTTGTAGAGTTGAAGACAAGGTTCTGGTGTGCATTTTGAAGATTGAGCAATAAAGAAACACTATTTTCTACATTTTAGAGGCATAATTTGCTACTACATAGCATATACGGCCTTGTACAGCCTAGGAGTGCTCTAATATTGATTGGATTTCATTATTCTATGGATCCTTGTTCTTTTTCCTTTGGTTTCATTTGATTTCATCAAGTTTGGTGAAAGTTAGAGCAGATTTACAAAAAAATCTTTGAAACCCTCACTAGGGTGTGCCTTGATAGGAAATAATGGATTTCTCTTCATTCCATTGATGAATAGGAATTAAACTCAGTGGAATGGACTGGAATAGTTTATTTTTAGTGTTCACAATGTTTCAAGAGTAGGGGATGGAGTTTTGTGCAAGTTGGGTGTTGCCCTAGCCCATAAAACCTCTTGTTTTAGGCAAATAAGATGCATAGGAGTTAGGCTTTGTAGAAAAACTCTTAGGGAATGATTTGTAATGGTTGGAAATATTTTTGCAGACCATTTAGAACATTTCTAAGCCATTTTTATGAAATTTTAAGGCCTGGAGTGTGAAAACCCTGTTTCAAGACCTAGTGGAATAAGCCTAAATAGGCCTAGTTTCAAGCATAGCAACAATTTTTTGACCTATATGTTTCAAAACAACCCCACCTAAAAATTTGGTATGTTATCAAATGCCATAATGGGTATCTAAATATATAATTATTTTCTAGGTATGAAGTCTGGTTCGAAAATTATGTGGGAAAAAACACTTTAGGAGTGTTACAAGGAGAATGGGAAGATTATGAGAGAAACCCACCAAATTAGGGTTCTAAGTTTGAAAGTTTAATTTTTTGTGTTAGTTTTGAGTTGGTTTGTATTCACCCACCCTGATTTTCATCAGTTCATTAGTTCACAAGGGCCCAATACCTAATGTGAATGTGTCAAACACATTACAACACTAAATCAAAGCAACTTTGAGTGAATAGTCTAACAAGGAGGGCCCAAACAAGCAAGGAAAAGTAAAGGGATATTTTTTCTGTTATGATAGTAACACAATAATCAAATAAAATTTATTATTTGTGTAGGAATAATAAAGATCATAATTAATTATATGCATTTGTCATTTTCCAATGAGAATATAGTATTCCTCATAATTCTAGAATGTAGTCAGTTTGATTGTGGATCTTTAGCAAGGACATCATAGGAGATTTTCATGAACATAAGAATGAATAATTTATCGAAATTCTTTCAAGAAAAATATAGTCAAGCTAATAAACATATAGTAATGAATCCATAAGAAATTAAAACAATGAGAAAGCTATTCTTGTTAGGCTTGCTCCCTAAATAGTGTATTAGGGTGATAGTGACCCATTATAAATAGGTGCATTATATTTGAGAAGGATTAGAAAATTTTAACAACACCTAAAAGACATATTTAACAACACCTAACCCACTCAATATTCTTATAACCCTTTCTTCAAAATATAATGATATTGATGCAAAAATATCAACACCATAAGTTATTTCAATCAAAGTTCAAATGATTAGTACTTTTTTCAAATTTATTAGGTTCTGATAACTAAATTATTTATAAATGGAAGGCAATTAAAATTCATTTTCTAAAGAAGAATACTTATAAAATTTTAAAAGCTAATGGTGACTAATATTTTAGCCAAAACAAACCCTAAAATATGGTATGAGGTATTCTCATACTAACATCTCTCTTATATTAATCTCTTTCATTGCAATTATTAATTATTGAAATCCTATGGCCCAAATGATTAGTATTCCATCCAAGTTATCTCCAAACTAGGCCAAACATGTCTAATAAATTGTTTGCTAGAAAATATGACAATGCATTTGGGATCCAATTAGAACAAAACAATTATATTAGGTTTAATAATTAGGGTCATAGTAAATGCTTGCATAGGAATTGACTTCAAAAAAAATTTATGAGTTCATATGGTAGAAATGACAATTTATGAGGAACGTATCTACTTAAACAAGAATTCTCAACATAACATGATTTTTCTCAATTTAAAGGTAATGTTGAACTTTAGAATTATTGGATTTGAATTGAGGGCTACAAATTATGGAGTGTCATACAAACCATATTATGAGTATGTCAAAGATGTTAATCTACTACTAAATCTTGCTAATTGCTAATGATAGATATATCATCCTCCAATAAAGTCGAACTCACAAATTGGATTTGGTTATATCTTAACATTTTGATCTATGAAGTCATATCATATTTGATTGCAAAGTAGACTTTAAACTTATCAATAAAACACATTTATTCCCACAAAAATAAAGATGGGCTTTTGAAAGGTGGAAACATAGTTGTGTATATGTCAAAAAACATAGAAACTCAAAAATATACAATTATATTTTTTTTGGTTTTAAACAAACAAGTTGTTGGTCCACTTGACTCCAATTTTGTTGTTAGTGATGTCTATTATGCACTCATTCATTAAGTGTATACCACAAAAGAATGTGGAAGGATACAATGAGTATTTCCAAGTCCCTAAATTTCTATTCAATTTTAAGCTGAGCAAATCTGACTTGTCATTCTTCATGCAAGGCTCAGATGGCAATCTGACTTGTCATTCTTCATGCAAGACTCAAATGGAAATCTGACTTGTCATTCTTCATACAAGACTTAGATGCTTGTGCCATGTAGATTTCATCATGGATGAGATCAATCACAACATTCTATGAACACCAAGGTAATCTTAGTGCAAGGAGGTATTTCCTATACAAGACTAAGGCCAATGACTTGAAATCTCCACTCAACAATATTATATGAATTCACTTGAGTTTGGTGAGTTTATGGAAATCAAACACTAAATCAAATGAAAGTATTCTTTGCAAATTGTTCTTAATATCTTCACATCTGAAAAATCTAATGTTCAAATATTGTGGACTCGAGAGTGCCCAATCATTCAAAATTGATGATAATTTGAGGTCTATTTAATGACCATAAACTCTCCAAAGATGACATTTTTTATGCTATGGTAGACATGAAAGATGGAATCTTTAACCTAAATATGGTAGGATAAGTGACTTTGTTTGAACAAATAATGCTACCTTTGTCAACACTCTAAGAGCTCACTGAATGAGAGAAAAGTTAATTCAAAATAAGGAAGTATGGCCCAGCCTTATTCTCCTTCAAAGCAAAAAAACATGATTCAAGAGCATTCCACACTCTTGTTGAAGTATGTTTTTCCTCTAAAAAGGATTCAATAATGGAGTCATGGATTGGAATATGAGAGTAGGAACTACCAAAGCATATATTAGGATCTCTTAGCCATTATAAAAACATGGCATATTATTTATATCTCAGTACTTATGGAATGCTAGGAAGGTCCATCTCAATATAGCTCTGAGAAAGAAATAGCTATGAAATAGTAAAATGAAAAATATTACGTGGCTATCCAAACATTTCTCAACCCAAATACTCATATAGCTTGAATAGCTCACATAGACAAAATCATGAATGCCAAGCTAAGTTAGAAGATTTCAAGAAGAAAAAAAAACTTTGGTGCAAAAAAATTTTGGGTTCGGATCTTCAGCTGATTTCTTCTCCTTCGAAAGCTTATTATGTTGTATCTTCTTGTCTCTCACCAGGTTTTTGTATTGGTCACCTGGTTATATGTCTTCTGGTTCTTAATACTTCAACCTTAATGGCTCAATTTTGTAATTCTCGGAGTTGCAATTTTTTCCTCTCAGACAACTCCTCATCTTTATGTAAAACTTTTTATTTTAATAAAAATTGTGGCTCAGCCACCTTTACATAAAAAACTTGGAGAAAATATATAAGTATTTACCTATTCAAACAAAGAATAATCCACAAGTATGAAACAAAAGTGGTATGTGATTATCTATAAAATAAGGTTGTGATTTATGAGAGGTCATGAATTTTATAAGACAAAGGTGGTGACCCTCAATCTTTCATAAAAGACAAGTTCTTTATTTAAATGAGAGTGAATTATCAAAATAATATGGAAATGAAAAAAAAAATCCTTTTGAGTCTTCAACTTCTATAATCTATTAAAATAAAAATATAACTTTAAATGTTTATTTCATTAATTTGAAGATATTAGAAATAACATTTGAAAGGTTAATGATCAACTTTATGTTAATGTATTATATGATATTACAAAAGGCATTTGAAACATACAAGCATATATTTTACACATTACACATGATATACATAAGGAAAACTATTTCAGGTAAAAAATCTCATAAAGAATCATTTTATTAAAACACTTATTAAATAAATAGATTAAACCTAGCAACACTCCTCTACATATTTCCATATGGCCAATAATAGCTCTTGTGTATAGTGACATAATTTATTATAAATATCCAAATTAACACACTCTCAAATGAGAGAGAACTTCCTTAAATATGATAGAAATGGTGGCAAAATAATTTAAGGGGCATTAGTCACACATATTCAAAGAAACCCTTCATAAATAATTAATAATCTAATAGTTATTAGACTATAATTATTTTAAATGGGATATTAAAGCATATAAAATATAAGGTTTTATAATTGTTGTCAATCAGATTGCACCCGAATGCTTGAATATTGAAA
This sequence comes from Sequoia sempervirens, assembly GCA_007258455.2. Lineage (NCBI taxonomy): Eukaryota > Viridiplantae > Streptophyta > Pinopsida > Cupressales > Cupressaceae > Sequoia > Sequoia sempervirens. Next base: position 239,608,786 of record VDFB02270651.1, read on the forward strand.
TTCAGCAATTTGTTGAAACATTGGATCAAACTCAGGTTGTGGGTGACCTATAACGAGATTGAACCTCTGGATTCTAGGTCGGCTTCCTATTTGATGATCAATTAGGTACTTGAATAATTTATTTTGAGAAAAGGGTAAAAGGGACTAAACTGAATGCATGAACTCAAATTAAAACCTTGGTGATGCACCTAAATGATGGTATTGCATGCAACCTATTTCACAATTACACTTCAATAATCCTATTCGCACAACTAAATCTGAATAGTTTAACCACATAAATAATTTATATGAAGGCTTGACTGTATTACTATCTTCGAAGGAAAAGAATGTCTTCACAACTAAAATAGTAAAGTAAGCCAAATGCACAACATACAACCTGTGGAATCAAACTTGATTGTATACCAACACATATGAAATGAGGTGGGAAAATAAAGGTTTCTGAGATTAAACACGATAAATTCCTTATCAAATTCACACCGCATGACCCCTGAGATTCTGAAGGAAAACACTTTAGCGTACTGAAAGGTAAAAGGAAAGCTCTGCAAATTAATGAAATTTGATTAACCTGTAATAACCTGCTACTGTATTAATCTGTAAAATGTTGAGTTACAAGATAGTCTTCTTTGCTGAAGGCAAAGGTAGAAAACAAGAACTAACTTGAAAAAGATAAAAAAATTCAATATATACAATGAGAATGAACGCACTTCAAAGTGCATGAATAAGCAACTGAAAGTCAATTTCAGTGATAAAGTGACAATTCCAAAGTGAAATCCGAGCAGAAGCAAAGATCCCTGAAAATAAGGTTCAAACTCATGCAAAAATGAGTAAACTCAATCTCGAACTGGCAGTCATAAAGCATACAACTGGTCTGCAACTCAAACTAAACTGGAAATCCCTGAAAAGGTGGGCTAAAGCATGCAAAACTGTCTCATTCTTGTCAATTCGCCCATGTAACTGGAACTCCATCTTCATGCGAAAATCTTCAATTGAGTCAGAAGTGTAATTGAAGTAAAATTGTGATTTAGCTTTAAATAACATCTTTACTTGCATTTTAGATGATGAATTAATTAAATGGTTTATAATGCATCATTTAATTAATTCATTTATATTATTTAATGCAAATAAATATGAAGAATAAAACTAAACTTGAAGGCACCTACAACTTCATACTTAGCATAAATTAGAAAATATGCATTGTTCATTAATAATCATTGAAGACCACCATGCTTATTCCTAAAGCTGGCCACACTTGGCATATATTTGGCAATGATTTAAATGTTCTGCCATAATACTTTAGCACAAATCTTCATTATTGATAAGGCCGACCACTTTGCTAGGCTCATTGACTTAAAAGTCATGGCCACGGGGAAAATTAAAAGGCATAATGATTATCAAAAATACCCAAAATAAAGCTTAGGGCGAATGCACAAAAGTAATCATCGAACCCTAGAAATCATTATCACTCTTCATTTTTTGCTTCCTTGAACAAACTCTGTTGCAGCCGCCATGAAGGGTTTGAGCTTGATTTTCAATGACTTCCTTCAAATTTACACCTTAATCTTCGTCAACCCTCCCTCTGAAACTCGTTGGTAAGTGTTCTCTGCTGTTTTTTAATACAAAACTGAGATTTGCCTCCAATTTGTAGTGTATTTCAAGGCTCTCTAGCTGCGGCTGTGCACATAATCTTCTAATATTTTCTTACCTTATCTTTTTTGTCCATGGTTCCTTATTCTGTGGTCGTGATGAATGCCTTGTCTGCATCTTGAGAGAATATAAATGATTTCTGAAACGCCTTCTTTCCTTCTTGTTGTGGCATTGAAAGTCGCTCTCTATGAGGAAAAGAAACTCCATCACCAATTTTTTGTATTTGCTCTTACTCAAACTCGATGATTATCCTTATTACATATTCTTTCACATTTGTATGTTACTCATGATGACCTTCAATGCTCCTATACATATTTATGATTTTTGAAGTGAAATTATTGAATGGGTATCTCTATATTTTTTAAAACAGAAAACTCCAAGCTGCGGCCATGACTGAAAATTAAATATCTTTTGTTGTATACAATGAAAATCTGTTATTGATTTTGACCCACAACTGAAAATATGGCAATTCCATATATCTATATTTACAAGGAAAACCCCAGGTGGGTATTTGAGCTTTATGCAAATATTCTACTATTGATTATGTTTTGAGCTTTTCCATACCAGAAATGAAAGAAACTCCTTTGTTAGCTCATCCCTTTGAAAATAACATGGCATACATACCTTTCCTTTATAAAAAATGACAGAGATCTTGCGAATGTAATCATCTCCATGCTCATATTTAAACAAGATAGTCATTGTATTTGCAAACAATACATTTCTCAAAAATGCACCCATCTTGTTATCAACATCTTGCATACCTTAAACAATCAAGGACATCAAAACAAAATCAAAATGTCATTTTTGTTTCTATTCAGCATATTCATTGTTGATGTCCTGCATTCTTAACAGACATAATCTTTGCATGTGATTTATATATTTTGTAGATCTGTTGCTCTATTGACTTCGTGACTATGTGACTGGCACTGCCTCTATGTTTGATTCTTGTCAATACTCTTGGAAAAAGATATAAATGTTAGCCATAGTAAAGCTGCAACTAGGGTTTTCTTATGTGAATGGGTTGGCTGCTCCATCGAACATTGTCCATTTACTCATTCTCAAGAATCTGCATGCATTGCCTTAAATCTGAAACTCAAACACACTATCATCTTTGTCCTTCTATTGAACAGAATTTTCCTTTAGAAATCCGCCATTTGTATGTTTCTCTTTGACTTTCCTGTAAGAAGAAGCTTGATTTGAGCATCAAGATGCATTGTCTCTTTGTCTTTTACATGCTCAACTTCACTTATCTCTATTCCCCATTGTGGATGTATGTGATATATGGCTCTTCACTAATGCAATGTATTTCTCTTCACTCTTCACTACTGTAGCGTCATTGTTATGTGCTATCTCTTCAATCTTCATTTTTCTTCAAGTATTACATAGAAAAATGGTCAACACCTTGCTTGGGCTAACTTAATCTTACTCTTGAAATTTAAAGAGCATCATTGTTTCTATATACTTTGTGCACACTCCACAAGATGAGACACTTTAAATCATTTCCTGTAGGCTAATAAGCTGCAACTGTTGTAATTAGTTCCTTGCTTATATGCCTTTATGGTCGCACCTTTAATATATGTACTCCAAAAACACAAACAACAAAAAATACGATATGAGGCAACAACATATGGTTGAATGATAGTGTAATTTATTTCTGATCTATACACTCATTGAGCATTCCAAAGGATTCCTCATGTTTGTTTCCTTGATGATCTCCTTTGCCTCCACTGTCTTGAAACTCCTCAAGAATGATGAAGAAGAAATATCTCCTTTTATGCTGAAGATTATGCAAGCTTGATCAACGTTTATTAAATGAACACATAACGTGATTGCCCTTTCGATGTTTAATTATTGCTCCTTTAATGACTGCAATCTGTTATTCTTAGTAACCTTATACTAGATTCAATGTGTATCTTTAGTTACTACCAAGACATAATGAATTTCATCAATGCATTTGTTGTTTTATGAGAATTTGATCTATTAAATTTCCACCATGATATAGCTTAATATGGCTTGAAAGCTGTTGCCTTAAGTTTTTCCTTGAATTTCTTTTATGACAACAATCTTAATTCATGGTTGTGACTGATATAAAGCTCTCATATATAAATAGATGAGAGGTATCTGCCTGATATGTCGGGATCTACCCTTGTGGGAGCCTGTTTTGCTCCACATATCTGATAAAAATGATCACAAACATGAAGAACTTGTTCTTGCACATTGAAACAAACGTGTCAGCAAAATAAAAGAAGCTGAAAGCTTCCATTGAATTATGTTTTCTTTTGAAGAGTGAAACCATCTGATGGATGCCTGATCGAATGTACATTACATTTATGTTGGTAGTGTAGGCATATGACAGAATGTAATTCGCCATTGCTTAGAGTATAACTCTAATACCACTCCTTTACAATTTTGCAGGTTCATGGAGCGAGGAAACGAGGCTGTAGCAGCTTGGAGACGCGACGACTAAAGACACCAAAAAAAGTGATTCATCATTAAAGGAAATGATGAATTGCTCCTCTTCTTTATGCTTATGTTATGTTCAGTAGTGTAGTTCATCCTTGAATTTTGTATTCATCATTTGATTGTCATAATCAAATTCAGTTACTCTCGTGGCTTGTGCGAGATTCATCATTTTTACAAAATGAATAAAAGGCATTACTATGCAACTTTTCAAATGCTTGCACAATAAAACTATGATTCAGATGTAAATTAATCTCTATGATGATCAATGAATACTTAAACAGCAAAACTCAAAATTTCTATACCTATCAATGATGAATTTGATTCAGCTCTACCTGTTTGAGCTTGTAGTGAAAAAGAGGTAACAATAATCTTATATTAGAACAATTTATAAATGTTATAAGGGTATGACTCAAAATAAAATTATGTTCTAACAATTCTCTTGTGAGCCTCTTAAGATGTGTGCTCATTGTAGTTATCATTTGGTCTAGTGAATTAATAGTCCTAATTCAGTTAAGATCGTTAGCTGTAATGAAATAAAATTATATTAAGACTTTGCTCCTCTTGTTCAATTAATTCTTCTAAGTGGGAGAGTTATCTCATGCATAATTTTTCTCTCACACCTCCTTTAATTAACCTTGTGGACTTGTCTAAGGATTTCTACTTTTTCTTGAGCATGTTCTTTTATTATATTTTCTTGTATGGTATATTATTTTTATTTCATCTATAATTACCTCAATCTAGTTTTCCTTAATTAAGGACACATCGAGCATGAAAATCCAAGCGAGTGGTTATATTGTGTGTTTTTTTCTTTGCTTCACTTTGATATTCCATTTGTTGAGTTTTATTTGCTTCACTTTAATGTTGTATTGTTGATTTGTTTGATGCTTATTGGATTCCTCATGATGTTATTGAGGGTTATTTTTTTCTTGTTTTGTACCCTCATTAGTTGCTATGAATTGACCTAAATGCATATGAAAATAAATATATTATATCTTTTCGTATTTTTCACAAATAAAGTGTGGCATAATTAAATATTTGTAATGTTGAAAGAATTTGTAGGATCTAAATATTATTTAACTAATGTTTTGGGGTTTTTTCTTTTTTTTTATTTAGATGTTGATAAAGAATGAAAGATTTTTTGGTTTTTAAACTCACAAAGAGTTTTAAAATAGATAAAATAAAATAAGGTTCTAATGGAACTCAATTTAAATAAATACTATTAATTTATTATATATCAAAGAAAGCAATAATTTTAATATGATATAACCAAGTAGAAATAATGGAATGTTAGACTCAGGAAAATTTTAATGATCTAATTATTACTTTAATCTAATATATAAATGAAATCTTCTATAAAATGAAGTAAAATAAAAGAACATGTCTATTGTTTCAAAGAAGTTTCTTTGAATTTTTTAACTATATCCTCATAGGATCTAGCTTGTATTTTTTAATCTTATCCTCTCTTGCTTGAGGTTGCTCTTCTTGATAGAAAGGAAGATCAAATTTTACATCATATCAAAGATTGTTGAAAAGGTATATAAGATTTAGAAGATTCTTAGTGTTGTACAAGAAGGCTAGATCCGGACTAAGATGTTGGATTTTTATTTATGGGAGGCTTGTATAATTCTAAAAGTGGATAATATTCTTAGAGGAAAATTTGTAGAGATTATAGAAAAGTTATGGAGAGGTGACCAATTCTTTCTCTATCTTTTTCTATTCACTACTCTCTTCACAAATGAGTGAGGAGTGGAGTGGTTTAAATAGGAAAAAAATATCAATTAGAGGGGAGATGATAATAACCACATTTTGCTACTGTGGTGACCATGATGTATATGAAATTTATGATCTATATATGAGCATGTTTTGATTTTTATGTATTTTATGTTGATGTGATCTATTAAACAATTTTAATATTGTTTAGTAAATGCCTCTATGATCTAGTTGTTATTTTATGAATGTGTTCTAATTAAAAACCTATGTGTTGTTAAACATTACATAAGTGTAATTATGTTAAAATAGATACCCTTATGATCTAATTTGTGAAATTAAATACATGTAATAATCTAATTTAACACAACACACACATGATTGAATATCATGCAAAAATAAAGTAACAATTCAAAAAAATGAAAGATTACCCACAATAATTCAAGACACACAAAAAAGTTTGTCAAGAATGAAGCAATTTGAGATAAAATAGAAAACTATCTACTTAATCTAACAACATGCTTTAAAATACATACTATTCAAAAGATTGCTAAGTGTAATATATGCACAAATCCGCAACATTGATAGGCTCTTTTAAAGGTGTACCATCCATTTCTTTAAGTTTATATGCTCCCGACCCATAAACTTTCTATCTACTTAATCTAACAACATGCTTTAAAATACATACTATTCAAAAGATTGCTAAGTGTAATATATGCACAAATCCACAACATTGATAGTCTCTTTTAAAGGTGTACCATCCATTTCTTTAAGTTTATATGCTACAGACTCGTAAACTTTCTATCTACTTAATCTAATAACATGCTTTAAAATACATACTATTCAAAAGATTTCTAAGTGTAATATATGCACAAATCTGCAACATTGATAGGCTCTTTTAAAGGTGTACCATCCATTTCTTTAAGTTTATATGCTCCAGACCTGTAAACTTTATCAATACAATAGGGTCCTAACCAATTCGGGCTAAACTTTCCCTTTCATCAGGAGTGGCTTTGACATTACAATGATTTTCATATAACACCAAATCTCCTTTGTTAAAAGAGCAAGGAATTACATTATCATTATAATTACATTGTATTCTTTTGGAATAAGCTTGGAGATGTTCGAGAGCATTTATGCACTGTTCATCGAGCATTTCAAGTTGTAAATGTTTATCTCTATAAATAGTATCATCAATAAGGCCCCTAAGAGAGATTCTCAAGGAGGGAATTTCTAACTCTAAGGGCATTATTGTATTTGCACCATAAACTAGGTTAAATGGTGTGTTTCTTGTAGACGTATGAATACTTATGTGATATGCCCAAAATGCACAAGTAAGTTGATTGTGTCAATCCTTGTTATGTTTACTAACTATTTTACGCAAGATTTTTTCAAGTGTTTTGTTTTTTGCTTCCACTTGACCATTATATTGTGGGTAATAAGGTGGGTATGTGCAAGATCATGGGGGTCCAAAAAGTGGCAATGGGAAAAAAAGGCATTTTTAACATGTCCAAAAACACAGAATTCACACCTTTGAATTTTTGCAGGCTTGGGTACAATATCTGTTTTGGTTTGGTAATACCAAACCAAAACGGATATCCGTTTTGTTTTCAAAACGAATATCCATTTTGGAAAGCAGGAACCCATTTTTTTGAAAAACAAAACGGATATCCGTTTTGAAAAGCTAAAAAATCCTTTTTACTAAAATGGGCATAACTTTTGTGTTTCTTATCAAAATTTTGACTTTTTACAGACCTGTTGGAAAGGTGATTGCAAGCTCTATGCAATGGAATAGGTGGTGTTTCTATATTATACACCAAAAATTAATTATAATCATTTTAACTTCATATTTAATTTTTGAAACATCAAATCCTCATTAATTTCACATGCAAAGTCTTGTTTTCATGATTTTTTTGTAACACTCATCTCAAAATACTTGTAACATTAGAAAAATTGAAATATTTATATTTTATGTAGCAAGGAGATGAACAAATCTTCATAAATCATCATATCTCTCTATCCCTTTCTTTACCTCTCTATATACCACTATGTCTCCCCTTCTCTAGACCTATCCCTCCCTCCTTTATTCTCTCTTTATCCCTTTTTATACCTATCTTTATCACTCTCTCTCCTTGAGCTCTAGACATCTCTCTCTCTCTCTCTCTCTCTCTGAAGTCTTTCTTCCTCTTAAGTCTCTCTCCCTCTTAGGTCTCTCTCTCAAGTCTTTCCCACTCCCTCTCTCCCTCTTAGGTCTCCCTCTCTCAAGTCTCTCCCACCCCCTCTCTATCTTTTTTCTCTCTCACTCCCTCTCTCTCTATCTCAATGTCTCACTCACACTCACACTCTCTCCCTCTCAAGTCTCTCTCTCACTTTGTTCTCCCTCCTCCTCTCTCCTCCTCCTCTATCTCCTTCTCTCTCCCTCTATCTATATCTTTTCCTCTTCTCCTTCTCATCTCTCTTCCCTATCTCTCCTCACTCTACTTCTATTTCAAGTCTCTGTCTCACACTCCTTCATCTCCTTCACTCTCTCTGTGGCCCCTCACACTCCCACTCCCTCTCTCCCTCTCTCTCTCCCCTACCTTTGAAGTCTCTCTCCTTCTTAAATCTCTCTCTCTCTTAGGTCTCTTCCAATCCCTCTCTCCCTCTTAGGTCTCTCCCACTTCCTCCTTCTCTCTCACTTCCTCTCCTCTCTCTCTCAAGTCTCTCCCACTCCCTCTCTCTTCTACATTCTCCATCTCCCTCTTAGGTCTCTCTCCCACTCTCTCTCAATTATCTCTCTCTCACACACACACACTATCTCTCTATATCTCTTCATATCCCTCTTAGGTCTCTCTCTCTATATCTCTCCTTCCCTCTCAAGTTACTTCTGAGGGAGAGAGAGAGAGAGGGGATTGAGAGGGAGGGAGAGATGGGAGAGAGAAGGAGAGAGAGGTGGGAGAGATAGAGTTATCTAGTTAGGGTGGGAAGGAAACGCCAAAGAGAGAGATTTATCTAGTTAGGGTGGGAAGGAGACACCTGAGAGAGAAAGAGAGAGAG
>VDFB02270651.1:239620273-239662135 GCA_007258455.2 Sequoia sempervirens
GGAAGAATGAGAAATAGGAAGGATGTGAGATTAAAGATAGACCAATGTCATTGTGCCACTTGTCAACATGCTATTGAAGAGAGGTGTAGCACATTTTGATCAATGTGAAAATTAATGCAATTAGGTGAAATTTGAAATTCAAAAGATGGCATGTGGAGGAAGGGTTGAAAGACGAGTTAATGCCACTTAGCTCAAGAAAAAGCACATGTAAGAGCTATAAATGTCATGTTGGAGGACAAGTCCTTTTGGGAGGGAGATTTCAAATTGATGGAATATTCCAAAGAAATGTCATTTTTGAATGGAAATAGAAGAATTAATAAATCAAATAAATTGATTTATATGTGCAAGTTGCAAAAGCTAGAGGATTTGAGGATTAGTGTTAAGAGTTAATTAGGATTTAATTAACTTTAGATAGAATTAGTTGATATGACATTTGATTTAGATTTTTAGATTTATTTAAATCAAATAAGAGGAATAATGAACATTAGTATTTTAATTAAATAAAGTTTGATTTATTCAATTAAATCAAGAACATTAGACTTAATCAAATAAAGTTGATTTATTTAATTAAGAGAGGTGACTTCAGGATTCAATTAAATAAAATGATTTATTTAATTAAAAGAGGAATATTAGGATTTGATTAGATAAAATTGATTTATTTAATCAAAGAGGAGTGTTAGGATTTGATTAGATAAAATTGATTTATTTAATCAAAGATGAATGTTAGGATTTGATTAGATAAAATTGATTTATTTAATCAAAGAGGAATTATGATTTAATCAAATAAAGTTAATTTATTTAATTAAAAGAGGAACATTAGGATTTGATTAGATAAAATTGATTTATTTAATCAAAGAGGAATGTTAGGATTTGATTAGATAAAATTGATTTATTTAATCAAAGAGAAATGTTACGATTTGATTAGTAAAATTGATTTATTTAATCAAAGAGGAATTATGATTTAATCAAATAAATTTGATTTATTTAATTAAAGGAGGAATCTTGATGAATTAATTAAATAAGGATTATTCAATTAATCAGTTAGTAAAGAAGTGATTCAGGAAGAAATTGATGTTAGTGAATTAGGATCGTGTGCATGATATCAATCAGGATAATTTGAACGTCTACACTTGGTATATCACCTATTTTCAATATTGCAAATATCTATTAGTATCATGAAGGATATTCAAGTGGTAGTAACAAAGAAGTTAACCTGAAGGGGTAGTTACCACATCAACCACCAGAGCAGATTGAGTAGATCTTGGATACCAGAAATGGAAGGGGCACTAGAAAAAAGTAGTAAAGGAGTACCTGGTAAAGTGGAAAGGCGGACCAGTGGAGGATTCATCATGGATTTCTCAGGATAAGGTGGAACACTTTGGTTTTCCTCTATCCCCTAAAAAGTGAGGGACTCACTTTTCTTCTAACCCTTGGTGTCTGATGCAAGAGTATCCCTATTTGTAAACCAATCTTGTATCAACCAAAAACATTTTTTTTCTTGTAATTTAGTCTGTAGCTATCTCAGTAGTTCCTACCACATTTTATCACATTTTCATTTATCAGCTCATGAAGTAGGATATTGGTTCTACACAAGGTCATCTACAACATATCTAGACTTTGGGTGATTTACATTTGTTAGCAGAAAGTTAATGCTCTCAAATTTTCACTGTCGATTCTCTATCAGAGCATTTAGGGCCTATCTAGATTAGATTGTTTGTGCATACCTTTTCTAGAACATTCAGAGCTTAATGGAACATCATTTAGTCATTTTAGGTCTAAGAGGAACTTTCTTGGAGATCCATAATACATTTTCCATTTCCTAATAGGTTGTCTTTCATGGTCTTGGCCAACCTACACATTTTGATCTTGTATTGGGGTTTGTAAACGCTTGAGGCCGACATGGATCATAATTGGAGCTTGAGATTAATATTTAAGATCAATTGTAATCCTTTAGAAAGTAGTTAGTTATTGATTAGAAAATAGATAGTTAGATTCAACCTTCTAGGTTGTGGAGTGTAATAAGGCCTTGTGCCAATTGTAATCTTATAATTCCCTTGCAATAGGCCTATGAGCCCTATTCATTCTATATATAAGGCATATGATGCATGTAAGACTGTAAATTATTGAATCAATGATAATTCATTTTTTTAGTATTTTCTTGTGTTATTTCCGTTGTGTTGAACTCTAGGATGCATGGTTGGACAATCCTTTCTAGACCCTCCATCCGTGACTACACCAATTTCCCTTCTAATCAACCCCACGACCAAGCCACTTGTCTAAATGATATTATAAATAAAGCATTGATGGTACAAAATGCCTCAATTCCCCAAAATGCATCACTTGGAACACCATCATAGAAAAAGACTCTTCAAGAGCCTATAAAAATTATATTACTTCTAAATTGGCAAAGGGAATAATTTTGTGGAGTGAATCAGCTACAAGGTCAAAATCACTCTTCTACTTCTATGGCATTCAATACAAGGTCAAAGAAAGGGTTGTGGAAGTGGAACAACCAAATGATAAAGGTACTTTTCAATCTTCTCCAATTTCACAATGGGTTTTTGGTTCATCTTTAGCTCCAAATTTTCAATAAAATCAAAGAAATCAAGTTGTAGTAAGTAAAGAACAACCCAAGGAATATGCTTAATTAGCACAAGTGCAAGGTGTTGTTACTAAGATACAAACAAAGGTTAGTTCTATACCATTTAATATTATTGACCATATAAAGGAAATAAATGTAAATATATCCATGTGGGATTATTTTTCTATCCCTGGAAAAAAAGACCTTTTACAAGATACCTTGTCTAGCCTTAGTATTTCAAATGGGTTATCAAAAGAGCAACCAAAATTTATCCTCACAAATGCACCTTAGCCAAAGTATGAACAAAAAATTAAATTTATCGAACCCCTTCCTTTCTATGTGTCATTAATCATTGGTGACCACTTGGTTCACAACTGCATGATAGATTTAGGGGCCAATATTTTAGTCATGCCTAAACAAATAGTTGACAAGCTTGTCCTAGAGTGTGAAACTCTTTGAAAATGATCTATATAGTTGAATGGAACAGCCACAAATACTTTTTGTGTCATCAAGGGATTGAGTTTCACTTTGCATTATGTCTATCTAGACATTTCATAGCTAAGATTAAGGGCTATTTGCCATCAAATTGGTATCACATGTTTTTCAAGACTAGGTATGGTATTAAAGTTAGCATAAAATTTCAACCTATTGCTAAAGACCATATTCAACCTTATGTGCCAAGTCCTATCAATGCTAATTGTAAAAAATTTAGCCAAGAAGATTGTCTTGTTGACCAAGAGCCAAACACTCACATTAAGGGTAATCCTAATTTGTTTCTTGATGAGTGGGTAGATGAAAGTCATGAACACATACAAAAGGTTGGTCTTGGTATTTATTTCTTACATTAAGAGGATTCTTTTATACCTAACCTTATGAAAACCAATGAGCAAGATGATACTGTTTGGAAATGGGGTAGGAGGTGTGATGTTGGTGTCTCCAACAAAATATATATGTTATTCAACCTTTAGGTTTTAGTTCAGTTATACAAAGAATTCAGCTGAGTATGAAGCTCTTATACATGGTCTCCAATGGGATAGGAAGAGGAAAATAAGATGTCTACTAGTGTTGGACGATAGTGAGTTGGTTGTAAATCAAGAGGGTTGAATGTGACTAAAAATATTTTATTAAAGTTATATAGGCATAGAGTATGGGACCTCATTGAGGATTTTGAAGCTTTCAATGCACAATATATTCCTAAGGAAGAGAATAAACATGTTGATAGGCTAGTTGCTATTGGTACACAATTTTTTATTCCCAATGGCATAAAAAAAGAAAAGGTGAAAAAACATATTAAGGTGGTTGTAAGGTCAACTATACCTAATAATAACATCAATTGGCAGGTTTTTAAAGTGACTAGTAAATAATTAATTTCCTACAAGAAGAAGCTCAGTTCTCAACTAAGAATCAAGAAAAATTATATTAGCAATATGAAGAAAAAATCATCCAAATAAAGTCAAACAAATTGCTTAAAAATTTAGTAACTCTTGAATCCATATTTAATGTTGATGATCAAGCAAGAAGAGAGAAAATAAGTATGATGATTAAGCATGAAAACTGTGATGAGGTTGTCATAAGCAATGACAAACTTATCAAGCTTAGCAAGGTATGTACTCAAGAAGAAAAACATGCATTTATTTAACTTTTTCAAGAGTATAATGATGTTTTTGCATGATAATATGGTGATCTTAAAGGTTTTAATCTAGAATTAGCATAAAATACTATTGAATTAGAACCAATTTCTAAACCTGGTACGCAGAAACAAAGGCTTTTAAACCCAAAATTAGAGCCACTCATGAAGAAGGAATTGAATAATCTAATAAAAGCCATTATACGTTTTCATATTAAACACACATCTTGGTTTAAAACTTGGTACCTTATCCTTAGTCAGTTACTTAAATTCAAAAAACTTGAAATTGGCTAAGTGTGAGGGAAGGTTGAGGTTCCTATCTAGTAGAGTGCCCAAATGGGTACTTTTTGTTCAAATTTAGGGATGTTTGGGTGAAAATTGATGAATTTATGAGTGGTCGAAGCTTTGGATGGTTTTCAAAATATTGTTAGCTTCCAATTAGGTTCTCAGAACTACAAGAACCTATAGACATTGAAAAATGTCCTCAATAATATCATACACTTGAATCGGGTATAGTAGCATCATTTCCTCTTGGAACCCATCTCCTTTTCATTTAATTTATTAAATTAGCCTAGATATTTAATTAATTATGTCATTTTCATCTATTAACCTAATTAATTTAATCGGGTTAATTCCCCCTTTCATGCTAACTTTTCATCTCATTAAATTAAATAAATCAAACTATTTAATTTAATTCCCTAAATCCTCTTATTTAATTAAATAACCCTAAGTTATTTAATTAAATGTCATTCCACCTTTCCCCAATTCATTAAATCATTTTTATCTAATGAATATCATTTTAATTCTTCTAAATCCCCCTAATTGTATAATTAACATTGTTTAATTAGAAATTATCTAATTAATCTAATTTCCCCCACTTGCAAGGGAATATTCCTCCTTTGCACATTCCTCCAAAAGGGGAATATTGGAATATTCCCTCCCCTTTTTGCACAATTAAACTTTATTTTAATTTGTAAAATATAATTTTCCCTCACCCATGAGAATAATTTCTCTCCTCCAATCATTTGAAAAGGGAATATTCTCACTTAGCTTCAAATGCAAGTTAACTTGTGACTTCTTGTGCAAGTTAACTTTTGACCTCTTGTACAGGTCAAAAGTGTGCTTGTTTGGAAGGAATGAGAACCCTTGATTAAATCTTATCTTGCATTCTCACCCATTCATGAGAATCCATGATCCATGCCTCCAATTTCCTCCATCCTTGACTATTGATTAGCATTTTTATCTTTAAAACCCTTCATTTCTCATTTGCTTTCCTATAAATAGTTCACTATTTGGAGACAAATGGATCCATATTTTAGAGCAAACTCATGTTGTTGAAATCACTCACACTCACACTCATACTTTGCACACATTTAGCATATTTTAGTTTAAATTAGTTGCATAATAGCTTAGCTTCCATTAATGGCTTCCATAATGCATCCATGTAGCTAATTAGATAATTAGTGTTTGAATATTTTTAGTTTAAATCTCATTTATATTATCTTATAAATTGTATATCTGATTCATTTAGCATAAAACCATGTTAGATTAGCTTTTGCATCATACCCATTTTAGCATAAATCATGTTTTCAATCACATCTCACAACTGTTTCATCGATTCTCTTCAATAGAGTTGATTGAAACAAGCTCACTGATCACGGGATTGGGAAAGGGTCATTGTTCCACATCAACGTGACACCACTCCCAAAACAGGATAAGTTTCAAATGGGTTAGAATAGACATTTTAATTTTTTTTCATAATTTAGAATGTTTTGTTTTAATGAATGCCTAGTTTAACTTCAATTAGATTAATATTATTTAGATTGAGTATTAGTGGCATGAATATGCTTTGATTCTTCATGGATCAAGCGTAATCGGCCCATACTAATATCCTTGGTCACATTCTGGCATTAGAAGCAGGGAAAAACTTATCAACTTTAATCAATTTCTAGCTCAAATTTTGTTCATTTTGGTTTTTGCAGGATAGAACGATGCCCAACACAATTTCAGCGACGCCTTTGTAGGGTGTCACCATACAATGATGCTATCATCATTAAAAATAGCGACGCCTATTAAATGCACTAACACTGATTAAATAAACAAGGACATTAATACTTTCTATAGGTATCAAAGATATATAAACGGCTATGCCCGACCAAACAGCGACGCTATCATGCTCACTGGTTTC
Organism: Sequoia sempervirens; assembly: GCA_007258455.2. Classification (NCBI taxonomy): domain Eukaryota; kingdom Viridiplantae; phylum Streptophyta; class Pinopsida; order Cupressales; family Cupressaceae; genus Sequoia; species Sequoia sempervirens. The sequence goes on from VDFB02270651.1 coordinate 239,626,670, forward strand.
TCTGCAGAGCGATGCCCAAATTCACCAGAGCGACTCTATCATGAATAGAGAAGCCCAACTTTGGTAATAAATTTAACGATTGTTTTTTAGCATGTGTTTTAATATTTTTGCTTTATCAAAGTATTAACATGCCTCTAACATTGTTCTAGTTTTTAGACTAATGGGGTTTTACAAGATAGGATGACATAAAGTTAAAGTGAAGAAGCATTCTCATATTAATATTTTATGATTGTAACAAGCGTTTGACACTTTGGAACAATTATAACCCAATTTCTTATGCTTTTTACTTTATTCTCTACGACCTCACTAAATTTCATTTGGGTTTAAAACAAACACTCAAACGGGACTAAAATTTAACCCTCATCTCATCATTGTCTTTTAGGTTTTAAAATTGAACAAGGAAACTTAAACATTTCATTTGGTGCATTAAATTAATTCATCTTAGCTTTAGTCAGTAAAATGAATGAGTGTTTTCTTTTTTGTGACACACTTGTGGTGTGTACCAATCCCCTTGTGCTTCATGCAATCTTGGGTGAAGAGAAACACTCCAAGTGTACTTCATTGTTTGTGTGTACTTATAGTATGTATGCAATCCCCTTGCGCTTCGTGCAACCTTGGGTGAAGATAAATACTTAAGTACACTTTTATGCTTTGTGTCACCCTTAAGAGAGGACTTACTATGAGACACACCTCGCACCGGGAAACTCATAGGCAAGTTCTTGCAATCACATTTACTAGTGAGCTATATTAAAGGTTTGGAAATCATGAGAAAGCACCTTCTATCCTGGACTGTATAACATACTGCACCTAGTATCATGCCTTAAGTGGAACGGGAATGGTAATAAGAACCTTAAGTGGCAAAGTGGGTGTGTATACAGCTGCATTTTCTTGGCTTGTTACTAAGAGCCAAATTGTTTAGTTACCAAAAATCCTTAATGCTTGTTGGTGCAAAAATAGTCATTTTGAAGCCTCCCCACATTTGTACTATTCATTGTTGAAATAGAAAAAATCCTTAGAATCTTAGGATCTTTAGGATTTTGAGATTTGGTGGTCCCGAGAAGTGTGTGTTGTGGAGGGGAGCCAGTGTCTCCAAATCTCTAACTGTTCACAATGTCTTAGTGTTTGGAGAAATCCAAGTGGGGACTCAACAAGTATGGCCATTTCAAATCTAGGATTGTAAATGATTGTTAGTTAGTTTAATACATTGCTTGGTTCCAAAACTTTACAAACATACATTTTATATCTTCCTCAAAATTTCAAACACTTTGGCTTAAACATGGATATCTTTTGAAATAGCCTTGATATTACTACTTGTCCTAACGATTTCTATCCTTAGAGATTTCATATCTTGACTTATATCTCAATCCATATTTTCCAAAGATAGCATAAGCAATTATGGCTTCAACCTCATGATTCTCACAAAATGGACATTGTGAAAGTTATGATGTTTTTGACATAAACATTTAGTTTGAAAACTTAATCAAGACAAGTGTTTGTGGTAAAATAAATTCACTTAAGCAAGATAAATTGACAATTGAACCCTACATGACTATTTGGAGACCGATTGTTCCCATTGAACAACCTGATCTTGAAGGTGCTATCATTCAACCAAACTTTCAACTCATTAACGGAGAACAAACCGATATCATTAGTAGTTTGAGAAGCTTCACTTTTGAAACAAAAGAAACACCTACCCAGTGGAAAAACGCAACAAATGTTATAGACAAAGAAGAGGAACAAGCTGATATTGAGGCTGGAAGGCCCATATCACCACCACCCACGTGGCAATAAATATATTCCTTTCTTCCATAAACTTGAACTTTCCTAAATGATCTCACGCAAAGTTAGAATCCCCAAAAGAAGGTCTACAGGTCGTTATTTCAAACTTAGGCATCTTAGTCCAAAAGCTCTCAAGAAATACCTTTTGGCACTTTGCGAAACCAGAACTAGGTTGGTATGCAACTTCTATAAATGTGCTTCAAGGAACAATCCAAACTTCTATTCCTTCTTTACAGTCAAAACCCTAGTCTTTTTCAAAATTTTGAACTTATCTAAGTCATTGGGTCAAGATTAGGATTTGAAAACTTTAGAGGTATAGCATGTTTTGCACTACCTTGGTCTTATCAAACAAAGGTTCACTTTAAGTCAACATTGGGTTAAACATTTCATCCAACCCTTCATCAAAATTTCATCCTTCACTTCACCAAAATTTGCAAAAAATTTGAAACACCAACACTTTTTGACTTAAACATTTATCAATCCAAACCATAACTTAGCTACTTTGTATGTGAAATGTATCCTTTTCCATGCATTTAGGTAAGTTAGTTATCATCCTTGAACTAGTTTATCTTGAAGGTCACGAGTATACCCTAAAGATTTCCAAGTTCATCAACATCCTTTATCCCAACATCAAAACATCAAACTTAAGTCAAAAAGTGTTGTCCCAAAACGTTTACAAAGATCACTCTCCACATCATCCACATTTTCATCCCCCATTATCATCATTGCTCCGAAAAGACTTATAGCATCCCTTTTACCTAGATTTGATTCAACTAGAGAGTTCAAACATTTCAAATCACAACATAACTCTCCCAAAGGTGACACAAAATTTATGGTAAAGACAAGATCACAACACAAGAGAATCATGGAGAAAACCAGTCATATTTACCTCAAGTGATCTAAATCCTCTAGAATTTTATCCAAGAATTCAAGTTACCCCATCACAACAACCATCATCTCCTTCAAGTACATATGAGATAGAAGGCATTACAAACAATCCATTTGAACTTACTAGGGAGGAAATAATGGAATGTTAAGCCTTTGAAAACGTAGCTCCTATCTCCCCGTCATTTTTTGCACAAAATTTGACACAAGGCTTCACAAATCCATCACTGGGGCTAAATCAAACATCCATTTCCAGTCTTGCAACTAGCCTTTCTAAGGACTTTGGTCATAATCTTCCATTTGAAAGCAGCACACTTGTGGGTACTCTTGAAACCAACCCTCCATCCCAAATGACCACTTAGACACCAACCTTTGGTGCTCCTCCCATTCCTAAAGATCCTAAACAACCATACAAACCCCTTGACCTTCATTGCTCCAGAACAACCTCAACATATCAAGGACACCCCTCTTCATCCATACCCATGAGTAGCACAAGTGTGCCCAACATCACACAAGGTAGTGCAAACCAAGTAGATCCAAAAGGGCAAGGAAATACCCTCACATAGATTCAACCCTTAATACCACAGGGGACATCTTCATCCAATCCTCTCATGGATAGCTCGAACATAGTAGTGGTTCAAAACACATCTCCCATCCATTATCCACCTATCTCAAAACAATCCCTTGGTAACGAATCCCACCAACATGAGTAATACCTTGTCCACATCCCTAGCACAAGGAAATCCTCAAGACTTGGGACAAGGAAACCTTTTTAATCAATGGACTCAAGGTCCTAGTGTGTCATTCTTATCACAAAATCTAATGGCACCATCCTCATCTTTCCCCACAGTCCCCTTTACCATGCAAAATCAAATGGGATCTCAAACTTGCATTCCTCCACCTCAATCCACTATCTTAAAAGGAATGTTGAACCAAGGAAATCCTCAACCTCTCATCAATAATCTGCTACTTGCTCAAAACATCAACACCCCCAATCCATCACATATGTCCCAACAACCATCTAATCCTACATTGCAAGCACATGCCTTAGCTTTACAACAAGGACAACAAGCTTATCAGTGAGCCATCCAACAACAGCAGCAACAGCAAGCAGCCCTAGCAACACAACAACAAGCAGCCTTAGCAGCACAACAACAGTAGCAACAACAACAACAAGTAGCCTGTTATGCCTTGCATAACCACCCCATTTTATTCTAGAAGAAAATGGGTCCCCCTTTGTCTTTTCCCTTTGGCCTTTGGTTTTCTGCCTTAGGCGTTTTCTTTCTAAAGTTTTGTCGGAGGCAGAACCGGAACCAATACCGGACTTGGAAATTCCTTCCAGGTTTTGGTCTTGTTCTGTTCCTGGTTCCAGTTCCGACTATTCTTTATCTTCGTCCTTTGTTCTTTCTTGGAGAAAAGTCTCCGGGTCCAATTTGGAATGTTGAACTGTTTCAAATTTTCTCGTTCGGGTCCCATCCCGGGTCCAACCCCGCCTTTTCTCTCTCTTCATTGGTCTTTTTCGATTTGTGTCCTTTTCCTTGGGTGTTTTCGGCCCTGCGCATCTTTTTCTTTTTTGCTTTCAACAGGCCCGGAATCGGAACGAATTCCAAACTTGGAATTCCTTCCAAGTTATGTTTTCTTTTCCTTCCCCGATCCCGGTTCCGCTGCTTTTCTTTTTCTGCCTTGCACCTTTTCATTTTTGTTTCGGCAGACTTGGAACCAGAACCGGAACTAAACCTTGAAACTTGAAAAAGTTTCTGGTTTGGGTTCCGATCCCGATTCCGTGTTTTTTTCTTTCCTTTCTTTTTCTTCTTTTGTTTTGTCGTGGGGTTTTCCCTCCATTTTTCTCTTTCTTTTCCTTATCCTTTCTATCTTTTTGGAGGACATCGAGGGCGGACCCAAAACGAAATCCAAACCCGAGACTTGAAAAAGTTTATGGTTCTGGTTTGGTTCCGATCCCGGTTCCGCTTTATCCATTTTGTCCTGCCCCAGTTCCGATCGTTTGGTCGCGGGGTGTTGTTTTTCCTTCCTTTCCCTTTCTTTTTGTCTTTGTATATTTTCAGAGGCGGGATCGGGATGGAATCCGAAACTAAAACTTTGAAGAAGTTTCAATTTCAGATTTTGTTCCGCCCTCGCCCCCGTTGTGCTTCGCCTGAGGTCTATTTTTGTTTTGACCCCACCGGCGTTTGCTTCTGTCCTGTGCGTTTTGGTTTCTTTTGCGGACGCGGAGCCAGGACGGGGTATGAACTTGGAAATGTTGATTATTTCCATGGCTTGTTCCCATCCTGACTCCGGTCCCGGTTCTGATTTTCTTTTGGCCTCGCCCCCGCTAGTTTTGAAGGTGAGGGATGTCGTTTCTAGGGTCCTTTTTTTCCCCTCGTCCCGATCCCATCTTGGTTCCATTTCGGCTAGTTTTAAAGAAGGCAGTGTGTTCCCAATTTCGTCTTGGTTCCACCTCCACCGGTGTTGTGTTTCTTTTTGACAGAATTAAAAACGTGATAAATAATGGTGTATTTTATTATAATGTGTTTTATTTTCCCCTGAGTGCTAATGCAAGCCTTTCTTTTGCAGGATTAAATCACGCATAGGATGATATTTGTCAAAGGAACTCAGTTGGAAAGCATTCTTCACTCCAGTTGGTCATGGTTTTCCTCTAAGAAGAAAGTCGGCCAGACTTTGCAGATCTCTTACCGACTGACGGCAGGGAGAAAGTATCTCAGTGAGAGACTTTTTTGGAGGGAGGTCTCAGCGAATACATTTGGTCACGCCAACAGGGCACAAACGGGGGCATATCGGTATGACCACAAGAAAGGTCTTGGCGACAATAGAGTTCGGTGAAAGGAGGCCTTGGTCGGTGTAAAGTCTCACCGACCGAGGGAGGTCTCAGCGACATGAAGGAGCCAGCCGAAGAGTAAGCGGCATTGGCATAGTAATTTGAGCTCCCTATGAGGTCACGGCGACAAGCGAGGGTCCTGCCGACAGAAAGGATACCCCACCAAAAGAAATGGAGCTCAGCCAAGGATCATACCTTCGCCAAAAGGTCTTGGCAAAGGAAGAAGGTCACACCGAAGCAAAGGGACCCGAGCTCGAGGGAATAAAAGGAACTCGAGGAGACTCTGAGTGGATGGAACGAGTTTGGTAAGATGTCTTGCCGACCCGATGGTGTCTCGGGCAACGGTGTTCAAATCTACAAGGAGGCCCGATGGTGCTTCCAAAGGATGGTCAACGTACAGAGAAGTCTAGAACAGAAAGGAAGCCGAAGGGAAGAAGAAACTGTGACTCATAGGGACAGCTGTAGTGACTACTGGCAAAGAGGTAGATCAGTATTGATGGAGCTATTATGAGCATTCAAGGCGACTCCAACAGAGTTCAAAGGTGGACACGAGGACAGAAGAGTAAATACTGTAGCTGCAAAAAGATCTAAAGGCTTCTCCTGAGGTCAAGCCATCACCGACCTGGACAGCAAGGCTCCACATTAAATGCAGCTTTGACTCTTCTCAAAAAGATCTGAGAGCTGACTCTCCTGGAGGCGGATATTTGTAAACCCTAAAAGCAGGCGCCGACATTCTTTTCGGTACATTCTGTATATAAGGCATTATTGCCTCTTTGTAAGGGTTAGAACTTTTAAGAGACAGTTAGGATTAGAAATAAAATCTAGGAGTTAGTCAGTTAGTAGTAGGAGATAGAGTTGCATCTTGATTCTGAGTAATGAGAGCTTCTTTTGTCTTCTTGTCTAGTAGTAAAGTTCAGTATTAGTTGTAATGTATTTTCCAAGTTCTCTTAGTGTAGTGGGAAATAATCTGGAATCGCAGATTCTTTGTACACTGGTGATTGTGCCAGCCTTGTAAATATTGCTTATCTGTTTCATTAACAGTAGAAGCAATCAGAGTTTAATCTACTTCATATTGTGTTCCTGAATGATATTTGTTTTAAATTAATCATTTGATTTGAGAATCTTTAAAGGATTGAAGTCTTATTTTTATGTTTTTGTTGTTTTGTTTAAATGGTAACTTAAAATCTGTTATTTGAATTAGCATTGTGAATGAAAGAGGTTGTGTGTCAGTCACAAGTTTACTTTGTTCTGCAGTTTTAGTTAACAAACTCCTTGAAAGGTAACAAGTTTGGTTAAGTTAGAAGAATCGTCATTCTTTTCTATTCCAAAGCTCTGACCTATCTTTTCTTGTTTCTTTAAAACCCCAGTTAAATTAGGTTTTATTTCATGCTTGATCTTAGAACAATCCAGAAGCTCAACACCAACAGGCCCCTTGAATATTACTGTCATATTGACCAATTGAGCAACATCAGCACAGTTGAGAACCGACTACATAGACCTTGGGAGCTAAGGTATCCATGTGATCATCTTTCTCTTTCAGAAGAAATAGAGTAGCAATATTCTGATTGCATGTTGTTGAGCCAAAAGCACCGTCAACATAGCCTTAGCAGCACAACAAGCAGCCCAACAGCAGCAACAACAACAAGTAGCCTTAGCACATCAACAACATCAAACACAACAAGCGGCCTTAGCACAACAACATCGAGCCCATCAAGCATCCTTATTAGCATAGCAACAACAGTAGGCCCAACAACAATCCCCCATGGCAAAACAACAATAGCAAGCCTTATTAGCTCGGCAGTATGCCCAACAATAACAACCCAGTTCCTACTATAATCCTCAATAGAACATCGTCAATACAAACGTGCTAGGAACATACGTATCAACACCTCAATCACCTTCACAAAATATCACACCACCATACACCCCATACAACACCTTATCATATCAAAACACATCTATCATCCTGTCGTATGCTCCTCCACCAAACTCGCAAGATGATCTAGCAACACAATTTAAGGTGCTATCCCAAGAAATGCAGGACCTTTGGATGGGCAAGTCAAAGAAGCCCCATACTATGTCCTTATCCATTTGATTGAAACATAGCAATGGTGCCATTCCCTCCTAGCTTTGAAATCCCCAAATTCGATAAATACAAAGGGAGAGGAAGCCATGTGGACCATGTCAAAGAGTTTAACGTCATGCGCATGGAGGTGGCCTACAATGATTCATATTTAATGTGCCTCTTCCCTCAAAGTTTAATAGGTCCTTCCATGGATTGGTTTTCTCATCTACCTCCCAGTAACAAAACTTCCAAGAAATTACTAATAAATTCATCGATTACTTCTCCTTTAATCTTGACATGGACATAATCCTAGAAGAATTGCACACTCTCAGAAAAAACAAAGGAGAATCTCTCGCTAATTTCTTGCAACTGTGGAGACAAAGAGCTAGTAAGAACAAGTGGCCTCTTCCCGATGAACAACAAGTGGGAATCATCATAGAAAATCTAGATATAGATCTATCCTTCCACTTGAAAATGTAGTGCATCACAACTTATGACGAGCTTGTCCCTAGATCCCTTAACATCAAGAAAGCTCTAATCTCACAAGGGAATACTCAAGCTTACAAAGACAACCGCCCATCAACTAGTTCAAATAATAAACCTCGAATCTGGGCTAAGAACAAGAACGTAACAAATAATTGTGTGGTCAATGCTAAGGTAGTCTTAAGTGCTCCTAGACCAAACAACAATCACATTGCTAACATTCAACCAACTATGCAGCAACCAAAACCTCATCAGAACAATCAGATCAACAACACCGAATCACAACAAAGGAAAACCCTTAACAAGAACAACTATCCTAAACACAAGTACACACGGTTATCCAAACCCATCAAAACCATCATGAAAAATTTGGTAGAGTCAAATCTGATAACACTTCCCAACTTTGAAAACTACCAAGAACCATAAGAGAAACCATCCTAGTACAACAAGAACGACCTTTGTGACTTTCACAAAATCAAAGGACACAAAACACCAAACTGCATGAAGCTCAAAAACATTATCCAAGACCTAATAGAGAACAACACCATATATGTTGAGGTACCAACTGAGAATCAAGATCTTAAGATATACAAGAACCCTATGCCAGAGCATAGCAAAGGGACCAATAACGAAAAAGCTAAGGATTACACAAATGTGTAGCATACCTATTATAATGTAGTCAGTTCCTGTGATAGTGTTATCATCATTTTCACCATCAAAGGGCCTAATGCAAAGTGTGGAGTCACCACATGACATGGAAAAATCACCATCCAAGGAGTCCCATCTCAATCTAGGACATAGCCTACATTTTCAACATCAAATCCCATCCAGTATAATCTCCTAGATCAGCTTAATAAAACCCTTGCACATATATCCATCTTAGAACTATTAAGGCTATCACCTGCACATAGGGAAATCTTAGATAAAGCTTTATCAAAATCATCTGTTCTTGAGGATATTGATATAGATTAGTTTCAAGCTATGGTAGCGCATATCACTAATCATCTCATTACCTTCTCAGAACAAGACTTACCATCATAGCCATCTCATAATTGTGCTTTACATCTTGAGGTTTTCATTCATAAGAACAAGGTCAAAAGATTCTTAGTAGATGGAGGTGTTGGTTTAAATATTTGTACCCTTCAGTTGATCAAGAACTTGGGCTATTCAAAGGATACTATTGAGAAAGCAAAGAGTACCACCATCAGAGCATATGATGATCAAGAATGGGTATCACAAGGCATTATTACACTACCCATCCAAGTGGGACCTATCATTGCAAAAACTACATGCCAAGTGTTAGACCTTGATCTGCCCTACAACATCCTACTTGGCTGACCATGGATTCATGCCCTAAAAGTTGTAGCCTCGACCTATCATCAATGTGTAAAGTTTCCTTTTGAGGGAAGAGAAATTACTATCCATGGAGATCCTTATCATTTTTACTATTGTAAAAATATTGAGGCCAAGTTCTATAAAATCCCCTAGATACCCAAGAATGATGAAGGGCCTAAACCTTCTACCTCATTTGTTGACCCATCATCCCTTGCATCTATCTCTGAAATGAAAGCACTCATTGTACAAAACATACCTGATATCAAAGCAACAATCCAAGTTGATGGTTGTGGGAACTATAAGCTAATGAAGAACACCTTTTTCTTAGGAGAGCTACCTATTTCTCCTCAATCCCATGGGAAGCCCACATCTAGCAAAAAAGAGCTTGAAACTATCAAAATGGCAGCTAGTACATTCACCAAGTGGGGGGATTTGAATCAAGAAGATCTCAATGAGGATGATATCTCTAAACTCCTCTATCAGGATGAACGACCTGTCCCCGCTCTTCCTATGGAAGATGATAACAAAGGCTTGCACCTAATGAAGGGAATAGGATATAACAAGAATGAGAAGCTAGGATAGAATAATATTTTTTTACTAGAATCCATCATTCTTGAGAAACGACTAAAGAATCTTGGTCTAGGTTGTACTACTAGCAAGGTCACCCTTGTTGGCAAAGGTACTTTCACTAAATGGGCTAAGGCTTCCTCTTAGTTACCTACATCACATGATATGATCTTAGATGACTTCCCCCTTGATGTTGCTAACCTATTTGAAAACAACTCCTTCTTCATGATATCCATTACATCCTTTACTCTGAATGATCAACCAACAGAAATACACCTAGTCTACCCACAACTAATTGGCATGGACCAACAAGGACCACCGAATCTTGATTTATTCAAAAATAATGAAGCAATATCAGAATTCATGGGACTTTGTGACAACTTACCATGGGTAGATCACAAAGTAGGTTTTGAAATAGAGCTAGATATAGAGGCATACTATGGGGAGATGATTGATTCCTTCAATCAAAAAATTTGATGAAATGCAACTAACATGCAGATCCTTGAGTGAAAACCACGTTGTGGCACTTTCTGATCCTAAAATAGTAAAAAGAAATGATGTATCTGAGGGTGAAAACCTCTCTGAGGTACCCAAGGATGAGGGATTCAATATCCCCCTTAGTGCAATGAATCTAGAGAAGTCAGCAATGCTAGCAAAAAAGGCCACTCCAGTCAATGTGGGTATCGAAGAAGCACCTAAGATCACTTTCTATGTCGAATCCTTGTTGAACGAAGAATAGAAGAGCCTAGCAGCATTCCTGAAAGAGATCACTTTCTATGTCGAATCCTTGTTGAATGAAGAATAGAAGAGCCTAGCAGCATTCCTGAAAGAGCGAAGAGCTAACTTTGCATGGTCATACACAAATATACTAGGGCTCAATCCAAAAGTGGTTGTGCATCATCTAGCAGTCTATCCTAAAGCCAAGCCAATAAAGTAGAAATTAAGGAAGATCCACCCTCAGATAACACTCTTGGTGAAACTAAAATTACAAAAGCTTCTTGGTGTTGGATTTATCCAACCAATAGATTATCTTGAGTGGATTTCAAACCTGGTGCCAGTCTCAAAACCCACTGGGGCATAATAATCTACATTGATTTTAGAGACTTAAATAAGGCATGTCTAAAGGATGATTTCCCTCTTTCTAACATCAAACTTATTGTGGACTTAACAACTAGGCTATCACTCATGGATGGCCTTTTAGGCTATAATCAAATCATGATCGCCAAGGAGGATTAACACAAAACTACATTCACTTATCCATGGGGGACATATTGTTGGAATGTGATGTTGTTTTGGCTAAAGAATGGAGGAGCAACCTATCAAAGAGAAATGACCATCATCTTTCATGACATGATCCACAAAACAGTTGAAGATTATGTGGATGATATTTTTGCTAAATCAAAGAAAATAAATGAGCACATACAAGTCTTAGGACCCATCTTTGAAAGACTTGAAGAATACAAGGTATGACTAACCTCAAAAAAATGTGTCTTTAGGGTTACATCAAGGAAACTTCTCGGCTATATTGTCTTGCAGAGAGGGATAGAAATTGATCCAGCAAAGGTAAAATCCATCTTAGACATGGAACCACCACAAAAATTGAAGCAAATGAGAGGGTTACAAGGAAGATCACAATCTATCAGGAGGTTCATAGCGCAACTATTGGATAAAATCCACCCCTCTTCGCATCTTCTCCATAAAGGAATAACTTACAAGTGGGATGAGAAATGTGATAAATCTTTCCATCAAATCAAATACTATCTATTGACACCTCCAGTGCTCATGTCGTCGATACCAAACAAACCATTGATCTTGTATATCTCAGCAACATCAACAGCACTAGGAGCTCTTCTAGCACAACATGATGAAACCAAAAAAGAAAGGGTTATCTATTACATCAGTAGAGATTTGGTGGGCTATGAAATGAACTATTCACCCATTGAGAAAGCATGTTTAGCAGTAGTAGACACTACATGTTTTCAAATCAAATCAAACTTATTGCTAAGATTGATCCATTGAAATACCTATTGTCCAAAGCAACTCTCACTAGGAGAATGGCCAAATGGGTAATGATCTTAACTGAATTTGACATAGAGTATGTGGAGTGCAAGGAAATCAAAGGACAAGTGATCGCAGACCAACTATTAAATGCACCTATCTATGCTGAGAACCCATTAATATCTGAATTCCCTGATGAATCAGTGTTCCTTGTCAATTTCACAAGTCAGTGGAAGATGTACTTTGATGGATCCTTCACCCAACATGGATCAGGAGCAGGTATTCTCTTCATCACCTCTTAAGGTGATTTCATTCCAAAGTCATATCGACTATCATTCCCATGCATTAATAGAATTTTGAGTACGAAGCCCTAATCACGGGTCTAAGGATAGTAGTTCATGGAAGATACAAGAGAAGAAAGTCTATGGAGACTCACAGTTGGTTATCAACCAAGTCAACGACGACTATCATACTAAGGATGACAATCTCACTCCTTAAAAAAAGATGGTGGAAAGTCTCAAAGATCTTTTCATTGACATAACTTTTGAGAAAATTCCTCGCCTAAACAACAGAGCAACATATGCCATGGCAACAATTAGATCACTATTAGACATGCTGAAAAACATCCTACAATGTGAATTCTTGGTAGAAAAACTTCTCATACCAATTTTTGAAATCTCAAAATTTGAATTCATGTGTGTCATTGTTGGTCTTGGATCCCCGTGGTACCATGACATATTTATCTACCTTAGCAAAGGAATCCTTCCATCTGATATCACCTCGAACCTTAAAAAGACCTTTGTTAAGAAGGAATCCTGATTCTTGATCCTAGGTGATACCCTTTACCGTCGAAGCATCGAAGGGACATTACTATGATGTCTTAACCAAGAGGAAGCCTTGACTGCTTTAACAAAAGTACACGATGGAATATGTGGTTCCTATTCTAGCGATATGAATTTAGCTAAGAAATTGTTGAGGATGGGGTATTCCTGGCCAACTGTGAAAAGGGAATCTCATCAGCATGTGTAGAAGTGTTTCCAATGTCAACAACCTAGAGATTTGATTTATGCTCTAGCTTAGGACTTGCAACCAATGATCACACCTTGGCCTTTTTCACAATGGGGACTTGAACTCATAGGAAAAATCACTCCAACCTCATCCAAGGGCCACAAGTTTATCATAATAGCCACTAAGTACTTTTCCAAGTGTTTCAAAGCCATTGTTATGACCTACATAATAGGGAAGCAAATTGTTAGGTTTATCTTGAATTACCTTTTGTTGTTATGGTGTTCCACAAACCCTTATCTCAGACAACGAAACACCCTTCAAGAATCAGTATGTGAAAGATCTGTGTCAAATATTCAACATCCAACATCGATTCTCCACCCCATATTACCCCCAAGGCAATAGTCAAGCAGAGGTTACAAACAAGACCATTCTAAAAATCTTGAAGAAAAAAATCAATGAAGCTAGTTGTAATTGGAATCTACAGTTGAATCCCACTCTTTGGGCCTATCGAACTAGTATCCTCACACCAACAGGTGCAACCCCTTTCTCCTTGGTCTACGAATCATAAGCCATTTTGCCTATTGAGGTTGAGCTCCCATCATTGTGGATGTCACTATACAACCTAATCACTGTTGAAGAATACATAGTATCTCAGCTGAATGAGCTAGAATTCCTAGACTAGCGTCATCTTGATGCCCTCAATCACTTGCAGGTATATCAAAACTGACTAGAACAAAGCTATAACAAGAGGATCAAATGTCAGTGTTTCCAAGGAGAGGATCTTGTTCTCAAATAGAATTAGAAAAATCTTCCAGATCAGGACAGTAAAGGAAATTTTGAGCCTAACAAGTTGGGTCCCTTGTCATCACAGCAAGCTATGGATCGAGAGCATATCAATTGTCAACGCCTAAAGGTGAACCCTTGCAGGAACCAACTAACAACTTGCATCTTAAAAGTTTTATGCCTAGTCTTGAAGGGTGTAAAATTTGAAAATACAAAAAAATCAAAAAATGATCAAAATCCAAAAAAAAAGAAAGAAGAAGAACAATCATCCTCTAGTGAAAACCACTTTGGTGGTGCTTTGGGCAAGTACCTTGCTAAAAACTTGGAAAACAGGCACCTTGCGTAAATAAAGCACCTCCATCTATTCTTTATCTCTTTATCCTATCATTCTTTGCATCACCATCCATCCATCATCCTATTTATTCCATCACCCATTTGTGTCCTTATCATGGCTTGGTGTTGTGATGTATCATATCCCCTTTAGTACTACTTGGCATATTCCTAAGGTTAATTTTTCCTGCCTATATCGAGGTAGTCTAACATATCATGTTGGGGGAAATTCGTTATGGATCATACCAAGTTCTTGTATATCTTAGGGTTATCAAAAAATCCAAAAAAATCCAAAATCCTGTACAACTAAAATCCCAAAAAAAATCGTAAAATGTTTATCAAAAAATCCAAAAAAATCCAAAATCCTGTACAGCTAAAATCTAAAAACATTCAAAAAATTGTAAATTCAAAATCCCAAAACATCCAAATCACATCAAAATCCCTAAAAAGGTCGAACATTGAAAATCCAAAAACTGAACCATGTCAAACTACGGGTCTCTGAGCTTGAACGTAGGCAAGGCCATTATTGATGTGCCCCCGAGACACCCTAGGTTAGTCCTTTAGGATTCCATCATAATAAACTGACATTCCATCAACTGTTAAATATCTCATCTTTAATAAGTCATGTCAATCCAACTATGTGGTCTATGCGTGTATAACGTAGACAAGGCTTATCTTTGATTAGCCCCCGAGGCCCCTAGGATAGGTCTTTTAGGTAAGGTTCTTGGTCGAAACTCTCAAAAATCCCTAAACATTTGGAAAATATTCAAAAGACCTAAACAACCTCAAATATCTTAGGAAAAACCCTAAACGGCCTCAAATAAACTAAAAACCAAAACATTCATATAAACTTTCAAAAAGATAAAAAAAATTCTCAAAACATTTTCAAAATACCAAAAACATTGAAATACTCTGAAAATACCAAAACCATCCATCCCATTTCACTTTCACCCCCAATAAACCTTCATCCATAATAAATCAATCGTCATCTTCAACCTTTGGCAAAACAAATAGAAAACAAGTATCACAAGTCGTAAAGTGAGAACGTAAGTGTCAAAATCTAAAGTCTAAATCATAGGTAAATGCATTAGTGAAGTTTGTATCAATGGCTTATCATAAAGCTCATCATCATCCTACATCAAACAACCCCTGATCAACATGTCCTAGGATGTATCCTTCTTACGACGGACATTAGCATCAGAAATCATCTTAGCTAAATATAACTGGCAATATAGACAACACTGACTATTTTTCTTTGATCTTTTCTTATGATTTATCTTAATAACCCATTCCAAGGACCTCTCGATGATGTATATCAAAATTATTTAGAGAGAAAGGAATGGGGCATCAATCAATATCTTTCATTTTCTGTGCTTGTGGGTATTCTTGTAAAATAATCTTGACGCATACTTGCTTAGTTGTGTGTAAGGAAGCTGTTTGGAGTAAATTGTTGACTATTGCGTATGATTTGGTCCAATGTATTCTAAGCTTCTAACTTACATTCCAATGAGGTTTACGTATGTCAATATGTGAACAAGAACTATCCTATCTATTTGCAGAGTCAATTCCATTACACTAGGTACAACGCCATCCTGGTTATCAATACCTTGATGCATCGTGTCTATGTGTTATATAAAAAATAAGGTACGACGGAAAATCCCAATCCCAAGATGTGAGTGAATCATCATCATCATGCATTCATCATCATCATCATCTCTAATAAAGTCTCGGTGGATCATATACTTGTTGGATCTTTTGAAGCAATCATCAAAATCAATGGTCAATCCTCTTGTTTCTTCTATCTTCTCTCTACACTAACCTAGTATCATGATAGTCAACAAAAACATCATCAATGCATCCATCCTGCATCCACAAATCATTAGCATACATATATCTTGCATAATCATAGCATATCATACAAAATCCATCTTGCATCATCATTATCATTTAAGTTGGGACGAATAATATAGATTTGTTATTTTAAGCATCTTAAATCATTGCATCACATACAATAAAACATGCATCACATTATCATATCATAAAGCATGAACATCTGCATTATCCATCCATACATCCATGTGCATACATCATCACATCATAAAAATGCATAAGAAAATACACAAAAATAAATGCATCCCTATCATTTGTATAAGCATAACATCTACATTAAATACATCCATCCCATAAAATGTCATGAAAAGATATTGAAAAATAAGTACATCCATCTATTACATTGCATGCCATCGCATATCATATACTATTGCATATCGCATAAGTGCATCCATACATGATAAAAATATACGCATGTCACATCATCATATCAAGTGCATCCATACATTCATAAGCATGAAATAAAGTGTACACCTCACATCACATCGAATCTATATCCGTATCACATATATCAAAAAATAATTGTCATGGTACAATATCTGAATCAGTGTATGTATATTGATCGTGAATAAAATATCCACGAGGCAATAAAAAATGAGCCCATGAATGTATATCTATATACAAGAATCGAGCAACAATCCAAAAAAAAAGTGTGTCTATACAATCGAGCTAGCCCTGATGGCTACTCCCCTCTCCAGCCTGTCTCTTTGGTTGATCCTCTGCTCTAGGGTGTGCCCTACTCTTTTGAGAATAATCTAGCTGTCTAAGTGCCTGTGGGACATACCTGTGATAGTGCATCCTATAGTAGGCTGCCTCAATCACAACCTCTCTGTATAATCTCTCAAACACTGTCTGCCCTTGAGCTGCAACTATCATCGTCTTAAGTTGTTGACGTTGTCTAACCTCCTGAGCTAGTTGAATCTCTATAGTATGTCTAAGCTTCCACTCCTAGTCTCTCTCGATTGTCAAGGCCACTACCTACTGCCTTTCCTAGTCTCTCTTAGTTGTGATCGTTAAAACCTGTCGATGGGCCTAATCCCTCTCACCTGTAATGGTCTGAACCTGCTACTACAACTACTGAATCTATAAATCTCAAGGATTTGGCCCTAGCAATGGTGGTTGTGCTGGCTACTACTGCCTTGCCTGTTGTTGAATAGCTACTGATCCACTAGTGGTGCCCCTAGAATCTGCCCATCCTGGCCATCCTGTCCTCTTCCTCTACCTCTGCCTCTACCCGCACCCCTCCCTCTTGGTCTCCCTCGTGGTGGAGCACCCGTTAGATCTATCAATTGATGAGAGGGTGTGAACCATGCATCGTATGCAGGCATCGTCTAAGCATCTACCTATCCCTGATTGTATTCCCATGGCTGAGCAACCAACTATCGAAATCCCTCAACCACCTTAGGGGCTAGGATCGTAGGTCCCGACGTAGGTACCTCTCGTGTTGATCTAGAAAAGATGGCTCTATATGCATCATCTGGCATGTCCTGCCTCTCTCCAAACTATCAGGCCAGCCTATTTGGTAGGTATCTCTCTATAATGATGTGCTCTCGACCCTGCATATATTGGGTTTGTCAGGCAAAGAAGAGCTATTGCACATCATCATACCACGTTGGAATTTGAAGCCAGGGTCGCCATCTAAAGACTATCATATTATCAAGCACCCTACGCCGGTAAGGAATCCCAAGTTTCCTAGTGTGTTGTAAAGTAATGGTGCCTCTATATCGCCAAACCACTAGATCATCTGGATCTACATCGGCCATCTAGACGATTGATCGAAGCACAACGATGTTCTCCCAAGCCCAAATGTGTAGCAAGGTAACCCCTGTGTCGATTGCTCTGCCATCACAATATATGAAATCATGCATGTCATGGTACAATGAGGCTAACATCACTAGGCCCCATGCAAATAGTGTCCTCTTATAGAGCATCTTGTGCCACACCAGGCCCCATCCTAGGCTGAATCCTCTACTCCATCGGTCAGGAGCAACCAAACCTAAGATGATCACAGCAATGATCAATCTAAAAGTGGGTACTCGACCTCTATACATCTCGAGGTCGATTTGTGAAGTGACTAGAATGATGTCCTCCAGCTCCATCACCTTGTGGCAGGCATCGTAACTGACATCAAAGTCATAAATCATATGCTCACCATGTATCAAAAAACACAATATCCACCATACATCCTCTAGTGTCACTGTCGCCTCGCTTGTGGGAAGGTGGAACGATGAAGTCTCAATGTGCCATCGCTCGCACAGCGCGATCATCATAGCCAAGTGCGTCTGGATGATAGGCATGTACACAATATACCATAGTCCAATCTCCCCCAAGTGCTCTTGTCACAACTCAGATAAATCCCCAAGTCTCTCCAAAACTATGGTTCGGTGCTCATGGGACATGAAAGGTGGAATGACCTCCTACACACATGAAGTGCATGACATCAAAATTTGAAACAATTTGGCTAATTTTGGAATTTTTTAGCTCCAAAATGACAATAGCGCACTATTTACAATAGCGTTGCTATGATACAAATTTCAAACTACAATGCTAGAGACATTTAAATTGCAAATCGCAAATCACATCCACCAAAAACACGTGCATCACGATTTAAACTTTGGAAACCCTCACCCTAATTTTCAAATCAAGAAGTGTGTCGCCATACACATATGTGTCACGATTTAAAATTAGAAACCCTAATTCTAAATTGCAGACTACGTCACAATACACATATGTGTTGCTAAAATTCAATTTAGCGTCATCGATTCTAAAATTAGTGTCGCTCTAGAGCGACACCGCTAAAGTTTAAATTTCAAACTGCATTAAATGCATCAAAAAGTCAAATTTCAAATCAAGTTTTGAATTACATACTGGTGGTCCTGCGCCTGAAAGCCTCTGGTGCTCTCGAACCCAATCAAAAATGTGTCATGGGAGCACACGTCATGCCATCTTGTCAAAGGGTTAGAGCTCAATTTGCAAGAATTCCTTAAGGTGTGAATGCAGAAATGAATTGAAAGTGACCCTTCCTCACCTATTTATGCTAGAAAATTAGGGTTTTTTTACCTAATTAACCATGAAGCTAGGTTTTTTCATCATTTTCACCAATTTTGCCAAATTGAACCTTATTTTGCATCTTTTTTTGCATTTTTGGCATGTTTTTTGCATCCCAAAGCCTTTCCAGACCTCTGGGGCAACTTTTCACCTTTGTCGAGAAATCAACCCAAAATTCCAAATTTTTGCCTAATTTCTTGAGGGGGCAGGGAATTAGCTTTATCCTTCCACTGGGGCATCTAAAAAATAATTTTTTATTTATTTTTATTTAGGCAGTAGTTTTCACCCGAAGAGTATCAATCTTTGAACCAAAGCAACAGGTACCTCGCTTCAAAGAGGGGAAAATGTAGACACTGAAAAAATGTCCTAAATGATATCATACACTCGAATCAGGTATACTAACATCATTTCCTCTTGAAACCCATCCCCTTTTCGCTTAATTGATTAAATTAGCCTAGCTATTTAATTAATTATGTCACTTCCATCTATTAACCTAATTAATTTAATCGGGTTAATTCCCCCCTTTCACGCTAACTTTTCATCTCATTAAATTAAATAAATCAAACTATTTAATTTAATTCCCTAAATACTCTTATTTAATTAAATAATCCTAAGTTATTTAATTAAATGTCATTCCACCTTTCCCCAATTCATTAAATCATTTTTTATTTAATGAATATCATTTTAATTCTTCTAAATCCCATCCCCTAATTGTATAATTAACATTGTTTAATTAGCAATTATCTAATTAATCTAATTTCCCCCCACTTGCAAGGGAATATTCCTCTGCACATTCCTCCAAAAGGGGAATATTCCTATGAAATATTCCCTCCCCTTTTTGCACAAGTAAACTTTGTTTTAATTTGTAAAATATCATTTTCCCTCACCCAATGAGAATATTCCAAAGAATATTCTCTCCTCCAATCATTTGAAAAAGGGAATATTCTCACTTAGCTTCATATGCAAGTTAACTTGTGACTTCTTGTGCAAGTTAACTTTTGACCTCTTGTATAGGTCAAAAGTGTGCTTGTTTGGAAGGAATGAGAACCCTTGATTAAATCTCATCTTGCATTCTCACCTGTTGATGAGAATCCATGATCCATGCCTCCAATTTCCTCCATCCTTGACTGTTGATTAGCCTTTTTGATCTTAACCCTTCATTTGTCATTTGTTTTCCTATAAGTAGTTCACTATTTGGAGACAAATAGACCCATCTTTCAGAGCAAACTCATGCTATTGAAATCAATCACACTCACACTCATACTTTGCACACATTTAGCATGTTTTAGTTTAAATTAGTTGCATAATAGCTTAACTTCCATTAATGGCTTCCATAATGCATCCATTTGGCTAATTAGATAATTAGGGTTTGAATAGTTTTAGTTTAAATCTCATTTAGATTATCTTAGCAATTGTATATCTAATTCATTTAGCATAAAATCATGTTAGATTAGCTTTTGCATCATACCCATTTTAGCATAAATCATGTTTTCAATCACATCTCACAACCTTTTCATCGATTCTCTTCAATAGAGTCAATTGAAACAAGCTCATTGATCACAGGATTGGGAAAGGGTCGCCATCCACATCAACGTGACACCACTCCCAAAATGAGATAAGTTTCAAATGGGTTAGAATAGACATTTTAATCATTTTTATAATTTAGAATGTTTTGTTTTAATGAATGCCTAGTTTAACTTCAATTCGATTGATCCTGTTTAGATTGAGTATTAGTGGCATGAATATGCTTTGATTCTTCATGGATCAAGTGTAATCATCCCATACCAATATCTCCAGTCACAAAACCTTTGATGGTTCTTGGTTCCTACTCTTTCCCCAATGCACAAGCTTCATGCCTTAGTCATTTTCAAGAAGAGAGTTGTTATAACTTCCACTAGTTCTTGAAACTATAGGAAACTCTAACAAGATTCCTACTTCTTGTCCTACCCTCGACAAAGAAAAAAACAAGGGAAGGAAGCAAAAGAAGAAAGCGGGAAGAAGCAAGTAAGTGTTGTCAGGAGTTCTTTAGGTTCCTAGAACCATGATAACCTTTGACAATTCTTGGTTCCTAGTGAACCTTTGATGAAGGATGAGTTCTGAGGAACAAAATACCAAGGAAAGACAAAAAGCTAAGTTTTTTTCAAAACTTCATATGGTCCTTGGAACCATAGGAACCTCTAACAAGGTTCTTATTCTCTACATCTCCAATAGAGAAAGATATGGAAAAAATACCAAGGTTCAGAAGGAAATGATTAGAAGAGTGAGCCCAAAGGACTAGCAGATGGTTCTTGAGGATCAAGTGGCAAAGGTTAAAGTGAAGAAAAAAGAAAGGAAAAAAAGTGTCAAAGCTTCCCATGGTTCCCAAAACCAAGGGAATATCTAAAAGGGTTCTCGATTCCCCTCCAACCCCTAATAAGGCATAACAAGGCCAAGAGAAAGAAGGGTGCATGGGGAACCAAGGGTAAGAAATGAAAAGGGATCATCAAAGATGGAGTAGAAGATAAAAGAGTCAGAAAGGGAAAATTTAGAGGCGTAATTAGCAGGGGCATGATAGGGTAGTGATAAAAAAGGAAGAAGATAAGGTGGTTTAAAGATTAGATATATTTACACTCCACAATGTGGAAGAAATCCTTACACCTAGTCCAAAATAGTTATAAGGAGTGGGCAACGTGACCTATATGCCTAGTATTTTAAAACACTAAGGATCGATTATGGTAGTTTTAGTACTTTGTAAGCATCTAAGAGAGTGGAGGCTACCAATTTGAGTCATTTTAGGAACAGGAAAAGAATAAGAAGTTGGAAAGATCAAGGACTCATCCTCTCAACACCTTACTAGAGTATTTCAAGGAGTCGGGCTAGGAAACTAGTTTCCCAGGCATCCAAGGAAAGTTGACCAGGAAATTTAAAGCAAGCATTCACATTTATTTCAAGACAACGTGCCCTATATTTCCTCATACTATTAGACATGCAAAGAGGGATGCCTTGTAAAGGACTTTGGCAAGCAACACATATAGTTAGAATTTCTTATGTAAGAATATAGTAGTTGATTTCAAAGAGAACTATCTGTAATTTAAAATAGACTTATATTCAACTGATGTACCTTTTGGATTAATAAAAAGAAGCCATTTTTACCTTCTCATAGTTATGTATTGTGTATTATTGTGGAATGATTGATCTCATCTTGTGATAAAATTGGTTATACTTGATTTGCAATCTCATTTCTTCACCTTTATATATTAGTACATCTATTTTGTAAGTCATATTTTATGTCTGAACAAGTTTATGCAAGTTTCAGCTTTAAAAAATCATCATTTGATCTCTTAGAGGTCACTTGATATTCCTCTTGAAAGATGTTATAAATTTTAGACCTTTTTATGAAATACTTATGCAAAACATGTCAAATTTTGAGTTATGCATTATGTGTTGGATTCATTAATATTATTGTGTATCATTATGAAAATACATATCATCAAATATTCTGGTGTATCACCTCATTTTCAAGTTTTACATTCAGCTTTATGCTTATTTATCTCCCTTTTCTCATTTGCAGTGTTAGAGTAAGTTAGTTTTAGGTGTTACACTAGGGGAACAAATCCTCTCTAGAGATTCACTCCAAGTTTAGGTCACCTACAACCTAGGAGTGTTTCTATTTTTTCAGTTGGAAGGAGAGTCAACATACTACTCTCCAAAGGGTGCATTCCATCTTGACAAGTACCTGATCAAACCTAGATGTTGAAACCTATTTTCATATTTCATATTTCTCCTAATTTATACTTAAGGGTGGTTGTTTTTATAATTATTTAGTTGCACCTTATCATATTAAGTTTACTTGAGTAGTTTATTGTATTGCTTATGTAAGATAGGATAATTGATTACATGAGGTTTCTTTATTTTATGGGATTCTATTTTTTGTTATCCTTTCATATTTGAAAACTTAGTTAAATAAATCTCTTTTTTTGGCTTTATGCCCCTTCCTCATTCTCATCATATTTAGAATCTTGAGTTGTATATTGTAGCTTTTTACTTCAATTGAATAAGAAATTCTAACATTAGTTTCATATATTTAATATTCAAATTCATGCTTTGTGATTAGTTATTAGATATTTGGTCTTGGGTAGAATTATTATTTATATAAAATTATAGCACACCAAAAATCATGTAAAGACATATTATGCCCATCAATAAGAAGATCAACTAAGAAATTGATTTATAAACCATTATCATCCAATCTTGATATTCTAAAGCAACCATCTCATAAAAGAGAATATTTTTAGCTTCAATTGAATCCTCTATTTTCTTACTTTGGATTTGAGACATTTATAGTTTAATAAGCTACAATTGATAACCAATCTTTGATTTTTTCTTCAAATCCTCTTATACCCACACACATATAGAAGAAAAATGAAAAAAAATACATTAGATTAAAGCCTTAAAATTACTACTTCTCGATGAGAGTTGGGTTTAGAGGATTTTCCATAAATATAGTTTTCTAGAAATGTAATCGTATAACATGTCTAATATACTTAAAGATTTAATATTATTATGAAGGACCACACCCATCAAAGATTCTTTCTAGTTTAGTTGGTGTTCAAATATAGTAAGTCAGTCATTAGAGATAGCATCCATTATTTTTTATCGAAATCGTAGTCCCAAAAAAATATGCCTCAAAATTTCATTGAACTAACAAAAAATTGTATCTACTTGGTTGGACCATAAAAAAATTTAATCTATCTCCAATAAGCAATTTGTAATGTGAGATATTCCAAACCATGACCTATGCATTTGTGTTAGCTTTGGATTTCCATATCTGAGTGGTCAACTTGGTTCAAAACCTTTCACTGAATCTACATTTTCACTTTAGATTCAAGTGGGGATTTAAAAGTAAACAAGGAAGAAGCCAAAAATGTAAATTTTCTTCATAGGAAAAGCAATGAAGTGATAAGAAGACAACCATCACCAATCTTTGAAAAATGAAAAACATGTATACATTTTCATAAATAACTCCAAAGGAACCTATGTATTATTCTCCCCCTTTGCAAGCAAGGATTTTGAGTTGCTTTCAATTTTTATTTGTCTTGTTTTCTAAGATGTTCACTTTTCCACTTCTTTATATGTATTCTTAATGGAGAAACTTTTTCGTAGCCTCCTATTTTTTCTCCCCTACTTCAAATCTTTTGTCCATAATTTTTTATTGATATGTGGTATATGGATGTTATGACTCCACACAACATTTAAGACTTTATCCAATCTTTTTGGCTACTAATAAAATTAACCAAATCTATAATATTTGATGTGGTACACAACTATCAATAAAAACTTTTAATAATTTTAAGATATTGTTGGTAATCAATCAAGCTAATCCCTTTTTAACATAAGATTAAATCCTTAGTGGCTTAGAGCTAGAAGATAAAGAAAAAAATTGAGCTCAAAATGCACTATCTCCACTAGTTTGCTATTTCGCTAAAGGTGGAGAACTCTTTTGCTAATACATTCACACCTTTATGATGTATAGGTGGATGCTTGACATTTATATATTATATTTGTCTACGTTGCCAATATTAAAAATTTTATTTTTATTTTCATTGCCCAACAATAGCTAACTTCATGTTGCCTTCAATATATACCTCTAAAATACGAATAAGTATGCATTTATGATATAAGTCCAACAACCTTTAATTCCAATATGTAGGAACCAAAAAACAAACAAGTAAAAAGCTCATTGTAGGCTCATTCGACAAAACAAAGGAAAGTGGGGATTAAGTTCAAAACAAAATTGAAATTGTTATAAAACATTCTTTCAATTGATTACAAACAAATATGTAGTAAGAACATATTTCAAATGTCATAGAAGATATTCTAGACACAAAGAAAGGAATTCTAAGGCAATATATTTTAAATATTATTTTATATATAAAATTTGATTAATAAAAATAATGCATCTTCTAAGACATCAATCGAACTATACTCTCTAACATATTAACTTACAATTTTCTATCGCCTTAACCATTACACCTCTTTCCAATACAAATGATGCTTTCGTACAAGATAAGGAAGATTTTTTTACAATTCAATTACTAGTGCCCATAGAATTTCTCAAAAGTTTATGTGAAGGGCCCACCCTAAAATCTTTTTTAAGCATTAAAGCAATGTACTTTCAAAAGCAAATCATTCTTGCCCAACTGGTCACTACCGTGCTTGTTCACATTCAATTAATTTTGTCTCCTCCTTTGGTATTCACTACAATATCAAATCTTTCCTTTGCTTTTGTACTATATATTCTCCATGGGGCCAAGCCATTCATTAAGCTTACAAAACAAACAAAGGAGAAAAAGCCAAAAAGAAGAAAAAGAATATGAGTGGGTAGGTATTTAGCTTAATGTATATATTACTGTTTATAGAAAATAAAAATTGACTTATATAATTAAAAAAGATATAATATAAAGAGAATAAGAAAATTAACATTTAAAAATAAGAAATTCCCACTTTGAAAGTTTCTTTTGTTGATTCTTTTGAGAATTCGTGCACTAGATAAGTCTTAATTTTCAGTCAAAAGCAAATGGGTCAATAAGTTATGATATTGAATATTTTTTCTAGTATACATTATTAAAATGTGTTTGTTTTGGTAAGGATGTGAGCACAAATATTTATAAATATTAAAGTAAAAAAATATATTCCTCTTTCTTATCCATTGATTGAGAATGTTTGATAGGACAAATTTGGTCGCTATCAATTATGAGGAATATTAGTCTTGTTTTACACAAGGGTCTTAGTTTGAATTAATTTAACAATTATAATTATTAAATAGTGCAGGATTAATAGATATAGAAATTAACTTGATTTGTGAATTAAAATAAATATGAAAATTAAATGAAGAAATGAATTGTATTTAGCGAAGAAAATTAGGAAAAGTTAGATGAATATTTTAGAATTTGGAAATTGATTTGTTGTTGTTTTGAATTATTTTTGTGAGTGTGAAATTGATTTTGTGTAATTGTAAATTTGAATTTAGTTTGTGGATTTGATCTTTGGTGCATAAATATTATCTTTGTTAAATTTGAATATATTTTTTTTAGTTCGTCAAGATGTTTGTAACATGTATAATATAATTAGAAGAGTTTAGGAATACCTCTAGGAGTTTGTTGAGCAAGAATTTATTCTCCTTCTATCAAAACCCTAGGATATTGATTTAACAAATTTTTGAAAATGTCAAAGATAGTAGATGGTCATGCAAAGTCTACCCTAAATGTTTATGTAAGTGAGTAATGTAGTAATGATGGTGTGCTTTTGCTCATTTGAATGATGAGGTTATGATGTTCTTTAATGATGTCTAGGCGTTAGATGTTAGATGTGTAAAAGTGCATTAGGGCATGCCCTTAAATACAACTCCAAAGTTGGAAATCTAAATGTATTATGCTTCAAGTGTACACACAAAGTCTAGAAGAAAGAATTGGGTTGACCCCAAGTTTGAATTTTAATTTTGAAAGTCCTAGATTCATTTTTGTAAATAACAAAACTAACCTAGGTCAATCCCACAACTTGTGGATATGTGCTTAGGTGAGAAATGGATAAATTGAGGACTAGAGTTGCTCTTTGTGAATTAGTAGAATGGGATTAAGGCTTGGGTTATGTGTCAACTTTTAGGAGTGATCATGTCACATGTACACTTATCATTACATAAAGGACAAACAAGTCAAAATAAGGTCAAAATGATCTCCCAACTGGCTCGCATGGATTTGGTAGAGTTTGTGTGCGCTCTATCTCAATGTATTGTGCTTTCCCCTTTCTATTTGGTGAGTGTTTGCCTATGAGGTAGGTCTTTCTCTATTCTACATTCATAGATCCTTCTCATTTTCATCTTGATTCATTTCCTTTATTTTAGTTGGTCAAGGATTAGCAATAGGGTTAGTTTAGGGTTTTCTGAAACCTTAGTTTTTTCTTATGCCCTAGTTTCCCTTTTATGGTCTATTTCATTTCTTTGGTTGTTAGTGATTAATTTTATTAAGTGTTTCATTTCATTTGGTAATTTGATTGGTTCTTTGGCCAAATTTATGTGTATGTTTTAGTTTCTATGTTCTCACATTTTTATCTTCATTGAGTTTCGAACTTTTGACCTCCATGAAGTTGTTTCAAGTTTTGAGTCCTACCACAAACTTGGGACAGGTGTTCCAATTCTATCTCCTCACTCGATTCCTGCACCTACCAATGTTTCCTCATCTTTTGACCAATGTTTACAATTACTAATTGAGTCTTGGGTCGCGATCGAGACTTGGAACCTAGTTCCAATTCCTCACTTTATCTCATTACTTGATCCCTTTCCTATTTCATTTCCTAATGTATTTTGGGTCTCAGATGTTGGGAGGAAATAGGAACTTGGGACCACCATTCCAATTCCCTATTTCCACCTACTTCCCATTGCTCATTCATAATAAATAATTTATCTCATCTTCATAGTCATTACTCAATTCCAACTAGGCCTCGAGACCCAATCAAAACTTGGATCCAAGTTCCAATTTCCTAGTCCCTCCTGCAACCTACAATTTTTGCTCCATAATAATTCCTTTCATGCACCTATTTCCTTTTGAATGTTGGGACCCAATAGGGACTTAGAACCCAAGTTCTAGGTCCCTATTTCTTTTTGACTCCCACCATCTTTGTACCCTGTATTCTTAGGTTTTACACCATTTCCTTCTAGATGTTGGGACTTGATAGAGAACTAGGACCTTATCCTAGGTTCTTGTTTCCTCTTGACACCCACCTCTCACTATTTGATTGATCTTTGTATTCTATATTATTTCTCGTCAAACCTTGATGCTCGATAGGAACTTGGAACTTGGTTCCAAATTCCTTATCTAGCCTATGGCCTAAAACCCACCTACTCTTTAGCTTAGTTTCCAAGTTCTAGCTGCAACCCAATTCTTGGACTCAACCTATATGATAGAATTCTAAAATTTTCAAGTGAAATAATCTAATTACTAGATCTCTTAAGGAGTCCTTTAGTGGGTTTTCTAGGATTAATTAGAGCTCTTTAACCTAGTTATAAGTATAGCACTAAAGTATGGATAATTCATTAGGTTTTTGTTTCATGTAGAATGAATAACAAGGCAGTTGAAAAATTAGAAAAGGTTCCTATCATCATGAAGTAAAAACTCCAAGGAGTTCGAAGGGTCTCAAAGATTACTTCTATAATTCAAGATATCATATACATATACCTTATACACATTGATCTTGAGGATTTCAAAAAGATAACATTTAGAGATGGAACCACTCTAAGATCAAGAATTTTTTCCAATATTGGGTTAGCACAATTACAAGATTATCAGCCTCTCTAAAAAAATATAGTGCTAATTATGGCATGTTTGCATATTATGATCCTGACACAAGAACTTGTAGGGGCCTATATGGAAATATTATGCTTAATGGTCATGTTGATTGAATAACTCGTATCTTATATTTACCATTCAAAGCAACCCTGAAGACTTTGACGAAAGAATGAGAACTAATAGCCTTTGAGACCAACGAAGAACATAATTTCAAACATCTCAATAATTCATGGCTAAAAAAACCAAGAAAATCCATAACCAAGATTCTAAAGAATCTCACCAAAGTAGATTTTCGAGGAGAAATTAGTGATATTATCACTTTATTAAATAGGGTCTAGGGAAAGCTAGAATCTAGAGCTTATCATACTTAGATGTACCAATTTATCTACATCATTCTCAAGGATTTTGAGTACTTTGATTGAGCACAATTGGTTAGTGACAACTTACATCATCAATTGAGCAACATCCAAACAACTAAGAAGCTCTCTAAGACTTCTTATATTGTCTATTTGTTTAAAAGCATTAAAGTCATCAGACTGGTAGGGAATCTCAGTGAGGTAGAAATGGACGTAGAAGAGTCCTGGAATACTAAGGCAACTAATCTTAAGATTAAATGAATCCCAAAGAATTTTAAAAAGGGTTAATGGATGTTTTATCTGAAGGTCATCAACAAACCATAGGCAGAAACATTCCACCAGATCCTCAAACAAAACGAGAGCCGACATTCTGTGTGCATGTATTTGCCTGATTCGGGATTCCGGCCTGCCGACACAGGAACAGCCCCACTGGGGAGTCCACTCCCAGCACTGGCAGGATACTATCAGGTTCACCCGATAGATTTTGGAAATCTATATAAAATTTATAGAAAATCATAAGCTAGGTGTATAATTTCCTTTTGTTTTGGGTTTTTATACTTTCCCTAATATAGTATGTGATCAAGCTTCTGAAGAAGACCTATCTTTTTCTAATTTGAAGACATGTAATAACAAGCAGGATATAATTTAGATGGAAAAGAAGAGAAAGTTTTTGGTCCATAATATAAACATAAAGAAACAATGGAATCATTCTAGGAAAATTACCACAATGATTTTGACGTTAGGAAAAGAATTTTATGTAGGTTAACACTAAATATATGAAATACATAAGGGTTATAAAATAGATTCCAGATGAACTAATAGATGATGGTAACCTATTGAATCTAATCTATGATTTGTAAAATATTGACAACATGCCTCTTCCATTTGGTCTAATGGGCCAATATAGAGGATCGTGATCTAAAGATAATTAATAATATTGTTGAAAACTACACTCTAGGGTGCTTATAGTTCTAAAAGGTTCAAATGGGGAAAGGTAAGAAAAAGAAAAGAAAGGAAAAGAGTGATCCTCCCCCTGTATATAAGATGAATCAAATTGAGTGTACATGCAAGATATTACAAATGGTTGATAAATCATTTAAGAAGGTTAAAAGGGTCAAGGGGGAAACTGATGCTAGAGTGGTGGAATGTTTTGGAGCAATGTATTTGCACCAATCTCATCCCAATCAACCACGAGTCAACATTCTTGCTCCATCATTATACACAAACTAGCCATGGAGAGTTCAATTTACCTCATCACCTTCTTCAAAGAGAACCCCTTCACCACCTCCTACAAGGCCACCATCTATGACACATGGCTATGCACCTCCAACCATAGACATAAAAAAGGATGAAATAGAACAAGATAAGGTTTTTGAAGTATTGAAAAAGGTAGAAGAGCAGTTGAAGAATGGGGAAGGTATATTGCAAACATATCAATATCCTTCAGTAAAAATGAGTCTTAGCATGAGATTATCGTAATTTAGGATACAAAGGATGAGGAGGATAAAATGGATCAATAGAATATAGCCCATTATTCTTCCAAGATCCCTCTTCAACAGGATATTGCATAATCCCCTCCTTAGTGTCCCCCAAAATAGCAAACTCTAGACTGGACTTCTCCTCCTCAACATCAATAGACACAACATACTTCTAGCTTACCACCACAACAAAAAAAAGTTATCTTAGATACCACTATGCAAAATGTACCTCTTGGACCAACTTGGCTTAAGTTATATTTTTTGACTAAAAGAAGAGGAGTGCAGGTGCAACCTTTAGACCTAGAAGTTGTAACTAAAATGGTGAATAACTTGAGAAAATTCAAAAGAATCCTAGAGTTCTCTCAGCCATTAGAATGAACCAGAATAGAAAAATTATTATTGAAATAGAAACTCCTATAGTTGATAAAGATGCCAGAGATATGACTTGTTAGAACTACTAGGCGACCCAAATTAATTTGGGAAAGCAAACAAGGGAAGAGGATGTAGCTTCTCTAGATAATGTTGTAGAATCTTTAAATTTGAGGATTTCCAAAGATCAAGAAACCAAAAGGTAACTCAAAGAACAACTACAACAATTAAAAAAATTTGTGAAGAGTTTGATAACTTTGGTTGCCTCTATGCCCAATACATCTATAGATGCTCCAATTTTGATGTCTAAGGGTGAATTTGATACTTTATAAGCTATGAAAAAGGTGCAAGCCTTAGATAATTGGATAGATATGTTATTATATGAGTTTTTTAATATAATTTGGTTGTAGATATCATCAAAAGCTACTTAGTTAGATTAGATAACAGAGAAATTCTTGGAATTGATGAGGATAAAAGATGACATGTATGAGTGTGTGTTTCCATTACTAAAAGAAACATGTAAGATATTGTTTAAGGTATTAGTTGATAATAATATTTTACAGGTAGATGATAAATATTTTTTTGAGAATATCATCAAGGCTATAGCTCTCAAGAGAGATTTAGTGGTCTAGTATATGCAAAAGGTCCCTAAAGAAAGAGAAGAACTTCATAGAATCAGAGACAATTGTGAATATTTTCTGGGTCAAATATTTAGTTTAGATCTAGTAGATGTGACTAAGCATATTATAGCATCAAGATAGACAATTCACCGAGAAATAAGAGAAGAGTAAAAGAGCTAAATGAGAATATAGATGAAAATACGGTAGACCATTTAATGCAGCTAAGGTCAAAATTTAAAATTTTGGATAATGGTTTGCATAACATGAATAATCAACATGATTTTTATAGAAAAATATGTGAATATTCTGACTTCTAAGTAGATTTACTATAGAGTCTAGGCAATGAAAATTTGACCAAGTGTTTGAACAACTACATGGAGTATAAGTAGAAAATCCAACAATGAACAATGAAAATTTGAAATTTTGAACAAATTTTGGCACCAATTCAAATCTGATGTTATTATTGAGACAATTATGTTGCAAGGTTTGTGCCCTTGGTCTCCTTGTGTTGTGTAGTACGACACTTGGGTTCGTGACGTGGCTTAAAACTTCCTCCTATGGATCTTGGATCTTGTATAAATTTGGCGGTTGTATCCGGCATTGATAGGTCGATCCTTTGGTGCAATGACAACCACCTGTGCAACAATTGGTATCAAAGTCGAGGTCACAAGTTCGAACCCCTCGCTTGCACTGGGGGGATTGTTGCAAGGTATGCACCCTTGGTCTCCTTGTGCTATGCAGCACAGTGCTTGGGTTCATGACATGGATTAACCGCCTCCTATGGATCTTGGATCTTGTATAAATTTGGCAATTGTATTGAGCATTGACAAGTTGATCTTTTGGTGCAACGACGGCCACCTGTGCAACAAATTATTCTTTTGTTCATTATTTTATTTGAAATGTAATAAACATTTTTTACAAAGTGGGTCCCATCCAATGAATAAAGGTGGACCCTATTTTTAGGTAGTTAGTTGGTAGTTTAGTTTCAATTCCAAAAGGCATGCATGACTGGCAGAAGCTATTGCATGATTATATTTTAAGAGATAGATTTAGGATGCTATATTTAGATAGTTTTTACAGTTGAAAATATTTGCATGGATTTTCTATAACTCTTAGTATAGATTAACTAGATGTGTTCGGCCTCTCCTTTTCTCTATAAAAAGGAGTGTTCAAGATTGTAAAAAGGTTTCCTTTTTTTGATATTGAATCTAGTGAGACAATGATTAGTTATATTTTGCAATAGTTAGAGAAAGAAATATGGAAGGAGAAGGTCAAGATTTTGGTGTAGTGAATTCTTGCTAAAGAAAATAAATATTTGCTTCTTCAATTGTTTCTTATCTTTGGAATGATAGAGTGGACTTATCAATTCTTTATGTTTTGAATTTTATGGGAAATCTAGAATACTAAGTTAAGAAGATATTGTCGATGAGTTGTTGGAATATATCATTAAATATGCATGTGTAATATGGTAGTTTGGTGAATATTTTTTGTAATTAACTCCAAATTTTCTTTTGAAGATTACATTCATTTTACTTAATATTGAGCAATTATTGATCTCAGTACCCATGATTATGGGGCCTGAAAGGATGATCTCCATACCAACCCAAGGGTGGATGTTAAATGGTACCCACCGGATATAGGATGGGTCAAAGTGAACTTTGATGAAGTAGCTTAGGGAAATTTGGGCCCATTCGATGCAGGGTGCATTATAAGGGACCACAATGGGAAGTGGTTAATAGAATGGGTGAAAAAATTGATGGACGAGATAAACAATGAAGCAAAAATCCAAGTTGCTTGGCTAGGGATCAACCTCTACAAACAAATGGGGATGAGGAAGATTCATTTGGAAGGAGATTCCATGATCATTGTCAATGTGATAAGAAGAAGAGCAACCCCCAATTGGAAGTTGAACAAATGGCTAAGTCGAATATTGGAGGAGCTAGTCAATTTGGACCATTTTAAAATCTCCCATATATATAAAAAGGGGATTTTAAAGTTGATCATTTATCAAAAATCTAATAATTATTATTGATGAACATGGTGGGATGCTAGTTTCCAACACAAACGATCCCACATGAGCAGAGGACAAAGGAGAGTTGAGGAATGGTGAGAGGTTTTAATGTGAAGTCAGAGGTAGCATTTACTCCTTGGTGTGGATGGCGATGGCCAACATCTTAAAAAATAGCAAAGCCAATGTTAAACTTAGATGTAATGGATTCAACTATTTTTTTAGGCGCCAAGGAGTGAAAAATAGCCTTTCGTGGGGGCTATTTCAAATGTATGTCTAAAGAAGGTCTTTAACACCATGGATGAGGAAATGTTGGGGGTAATGAAGGGCATATTGGGAGCAAGGTTTGTGTTTTCAACCTACCATTTTAGGGTAAATTTGGGTATTGCTTCCATATTCAAGGCATGGCTTCTCCGTGTGAGGGAAGAGATTGCAGTGGTGTGATTCTTGATGAGGCATTTGGTCAAAGCAAGGTGGCGTGAAGAAATGAAGTTCTATTTGGACATGGTTGCACATCGAGTTTGGGTCTTAGACCTTCGATTGGGGTGTGGTCCCTATTGACCCTCCATATCAATGGCCCATGGATACCATTTCTGTTCTGGAGTGTTGGGGAAAACCAAGAGGCTCAAATGACAAAGGTGTCTAGGAACATTACCCTACTTAAGGAGATAACAGGGGCAAACAATTTAGCGGCCAAGATGGAAGTCTTGGCTCTTATGGTAGCCTCAGGTGGAGAAGAAATGATCGGGGATATGGGTGATGGTGTTGGGGAAGTTGTTGAAGGAGATGGTGAATAGTGGAAGGATGGTTTAAAAAAAATGCTCATGACTGTAATTTTGTAATTTTGAATTGGATGAAGTGCATTGTTAAATGATGTATTTGGGTTTAGGCCCCTATTGTGCCTAATTAATATATAAAAAAAAATTGTTGATCTTAGTAAAGTGAGTTTTAAAATAATCTCCCTCATATTTTATGACATAAAGATAGAATCATTAGTATATTCTCGCTTTTATTCTATCGCTCATTAACCCTATATCTTTTGTATTTTCCTTAAAATCTGGTAGAGTAGATTATAATATAAAATTAAATGAAATTATAACATATAAAATAAAAATCATTTTGGGAAAATAAAATATATGTCTAAGTTTAAAAGAACCATAAAGTCCCCTTGAACAAACCATCCACATTAAACACTGAGTAAACCAACATGTTGAGACCCAACTATAGAGACCTTAGAGACAATAGATCTAAGATATATCATCTTTTCAAGAGAGATAAGAGTTTATTTTACCCGTGTTGTATCATGTCATTTGGATCATCAACAAGACCTTTGATTGGTGATGATGGCATGCATAAGAGCATATGATAAGAGGTTTGAATAGACCAAATTAGACTTCCTAAGTTTGGTGAGTTAAATACTATTCTAGAAGGTAGATTCATCATGAGGGTTATTAAAATTTGAAGAGACCAATTTGGGTGCCTAAATTGGGTCCCTTGATTTGGCCCATATTTTAGAAAAAAATCTCAATTTTTATTTTTTCCTTGTTTTATCTATTAGATGCATTGAGATGAAATTTCGATGTACTTGTATATTTTTTAGGGATTTTTCTATCATATTTTCTCTAGAAGCAAGATGAAGGCTTCTATTAGAGGACTTGAGACACTAATATTATATTATAATTTAGGTGTTGAGAATAGTACATTGAGTGCTCCTTTGAAGCTATTATTTTTACCAAAGGTTCATACCAATGTATATTTTATGTTGCGTTGCCTACTCTTTATGAATTTTTTATATCTATAGTTGCTTGCATTGTTTCTATCATTGAGCTAATGTAGGAGGTTTCATAAATTTTACCTAGCTTCCTTTTAAGAGAACAAGAGCTCCAAATATCAAGTAATAATATTAGAAGGATCATTATTCATTAAATCATCTTCATACCAATTGTTTTTTTGTAAAATACCCTCAAGGAAGTGACCTTTATTGTGATAAAAGGTGGTATTTCTAGTAAAAGTTCTTGAAATATGTGCATATATGCTTTAAATTTTTGTATCTATTGCTCTCATGACTTAAGATGTGTATTTTTCTTGACATTAATATTTTTCTTTAGTAACCAAGTAGTAATGGTATTAACAAGTCTAAGTTTATTTTCTTGATGATAAGGATATAACCTTCCTTGTTGTGGTACATATGGAGGATGAGAAATAATTCATTCTTACTTTTCTTGTGATGCAAGAAAAGAATTATACTTTAACTTATTTCCTTGGGATACCTTGGGAGGTATGGGAGGCCTTGAATAAGACCTATTATGTT
>VDFB02270651.1:239662235-239681508 GCA_007258455.2 Sequoia sempervirens
GAAAGGGATAGAGAGATATAGGAATTTATGAAGATTTTTTCATATCCTTGCTAAAAAAATATAAATATTTCATTATTCATTACTATTTCTAATGTTTCAAGTATTTTGAGATGAGTGTTACAAAAAAATCATGAAAAAAGACTTTGCATGTAAAAGTAGTGAGCATTTGATGTTTCAAAAATGAAATATTAAGTTCAAATGATTATAATTATTTTATTGTGTACAATATATAAATACCACCTATTCCATTGCGTAGAGCTCTCAATCACCTTTCCAACGCCTATAAAAATTCAAAATTTCGATAAGAAACGCAAAAGTTATGCCCATTTTAATAAAGAGGGTTTTTAGGGCTTCAAAATGGATATCCGTTTTGATTTTCAAAAAAATGGGTTCCCGCTTTCCAAAACGGATATCCGTTTAGGATTTGGTTTGGGATTTCCTAACCTGGAAATTCAACCCAAAAAACATGTTTT
The DNA here is from genome assembly GCA_007258455.2 of Sequoia sempervirens. Taxonomy (NCBI): domain Eukaryota; kingdom Viridiplantae; phylum Streptophyta; class Pinopsida; order Cupressales; family Cupressaceae; genus Sequoia; species Sequoia sempervirens. The sequence goes on from VDFB02270651.1 coordinate 239,662,709, forward strand.
TGAAAATTTGTTTTGTTTTCCAAAGTTCACCCTTGTGGCTGACGACCTTTTTTTTACTTGAATTTCATCAAACAAAGAGGGTTTATAGAAAAAATTGTCAGCTTTCCACCAATATAACTTTTGCCTTATTTTGAATTAAATAAATAATTATTATTGATTTTCTACCTACATTACGTCTAAAGTCTTGATTGATGGGTTGATTGAAAAACTTCTATAACTTTCAAACTACTTAACATTTTTCGAATCTACAAGATGCACCACATTCTATGCTTCGCATACTATAGGATAAAAAAAAAATGAATTTCATAATTTTTTTACCAAGTTATAGTGGTCAGACACAGACATTTTAATAATTCTGAAAAGTTCTAGTAAAAAAATCATAACTAGTTATTTACATGGAAAAAAATTACAAAAAAAAATTTGGCACATCCAGACATGTGTCCTCTACTTATATTTAAAAATTTAGAAAAAAATATTATGTTTTTCTTGTACTTAGGGTGGTCAGACACACACCTACTTCTTATCTTTTTCTTGAAAATTTAGTACCACTGCATTGAAATTTCAAATTTTCTCAAAACAAATTTATTTTTTTCCAAAAAAGGACTAATAGCCTAGAAACTACATTCAGTTTGTTACAACTTTTGTTCTTGCATATTTTTCAAATTATGTTAATAACCTATTCAAATTTTTATGTCAAGTTGCCTAACTCTGATTTTCTGAATTTTCATCGCCACTTAGAGGCCTAGTTTGGACCCCCATGATCCTGCGCATACCCTAAATCTTGTTCAAAATATTTAAACCAGCATCACATGGGGGGGTTGGTGCTACTTTGATGTGGAAAGTAGCCCTTTCCCAATTCCTTGATGAACTTGATGAAGATTGTGTGCTCCTTGATGAAAATTGCCAATAACCTAGCTAAGATTGCTGAAAACTATGAAAACTTGGATGAAATATGGATGAATTTGCTCCAAATCTGTAGATAGCAATCTTGCATGAAGTTGTGGATCCCAAATCAATAGAGTCCTCCATTTATAGGAAAGAAGGATGGAGGAATGAGAAATAGAAAGGATGTGAGATTAAAGATAGACCAATGTCATTGTGCCACTTGTCAACATGCTATTGAAGAGAGGTGGAGCACATTTTGATCAATGTGCAAATTAATGCAATTAAGTGGAATTTGAAATTCAAAAGATGGCTTGTGGAGGAAGGGTTGAAAGATGAGTTCATGCCACTTGGCTCAAGAAAAAGGACATGTAAGAGCTATAAATGCCATGTTGGAGGACAAGTCCTTTTGGGAGGGAGATTTCAAATTGATGGAATATTCCAAAGAAATGCCATTTTTGAATGGAAATAGAAGAATTAATAAATCAAATAAATTGATTTATATGTGCAAGTTACAAAAGCTAGAGGATTTGAGGATTAGTGTTAGAGTTAATCAGGATTTAATTAACTTTAGATAGAATTAGTTGATATGACATTTGATTTAGATTTTTAGATTTATTTAAATCAAATGAAAGGAATAATGAACATTAGTATTTTCATTAAATAAAGTTTGATTTATTCAATTAAATTAAGAACATTACACTTAATCAAATAAAGTTGATTTATTTAATTAAGAGAGGTGATTCAGGATTCAATTAAATAAAATGATTTATTTAATTAAAAGAGGAACATTAGGATTTGATTAGATAAAATTGATTTATTTAATCAAAGAGGAATGTTAGGATTTGATTAGATAAAATTGATTTATTTAATCAAAGAGGAATGTTAGGATTTGATTAGATAAAATTGATTTATTTAATCAAAGAGGAATGTTAGGATTTGATTAGATTAAATTAATTTATTTAATCAAAGAGGAATGTTAGGATTTGATTAGATAAAATTGATTTATTTAATCAAAGAGGAATTATGATTTAATCAAATAAAGTTAATTTATTTAATTAAAAGAGGAACATTAGGATTTGATTAGATAAAATTGATTTATTTAATCAAAGAGGAATGTTAGGATTTGATTAGATAAAATTGATTTATTTAATCAAAGAGGAATTATGATTTAATCAAATAAAGTTGATTTATTTAATTAAAGGAGGAATCTTGATGAATTAATTAAATAAGGATTATTCAATTAATCAGTTAGTAAAGAAGTGATTCGGGAAGAAATTGATGTTAGTGAATCAGGATCGTGTGCACGATATCAATCAGGATAATTTGAACATCTACACTTGGTATATCACCTATTTTCAATATTGCAAATATCTATTAGTATCATGAAGGATAGTCAAGTGGTAGTTACCACATCAGCCACCAGAGCAGATTGAGTAGATTTTGGATACCAGAAATGGAAGGGGCATTAGAAACAAGCAATAAACGAGTACCTGGTAAAGTGGAAAGGCAGACCAGTGGAGGATTCATCATGGATTTCTAAGGATAAGGTGGACCACTTTGGTTTTCCTCTATCCCCTAAAAAGTGAGGGACTCACTTTTCTTCTAACCCTTGGTGTCTGATGCAAGAGTATCCCTAGTTGTAAACCAATCTTGTATCAAGCAAAAATATTTTTTTCTTGTAATTTAGTCTATAGCTATCTCAGTAGTTCCTACCACATTTTATCGCATTTTCATTTATCAGCTCATGAAGTAGGATATTGGTTCTACACAAGGTCATCTACAACATATCTAGACTTTTGGTGATTTACATTTGTTAGCAGAAAGTTAATGCTCTCAAAATTTCACTGTTGATTCTCTATCAGAGCATTTAGGGCCTATCTAGATTAGATTGTTTATGCAGACCTTTTCTAGAACATTTGGAGCTTAATGGAACATCATTTAGTCATTTTAGGTATAAGGGGAACTTTCTTGGAGATCCATAATACATTTTCCATTTCCTGATGAGTTGTCTTTCATGGTCTTGGCCAACCTACACATTTTGATCTCGTATTGGGGTTTGTAAACCCTTGAGGCCGACATGGATCATAATTGGAGCTTGAGATTAATATTTAAGATCAATTGTAATCCTTTGGAAAGTAGTTAGTTATTGATTAGAAAATAGATAGTTAGATTCAACCTTCTAGGTTGTGGAGTGTAATAAGGCCTTGTGCCAATTGTAATCTTATAATGCCCTTGCAACAGGCCTATGAGCCCTATTCATTCTGTATATAAGGAATATGATGCATGTAAGACTGTAAATTATTGAATCAATGATAATTCATGTTTGTTGAGTATTTTCTTGTGTTATTTCCGTTGTGTTGAACTCTAGGATGCATGGTTGGATAGTCCTTTCTAGACCCTCCATATGTGACTGCACCAATTTCCCTTCTAATCAACCCCACAACCCAGCCACTTGCCCAAATGATATTATAAATAAAGCATTGATGGTACAAAATGCCTCAATTCCCCAAAATGCATCACTTGGAACACCATAATAGAAAAATACTCTTCAAGAGCCTATAAAAATTATATTACTTCTAAATTGGCAAAGGGAATAATTTTGTGGAGTGAATTAGCTACAAGGTCAAAATCACTCTTCTACTTCTATGACATTCAATACAAGGTCAAAGAAAGGGTTGTGGAAGTAGAACAACCAAATGATAAAGGTCCTTTTCAATCTTCTCCAATTTCACAATGGGTTTTTGGTTCATCTTTAGCTCCAAATTTTTAATAAAATCAAAGAAATCAAGTTGTAGTAAGTAAAGAACAATCCAAGGAATATTCTTAATTAGCACAAGTGCAAGGTGTTGTTGTTACTAAGATACAAACAAAGGTTAATTCTATACCATTTAATATTATTGAGCATATAAAGGAAATAAATGTAAATATATCCATGTGGGATTATTTTTCTATCCCTAGAAAAAAAAGACCTTTTACAAGATACCTTGTCTAGCCTTAGTATTTCAAATGGGTTATCAAAAGAGCAACCAAAATTTATCCTCACAAATGCACCTTATCCGAAGTATGAACAACAAATTAAATTTATCGAACCCCTTCCTTTCTATGTGTCATTAATCATTGGTGACCACTTGGTTCACAACTACATGATAGATTTAGGGGCCAATATTTTTGGCACGCCTAAACAAATAGTTGACAAGCTTGGCCTAGAGTGTGAACCTCTTTGAAAAGGATCTATATAGTTGAATGGAACAGCCACAAATACTTTTTGTGTCATCAAGGGATTGAGTTTCACTTTGCATTATGTCTATCTAGAGATTTCATAGCTAAGATTAAGGGCTATTTGTTATCAAATTGGTATCACATGCTTTTCAAGACTAGGTATGGTATTAAAGTTAGCATAAAATTTGAACCTATTGCTAAAGACCATATTGAACCTTATGTGCCAAGTCCTATCAATGCTAATTGTAAAAAATTTAGCCAAGAAGATCATCTTGTTGACCAAGAGCCAAACACTCACATTAAGGGTAATCCTAATTTGTTTCTTGATGAGTGGGTAGATGAAATTCATGAACACATACAAAAGGTTGGTATTGGTATTTATTTCTTACATTAAGAGGATTCTTTTATACCTAACCTTATGAAAACCAATGAGCAAGATGATATTGTTTGGAAATGGGGTAGGAGGTGTGATGTTGGTGTCTCCAACAAAATAGATATGTTATTCAACCTTTAGGTTTCAGTTCGGTTATACAAAGAATTCAGCTGAGTATGAAGCTCTTATACATGGTCTCCAATGGGATAGGAAGAGGAAAATAAGATGTCTACTAATGTTGGATGATAGTGAGTTGGATGTAAATCAAGTAAGAGGGTTAAATGTGACTAAAAATATTTTATTAAAGTTATATAGGCATAGAGTATGGGACCTCATTGAGGATTTTGAAGCTTTCAATGCACAATCTATTCCTAAGGAAGAGAATAAACATGTTGATAGGCTAGTTGTTATTGGTACACAATTTTTTATTCCCAATGGCATAAAAAAGGAAAAGGTGAAAAAACATATTAAGGTGGTTGTAAGGTCAACTATACCTAATAATAACATCAATTGGAAAGTTTTTAAAGTGACTAGTAAATAATTAATTTCCTACAAGAAGAAGCTCAGTTCTCAGCTAAGAATCAAGAAAAATTATATTAGCAATATGAAGAAAAAATCATCCAAATAAAGTCAAACAAATTGCTTAAAAATTTAGTAACTCTTGAATCCATATTTAATGTTGATGATCAAGCAAGAAGAGAGAAAATAAGTATGATGATTGAGCATGAAAACTATGATGAGGTTGTCATAAGCAATGACAAACTTATCAAGCTTAGTAAGGTATGTACTCAAGAAGAAAAACATGCATTTATTTAACTTTTTCAAGAGTATAATGATGTTTTTGCATGATAATATGGTGATCTTAAAGGTTTCAATCTAGAATTAGCATAAAATACTATTGAATTAGAACCAATTTCTAAACCTGTTAGGCGGAAACAAAGGCCTTTAAACCCAAAATTAGAGACACTCATGAAGACGGAATTGAATAATCTAATAAAAGCCATTATACGCTTTCATATTAAACACACATCTTGGGTTTAAAACTTGGTACCTTATCCTTAGTCAGTTGCTTAAATTCAAAAAACTTGAAATTGGCTAAGTGTGAGGGAAGGTTAAGGTTCCTATCTAGTAGAGTGCCCAAATGGGTACTTTTTGTTCAAATTTAGGGATGTTTGGTTGAAAATTGATGAATTTATGAGTGGTCAAAGCTTTGGATAGTTTTCAAAATCTTGTTAGCCTCCAATTAGGTTCTCAGAACTACAAGAACTTGTAGACATTGAAAAATGTCCCAAATGATATCATACACTTGAATCAGGTATACTAACATCATTTCCTCTTGGAACCCATCTCCTTTCCATTTAATTTATTTAATTAGCCTAGCTATTTAATTAATTATGTCATTTTCATCTATTAACCTAATTAATTTAATCGGGTTAATTCCCCCTTTCACGCTAACTTTTCATCTCATTAAATTAAATAAATCAAACTATTTAATTTAATTCCCTAAATCCTCTTATTTAATTAAATAACCCTAAGTTATTTAATTAAATGTCATTCCACCTTTCCCCAATTCATTAAATCATTTTTATTTAATGAATATCATTTTAATTCTTCTAAATCCCCCTAATTGTATAATTAACATTGTTTAATTAACAATTATCTAATTAATCTAATTTCCCCCACTTGCAAGGGAATATTCCTCCTTTGCACATTCCTCCAAAAGAGGAATATTCCCTCCCCTTTTTGCACAATTAAAATTTGTTTTAATTTGTAAAATATCATTTTCCCTCACCCATGAGAATATTCCAAAGAATATTCTCTCTCCTCCATCATTTGAAAAGGGAATATTCTCACTTAGCTTCATATGCAAGTTAACTTGTGACTTCTTGTGCAAGTTAACTTTTGACCTCTTGTACAGGTCAAAAGTGTGCTTGTTTGGAAGGAATGAGAACCCTTGATTAAATCTCATCTTGCATTCTCATTCGTTGATGAGAATCCATGATCCATGCCTCCAATTTCCTCCATCCTTGACTGTTGATTAGCCTTTTTATCTTTAAAAGCCTCCATTTCTCATTTGCTTTCCTATAAATAGTTCACTATTTGGAGACAAATGCATCCATATTTTAGAGAAAACTCATGTTGTTGAAATCACTCACACTCACACTCATACTTTGCACAGATTTAGCATATTTTAGTTTAAATTAGTTGCATAATAGCTTAGCTTCCATTAATGGCTTCCATAATGCATCCATTTAGCTAATTAGATAATTAGTGTTTGAATATTTTTAGTTTAAATCTCATTTAGATTAGCTTAGCAATTTTATATCTGATTCATTTAGCATAAAACCATGTTAGATTAGCTTTTGCATCATACCCATTTTAGCATAAATCATGTTTTCAATCACATCTCACAACTGTTTCATTGATTCTCTTCAATAGAGTCGATTGAAACAAGCTCACTGATCACAGGATTGGGAAAGGGTCGTTGTTCCTCATCAATGCGACACCACTCCCAAAATGGGATAAGTTTCAAATGGGTTAGAATAGACATTTTAAATGTTTTCATAATTTAGAATACTTTGTTTTAATGAATGCCTAGTTTAACTTCAATTCGATTAATCTTATTCAAATTGAGTATTAGTGGCATGAATATGCTTTGATTCTTCATGGACCAAGTGTAATCATCCCATACTAATATCCTCGGTCACATTCTGGCACTAGAAGGAGGGAAAAACTGATCAACTTTAATCAATTTCTAGCTCGAATTTTGTTCATTTTGGTTTTTGTAGGATAGAACGATGCCCAACACAATTTCAGCGACACCTTTGTAGGGCGTCACCATACAATGATGCTATCGTCATTAAAAATAGTGACGCCTATTAAATGTACCGATGTTGATTAAATAAACAATGACACTAATACTTTCTATAGGTATCAAAGATATATAAACGGCTATGTCCGACCAAACAGCGACGCTATCGTGCTCACTAGTTTCTTTGCAGAGCGATGCCCAAATTCACCAGAGCGACTCTATCATGAATAAAGACGCCCAACTTTGGTAAGAAATTTAACGATTGTTTTTTAGCATGTGTTTTAATTTTTTTGCTTTATCAGAGTATTAACATGCCTCTAACATTGTTCTGGTTTTTAGACTAACGGGGTTTTGCAAGATAGGATGACATGAAGTTAAAGTGAAGAAGCATTCTCATATTAAGATTTTATGATTGTAACAAGCGTTTGAAGCTTTGGAACAATTATAACCCAATTTCTTATGCTTTTTAATTTATTCTCTAAGACCTCACTAAATTTCATTTGGGTTTAAAACAAACACTCAAACGGGACTAAAATTGAACCCTCATCTCATCATTGTCTTTTAGGTTTTAAAATTGAACAAGGAAACTTAAACATTTCGTTTGGTGCATTAAATGAATTCATCTTAGCTTTAGTCAGTAAAATGAATGAGTGTTTTCTTTGTTGTGACACACTTGTGGTGCGTACCAATCCCCTTGTGCTTCGTGCAATCTTGGGTGAAGAGAAACACTCCAAGTGTACTTCATTTTTTGTGTGCACTTATAGTACATATGCAATCCCCTTGCGCTTCGTGCAACCTTGGGTGAAGAGAAATACTTAAGTACACTTTTATGTTTTGTGTCACCCTTAAGAGAGGACTTACTATGAGACACACCTCGCAACGAGAAACTCATAGGAAAGTTTTTGCAATCACATTTACCGGAAAGCTATATTAAGGGTTGGGAAATCATGAGAAAGTACCTTCTATCATAGACTGTATAACATACTACACCTAGTATCATGCCTTAAGTGGAACGGGAATGGTAGTAAGAGCCTTAAGTGGAAAAGTGGGTGTGTATACAACTGCATGTTCTTGGTTTGTTACTAAGAACCAAATTGTTTAGTTACCAAAAATCTTTAATGATTGTTGGTGAAAGAACAGTCATTTTGAAGCCTCCCCACATTTGTACTATTCATTGTTGAAATAGAAAAATCCTTAGGATCTTAGGATCTTCAGGATTTTGAGATTTGGTGGTCCTGAGAAGTGTGTGCTATGGAGGGGAGCTAGTGTCTCCAAATATCTAACTGTTCACAATGTCTTAGTGTTTGGAGAAATCCAAGTGGGGACTCAACAAGTATGGCCATTTCAAATCTAGGATTGTAAATGATTGTGAGTTATTTTAATACATTGCTTGGTTCCAAAACATTACAAACAAACATTCAATATCTTCCTCAAAATTTCAATCACTTTGGCTTAAACATGGATATCTTTTGAAATAGCCTTGATATTACTGCTTTTCCTAAGGATTTCTATCCTTAGAGATTTCATATCTTGACTTATATCTCAATCCATATTTTCCAAAGACAACATAAGCAATTATGGCTTCAACCTCATGATTCTCACAAAATGGACATTGTGAAAGTTATGATGTTTTTGACATAAACATTTAGTTTGAAAACTTAATCAAGGCAAGTGTTTGTGGTAAAAAAAAATCACTTAAGCAAGATAAATTGACAATTGAACCCTACATGACTATTTGGAGACCGATTGCTCCCATTGAACAACCTGATCTTGAAGGTGCTATCATTCAACCAAACTTTGAACTCATTAACAGAGAACAAACCGATATCATTAGTAATTTGAGAAGCTTCACTTTTGAAACAAAAGAAACACCTACCCAGTGGAGAAACACAACAAATGTTATAGACAAAGAAGAGGAACAAGCTTATATTGAGGCTGGAAGGCCCATATCACCACCACCCACATGGCAATAAATATATTCCTTTCTTCCATAAACTTGAACTTTTCTAAATGATCTCATGCAAAGTTAGAATCCCCAAAAGAAGGTCTACTGGTCGTTATTTCAAACATAGGCATCTTAGTCCAAAAGCTCTCAAGAAATACCTTTTGGCACTTCGCGAAACCAAAACTAGGTTGGTATGCAACTTCTATAAACGTGCTTCAAGGAACAATCCAAACTTTTGTTCATTCTTCACAGTCAAAACCCTGGTCTTTTTCAAAATTTTGAACTTATCTAAGTCATTGGGTCTTTAGGATTTAATTTAGAGGTATAGCATGTTTTGCACTACCTTGGTCTTATCAAACAAAGGTTCACTTTAAGTCGACATTGGGTTAAACATTTCATCCAACCCTTCATCAAAATTTCATCCTTCACTTCACCAAACTTTACAAAAAATTTGAAACACCAACACTTTTTGACTTAAACATTTATCAATCCAAACCCTAACTTAGCTACTTTGTATGTGAAATGTATCCTTTTCCATGCATTTAGGTAAGTTATTTATCATCCTTGAACTAGTTTACCTTGAAGGTCACAAGTATACCCTAAAGATTTCCAAGTTCATCAACATCCTTTATCCCAACATCAAAACATCAAACTTAAGTTAAAAAGTGTTGTCTCAAAACGTTTACAAAGATCACTCTCCACATCATCCACATTTTCATCCCCCATTATCATCATTGCTTCAAAAAGACTTCGAGCATCCATTTTACCTAGATTTGAGTCAACTAGAGAGTTCAAACATTTCAAATCACAACATAACTCTCCCAAAGGTGACACAAAATTTATGGTAAAGACAAGATCACAACACAAGAGAATCATGGAGAAAACCAAAGTCACATTTACCTCAAGTGATCTAAATCCTCTAGAATTTTATCCAAGAAGTCAAGTTACCCCATCACAACAACCATCATCTCCTTCAGGGCCATATGAGATAGAAGGAATTACAAACAATCCATTTGAACTTACTAGGGAGGAAATAATGGAATGTCAAGCCTTTGAAAATGTAGCTCCTATCTCCCCGTCATTTTTTGCACAAAATTTGACACAAGGCTTCATAAATCCATCACTGGGGCTAAATCAAACATCCATTTACAGTCTTGCAACTAGCCTTGCTAAGGACTTTGGTCATACTCTTCCATTTGAAAGCAGCACACTTGTGGGTACTCTTGAAACCAACCCTCCATCCCAAATGACGACTTAGACACCAACCTTTGGTGCTCCTCCCATTCCTAAAGATCCTAAACAACCATACAAACCCCTTGACCTTCATTACTCCAAAACAACCTCAACATATCGAGGGCACCCCTCTTCATCCATACCCATGAGTAGCACAAGTGTGCCCAACATTACAAAAGGTAGTGCAAACCAAGTAGATCCAAAAGGGCAAGGAAATACCCTCACACAGATTCAACCCTTAATACCATAGGGGACATCTTCATCCAATCCTCTCATGGATACCTCGAACATAGTAGTGGTTCAAAACACATCTCCCATCCACTATCCACCCATCTCAAAACAATCCCTTGGTAATGAATCCCACCAACATGAGTAATACCTTTTCCACATCCCTAGCACAAGGAAATCCTCAAGACTTGGGACAAGGAAACCTTTTTAATCAATGGACTCAAGGTCCTAGTGTGTCATTCCCATCACAAAATCTAATGGCACCATCCACATCTTTCCCCATGGTCCCCTTTACCATGCAAAATCAAATGGGATCTCAAACTTGCATTCCTCCACCTCAATCCACTATCTTACAAGGAATTTTGAACCAAGGGAACCCTCAACCTCTCATCAATAATCTGCTACTTGCTCAAAACATCAACACCCCCAATCCATCACATATGTCCCAACAACCATCTAATCCTACATTGCAAGCACATGGCTTAGCTTTACAACAAGCACAACAAGCTTATCAATGATCCATCCAACAATAGCAACAACAACAAGCAGCCCTAGCAACACAACAACAACAACAACAAGTAGCCTTAGCAGCACAACAAGTGGCCTTAGCACAACAACATCAAGCCCATCAAGCAGCCTTATTAGCATAGCAACAACAGCAGGCCCAACAACAAGCCCCAGTGGCACAATAACAATAGCAAGCCTTATTAGCTCAGCAGTATGCCCAACAATAACAACAACCCAATTCCTACTGTAATCCTCATTAGAACATCGTCAATACAAACGTGTTAGGAACATGCACATCAACACCTCAATCACCTTCACAAAATATCACACCACCATACACCCCATACAACACCTTATCATATCACAACACATATGTCATCCCACCGTATGTTCCTCCAAAAAACTCGTAAGATGATCTAGCAGCACAATTTTAGGCGCTATCCCAAGAAATATAGGACCTTCAGATGGGCAAGACAAAGAAGCCCCATACACAGAATCTATGTCCTTATCCATTTGATTGAAACATAGCAATGGTACCATTCCCTCCCAGCTTTGAAATCCCCAAATTCGATAAATACAAAGGGAGAGGAAGCCTTGTGGACCATGTTAAAGAGTTTAACGTCATGTGCATGGAGGTGACCTACAATGATGCATATTTAATGTGCCTCTTCCCTCGAAGTTTAATAGGTCCTTCCATGGATTGGTTTTCTCATCTACCTCCTGGTATCAAAACTTCCAGGAAATTACTAATAAATTCATCGATCACTTCTCCTTTAATCTTGACATGGATATAATCCTAGAAGAATTGCACACTCTTAGAAAAAACAAAGGAGAATCTCTCGCTAATTTCTTGCAACTATGGAGACAAAGAGCTAGTAAGAGCAAGTGGCCTCTTCCCGATGAACAACAAGTGGGAATCATCATAGCAAATCTAGATCCAGATCTATCCTTCCACTTGAAAATGTTGTGCATCACAACTTATGACGAGCTTGTCCCTAGATCCCTTAACATTGAGAAAGCTCTAATCTCACAAGGGAATACTCAAGCTTACAAAGACAACCGCCCATCAACTAGTTCAAATGATAAACCTCAAATCTGGACTAAGAACAAGAACGTAACAAATAATGGTGTGGTCAATGCTAAGGTAATCTTAAGTGCTCCTAGACCAAACAACAATCACATTGCTAACATTCAACCAACTGTGCAGCAACCAACACCTCATCAGAACAATCATATCAACAACACCAAATCACAACAAAGGCGAACCCTTAATAAGAACAACTATCCTAAACACAAGTACACACAGTTATCCAAACCCATCGAAACCATCATCAAAAATTTGGTAGAGTTAAATCTGATAACACTTCCCAACTTTGAAAACTACCAAGAACCATAAGAGAAACCATCCTGGTACAACAAGAACGACCTTTGTGACTTTCACAAAATCAAAGGACACAAAACAACAAACTGCATGAGGCTCAAAAACATTATTCAAGACCTAATAGAGAACAACACCATATCTGTTGAGATACCAACTGAGAATCAAGATCTTAAGATATACAAGAACCCTATGCAAGATCATAGCAAAGGGAACAATAACGGAAAAGCTAAGGATTACACAAATGTGTAGCATACCTATTATAATGTAGTCAGTTCCTGTGATAGTGTTATCATCGTCGTCACCATCAAAGGGCCTAATGCAAAGTGTGGAGTCACCACACAACATGGAAAAATCGCCATCCAAGGAGTCCCATCTCAATCTAGGACATAGCCTACTTTGTCAACATCAAATCCCATCCAGTATAATCTCCTAGATCAACTTAATAAAACCCTTGCATAGATATCCATCTTAGAACTATTGAGGCTATCACCTGCACATAGGGAAATCTTAGATAAAGCTTTATCAGAGTCATCTATCCCTGAGGATATTGATATAGATTAGTTTCAATCTATGGTATGGAATATCACTAGTCATCTCCTTACCTTCTCAGAACAAGACTTACCATCATAGCCATCTCATAACTGTGCTTTACATCTTGAGGTTTCATTCATAAGAACAAGGTCAAAAGAGTCTTAGTAGATGGAGGTGTTGGTTTAAATATTTGTACCCTTCAGTTGATCAAGAACCTGGGCTATTCAAAGGATACTATTGAGAAAGCAAAGAGTACCACCATCAGATCATATGATGACCAAGAATGGGTATCACAAGGCATTATTACACTACCCATCCAAGTGGGACCTATCATTGCAAAAACTACATGCCAACTGTTAGAACTTTATTTTCCCTACAACATCCTACTTGGCTGACCATGGATCCATGCCCTAAAAGTTGTAGCCTCGACCTATCATCAATGTGTAAAATTTCCTTTTGAGGGAAATGAAATTACTATCCATGGAGATCCTGAGCCTTTTTACTATTGTAAATTTCTTGAGGCCAAGTTCTATAAAATCCCCTAGATACCCAAGAATGACGAAGGGCCTAAACCTTCTACCTCATTTGTTGACCCATCATCCCTTGCATCTACCTCTGAAATGAAAGCACTCATTGTACAAAACATACCTGATATCAAAGCAGCAATCCAAGTTGATGGTTGTGGGAACTATAAGCTAATGAAGAACACCTTTTTCTTAGGAGAGCTACCTATTTCTCCTCAATCTCATGGGAAACCCACATCTAGAAAAAAAGAGCCTGAAACTATCAAAATGGCAGCTACTACATTCACCAAGTGGGGGGATTTGAATCAAGAAGATGTCAATGAGGATGATATCTCTAAACTCCTCTATCAGGATGAACGACTTGTCCCCACTCTTCCTATGGAAGATGATAACAAAGGCTTGCACCTAATGAAGGGAATGGGATATAACAAGAACGAGAAGCTAGGATAGAATAATAATTGTTTACTAGAATCCATCATTCTTGAGAAATGACTAAAGAATCTTGGTCTAGGTTGTAATACTAGCAAGGTCACCCTTATTGGCAAAGGTACTTTCACTAAATGGGATAAGGCTTCCTCTTGGTTACCTACATCACGTGATACGACCTTAGATGACCTCCCCCTTGATGTTGCTAACCTATTTGAAAACAACTCCCTCTTCATGATATCCACTGCATCCTTTACTCTGAGTGATCAACCAACGAAAATACGCCTAGTCTACCCACAACTAATTGACATGGACCAACAAGGACCACTGAATCTTGATTTATTCAAAAATAATGAAGCAATCTTAGAATTCATGGGACTTTTTGACAACTTACCATGGGTAGATCACAAAGTAGGTATTCGCATAGAGCTAGATGCAGAGGCATACTATGGGGAGATGATTGATTCCTTCAATCACAAAATTGATGAAATGCAACTAACATGCAAATCCTTGAGTGAAAACCACACTGTGGCACTTTCTGATCCTAAAATAGTAAAAAGAAAGGATGTATCTCAGGGTGAAAACCTCTTTGAGGTACCCAAGGATGAGGGATTCAATCTCCCCCTTAGTGCAATGCATCTAGAGAAGTCAACAATGCTAGCAGAAAAGGCCACTCCAGTCAATGTGGGTACCAAAGAAGCACCTAAGATCACTTTCTATGTCGAATCCTTGTTGAATGAAGAATAGAAGAGCCTAGCAACATTCCTGAAAGAACGAAGAGCTAACTTTGTATGGTCATACACAAATATGTCAGGGCTCAATCCAAAAGTGGTTGTGCATCATCTAGCAGTTTATCCTAAAGCCAAGCCAATAAAGCAGAAATTAAGGAAGATCCACCCTCAGATAGCACTCTTGGTGAAACTAAAATTACAAAAGCTTCTTGACGTTGGATTCATCTAACCAATAGATTATCTTGAGTGGGTTTCAAACCTAGTACCAATCTCAAAACCCACTGGGGCATCGGAATCTACACTAATTTTAGAGACTTAAATAAGGCATGTCTAAAGGATGGTTTCCCTCTTTCTAAGTTCAAACTCATTGTGGACTTAACAGGTAGGCATGAAATGCTATCACTCATGGATGGTCTTTTAGGCTATAATCAAATCATGATCGCCAAAGAGGATCAACACAAAATTGCATTCCCTTATCCATGGGGGACATATTGTTGGAATGTGATGTTGTTTTGGCTAAAGAATGTAGGAGCAACCTATCAAAGAAAAATGACCCTCATCTTTCATGACAAATCCACAAAACAGTTGAAGATTATGTGGATGGTATTTGGCTAAATCAAAGAAAAGAAGTGAGCACATACAAGTCTTAGGACCCATCTTTGACAGACTTGAAGAATACAAGGTACGACTAAACTCAAAAAAATGTGTCTTTAGGGTTACATCAGGGAAACTTCTCGGCTATATTGTCTCACAGAGAGGGATAGAAATTGATCCAGCAAAGGTAAAATCCATCTTAGACATGGAACCACCACAAAAATTGAAGCAAATGAGAGGGTTACAAGGAATATTATAGTCCTTCAGGAGGTTCATAGCGCAACTATTGGATAAAATCCACCCCTCTTCGCATCTTCTCCATAAAGGAATAACTTACAAGTGGGATGAGAATTGTGATAAAGCTTTCCAGCAAATCAAATACTATCTATTGACACCTTCAGTGCTCATGTCGTCGATACCAAACAAACCATTGATCTTGTATATCTCAGCAACATCAGCAGCACTAGGAGCTCTTCTAGCACAACATGATGAAAACAAAAAAGAAAGTGCTCTATCTATTACATCAGTAGAACTTTGGTGGGCTATGAAATGAACTATTCACCCATTGAGAAAGCATGTTTAGCAGTAGTAGACACTACATGTTATCACATCAAATCAAACTTATTGCTAAGATTGATCCATTGAAATACCTATTATCTAAAGCAACTCTCACTGGGAGAATGGCCAAATGGGTAATGATCTTAACTGAATTCGACATAGAGTATGTGGAGTGCAAGGCAATCAAAGGACAAGTGATCATAGACCAACTAGTAGACGCACCTATATCTATGTTGAGAACCCATTAATATCTGAATTCCCTGATGAATCAGTGTTCCTTGTCAATCTCACAAGTCAGTGGAAGATGTACTTTGATGGATCCTTCACCCAACATGGATCAAGAGAAGGTATTCTCTTCATCACCTCTTAAGGTGATTTCATTCCAAAGTCATATCGGCTATCATTCCCATGCACTAATAAAATTGTTGAGTATGAAGCCCTAATCACGAGTCTAAGGATAGTAGTTCATGGAAGATACAAGAGAAGAAAATCTATGGAGACTCACAGTTGGTTATCAACCAAGTCAACGACGACTATAAAACTAAGGATGGAAAGCTCACTCCTTACAAAAAGATGGTGGAAAGTCTCAAAGACCTTTTCATTGACATAACTTTTGAGCAAATTCCTCGCCTGAACTACAGAGCAGCATACGCCATGGTAATAATCATATCACTATTAGACATGCTGAAAAATGTCTTACAATGCGAATTCTTAGTAGAAAAACTTCTCATACCAGTTTTTAAAATCTCAAAATTTGAATTTGTGTGTGTCATTGTTGGTCTTGGATCCCTGTGGTACCATGACATACTTATCTACCTTAGCAAAGGAATCCTTCCATCTGATATCACCTCAAACCTTAAAAAGACCTTTGTTAAGAAGGCATCCTGATTCATGATCCTAGGTGATACCCTTTACCGTCGAAGCATCGAAGGGACATTACTACAATGTCTTAACAAAGAGGAAGCCTTGACTGCTTTAACAGAAGTACACAATGGAATATGTGGTTCCTATTCTAGCAATACAAATTTAGCTAAGAAATTGTTGAGGATGGAGTACTACTGGCCAACCATGAAAAGGGAAGCTCATCAGCATGTGCAGAAGTGTGTCCAATGTCAACAACATGGAGATTTGATTCATACTCTAGCTCAGGAGTTGCAACCAATGATCACACCTTGTCCTTTTTCATAGTGGGGACTTGACCTCATAGGAAAAATCACTCCAACCTCATCCAAGGCCACAAGTTTATCATAATAGCCACTAAGTACTTTATCAAGTGGGTCAAAGCCATTGTTATGACCTACATATTAGGGAAGAAAACTGCCAGGTTTATCTTGAATTACCTTATGTTGTTATGGTGTTCCACAAACCCTTATCTTAGATAATGGAACACCCTTCAAGAATCAGTATGTGAAAGAGTTGTGTCAAAGATTCAACATGCAACATCGATTCTCTACCCCATATTACCCCCAAGGAAATAGTCAAGAAGAGGTTACAAACAAGACCATTCTAAAAATCTTGAAGAAAACAGTCAATGAAGCTAGTTGTAATTGAAATCTACAGTTGAATCCCACTCTTTGGAACTATCGAACCAGTATCCTCACACCAATAGGTGCAACCCCTTTCTCCTTGGTCTACGGATCATAAGCCATTCTGCCTATTGAGGTTGAGCTCCCATTATTGTGAATGTCACTATAGAACCTGATCACTGATGAAGAATACAGAGTATCTCGACTGAATGAGCTAGAATTCCTAGACGAGCGTCGTCTTGATGCCCTCAATCACTTGCAGGTATATCAAAACTGACTAAAACTGAGCTATAACAAGAGGATCAAATGTCGGTCTTTCCAAGTAGAGGATCTTGTTCTCAAATAGAATTAGAAAAATCTTCCAGATCAGGACAATAAAGGAAAGTTTGAGCCTAACTGGTTGGGTCCCTTTGTCATCACAACAAGTTATGGATTGAAAGCATATCAATTGTCAATGCCTAAAGGTGAACCCTTGCAGGAACCAACTAACAACTTGCATCTTAAAAATTTTATGCCCAGTCTTGAAGGGTGTAAAATCTGAAAATACAAAAAAATCAAAAAATGATCAAAATCCAAAAAAAAAGAAAGAAGAACAATCATTCTCTAGTGAAAACCACTTTGGTGGTGCTTTGGGAAATCACCTTGCTGAAAACTTGGAAAATAGGTGCCTTACGTAAATAAAGAACCTCCATCTATTCTTTGGCTCTTTATCCTATCATTCTTTGCATCACCATCCATCCATCACCTCATCCATCATCATGTTTATTCCATCACCCATTTGTGTCCTTGTCATGGCTTGGTGTCGTGATGTATCATATCCCCTTTAGTACTACTTGGCATATTCCTAAGGTCAATTTTTCCTGCCTATATCGAGGTAGTCTAACATATCACGCTGGGGGAAATTCATTATGGATCATACCAGGTTCTTGTATATCTTAGGGTTATCAGAAAATTCGAAAAAAAATCATAAAATGTTATCAAAAAATCCAAAAAAATCCAAAATCCTGTACAACTAAAATCCCAAAAAAAATTGTAAAATGTTTACCAGAAAATTAAAAAAAATCCAAAATCCTGTACAGCTAAAATCTAAAAACATTCAAAAAATTGTAAAGTCAAAATCCCAAAACATCCAAATCACATCAAAATCCCTAAAAAGGTTGAACATTAAAAATCCAAAAACTGAACCATGTCAAACTATGGGTCTATGAGCTTGAACGTAGGCAAGGCCATTATTGATGTGCCCCCAAGACACCCTAGGTTATTCCTTTAGGATTCCATCATAATAAACTGACATTCCATCAACTATTAATATCTCATCTTTAATAAG
>VDFB02270651.1:239681608-239790737 GCA_007258455.2 Sequoia sempervirens
ATGGCTAGAAAATGATTAGAGGCTCGATGGTGTTGGCTAGGGGTGCCTGAATTGGTACTCTGTATAAGTTGGATGCACTTGCTGTTCAATGTAACAATGTCTCTGTAAAGTCACAAAAGGTTGCTCATGTAGATAAGGAGACTGAAGCTCCTATAGGGGCTAATTCTTTGGAAGTTAAACTTCCTACAAAGAAGACTATGCTTTGGCATCAAAGGCTCGGTCACATTGGTGAAAAAGGTTTAAAAACCTTGAAAAATAAAAACTTAGTTGAGGGGCTTGATGATTGTAATCTAGAATTTGAATTCTGTGAACATTGTATATATGGTAAACATCATCGTGTTTCTTTTTACTCTAGTCCTCATAAATCTTTTGGTGTTTTGGATTATATACACTCTGATGTTTTTGGTCCAGTAAATGTTCCTTCGTTGTCAAATTCAAAATATTATGTATCGTTCATTAATGATTATTTGAGAAGGGCATTTGTATATTTTCTAAAAAGTAAATCAGAAGTGTTCAGTCAGTTTAAAGAGTTCAAGAACTTGGTTGAAAATCAGACTGGTAAGAAAATCAAATGATTGAGGACAGATAACGGTGGTGAATTTTGTTCTACAAAATTTGAAAGGTATTGTAAAGACCATGGAATTAAGAGGCATAAAACAACACCTTACACTTCGCAGCAAATGGAGTTGCTGAAAGGTTGAACAAGATGTTGATGGAGAAGGCAAGAAGTATGTTGAGCAATGCTAGTTTGGAGCAGAACTTCTGGGCTGAGGCTATGGCTACAACATGTTACTTGTTGAATCAGTCTCCTTTGTTAGCACTTGTTAACAAAACACCTATGAAAGCTTGGTCTGGTAAGAATCCCTCTTTGAGACGTATTCGTGTCTTTGGATGCGAAGCATATGTTTATGTACCAAATGAAAAGAGATATAAATTGGAGAACAAAGCTGTTAAATGTATCTTCATTGGATATGGCATTGGTGTGAAAGGATACAAGCTTTGGAATCCTGTGACTGAAAAGGTTGTATACAACAAAAGTGTAATCTTTTGGGAGCTAAAACCTTTTTTAGTGGAACTGCAGTCAGGGATGAAAGAAAATAAAGAGGAAAATGACGTTGTTGAAATACCTCTAAATCTAGAAAAAGAGGAACAACACATTGATAGTGTACTTGAAACTGAGGAGAGTTCGAGTAGCTCTGAGAGTTCTGAAGAAGAACCACAACCTCAGCCTTAGCCTGTGAGGAGGTCTACATGTGAGAAGAAGCAACCAAATAGGTATGGACTCTCTATGTTGGATTCTAGTTGTGCCTATGCTTTGATTACTAATACTGATGAGCCTAGGACTGTAAAAGAGGTAATTGAAATGTCTGATTCAAATTCTTGGTTGGAAGCCATGAATGAAGAAATGGCATCATTGAAGAAAAATGATACTTGGGATCTGGTTCCATTACCTGAAGGTAGAAAGCCTATGGGCTGCAAATGGGTTTCTAAGAAGAAAATCAGTCTAGATGGCAGTGTTGAAAAGTACAAAGCGAGGTTGGTTGCAAAGGGATATTCCCAGGTAGAGGGAATTGATTATGGGGAAATTTTTTCTCCTATAACAAAGCTGACTTCTATTAGATTCCTTTTGTCACTTGCACCAGCATATGACTTGGAGATTGAGCAGATGGATGTGAAGGCAATGTTTCTTCATGGTGATCTTGAAGAAGAAATTTATATGTCCCAATTTGAGCACTTTGTGGAAAAAGGTAAGAAAATTAGGTTTGCAATTTAAAGAAATCTCTGTATGGTTTGAAGCAATCACCTAGAATGTGGTACCAAAAATTTGACACATTTTTTTTGTCACTGGGTTTTGTAAGGTCAAAATCAGATCATTGTGTGTACTTCAAAACTGAAAATGATCGGGTTCTTATCATTGCACTCTATGTTGATGATATGTTGTTCATAGGGAATAGTAAGTCTATGATTTCTGATCTAAAATCTTAGTTGTCTACAAAGTTAAAAATGAAAGATCTTGGTGCAGCTAGGCATATTTTGGGGATGTAATAACTAGGGAGAAAAAGAGTAGAAAAAATTGGCTAAGCCAGAGTAAGTATATTAACAGTGTTCTGGAGAGATTTAGTATGACTGATTGCAAGAAACTAGTTGTTCCAGTTTTGAAAGGAACGAAGCTATCTGTTGAAGATTGTCCAAAATATCCTACTGAGATGGAGGACATGACCAGAGTGCCTTATGCAAGTGCAGTTGGTAGTTTAATGTATGCAATGTTCTGTACTAGGTCAGACATTTCCCAAGCAGTGGGAGTACTTAGTCAGTTTATGGCTAATCCAGGAAGGACACACTGGGATGCTGTGAAAAGAGTGTTTAGATATCTGAAGGGCACTTCAGAATATGCTTTTTGTTACCATGGAAATTTTGTTGAATCTCAAAAGACTCTCAACATTTGTGGATATGTGGATTATGATTGGGAAGGGGACATTGACAATAGAAAGTCCACCAATGGATATATTTTCATGATGAATGGTGGTGCAGTTAGTTGGATGAGCAAGCGGTAGGCTGTAGTCACTTTATCCACTACAAAGGCTGAGTACATGGAAACAACTCACGCTTGTAAGGAAGCCATTTGTCTTAGGAGATTATGTTCTGATATTGGTTTTGATGCAGGGCAGATTATTATTTGTTGTGATAGTTAGAGTGCCATTTGTCTGGAAAAAAATCCAACTTTCCATGCCAAGACGAAACATATTGATGTGCAGTACCACTTTGTACATGATATGGTGGAGGATGGAAAGGTCTGTTTGGAAAAGGTTGATACTCTGAAGAATGTTGTTGATGCATTGACAAAGCCAGTGAGCATGGAAAAGTTTAGGTGGTGTGAAAATTCGATGGGCCTTGGGGTCCAAAATATTTAGTGACATCATGTTTTGAAAAGGGTTCAGTGAGTTCTTCATCAAGTGGGAGATTGTTAAGAAAATGTGTCTCAAACTCACTAGTATAAACCCTGGTTTTGTCACTAATCAGCTCAGAATGGCATAAGTGTTACTCTCATGCTTGTACTGCTATACCGCTAGGTGATTGTGAGAGAGGTGCAGTAGTGCGGTGATACCGCCATACCGCGGGAGCCTTCTAGGAGAGGTGTAGTAGTGCGGTATACTGCCATACCGTGGGAGCCTACAAGTTGTCGAGCAGTAGTGCTGTGTATACTGCCATACTGCAAGAGCCTTCTAATTGCGTAGTGGTAGTGCGGTGGCAGATCTTGGGTGAATGAGCGCATACTTGTTTGATTGTTGAGGGGTACGTCGATTAGTGGAGGACGTTGCTGACTTGGAGGTGGCCATTCGAATGACTGAGAAGTTCGAAAGTTGCTCAACAGAGGAAACTAAAACTGAACCGATTGTACATGGAATGTTATGATCATGGTTGTTGCTATACATTGCAATGTACTATAACTGTGATGGGTTAGATGGTTGGATGATCGAATGATCAGTTAGTGTTCTTCATTATATGTTGTATATGCATTGTAATAGTGAGACATAACGAAGAGTGATCAAAATTTTTTTTGTACAAGGTTGATCAGGGAAATGTTGCTACTGTGAGATTGATTATCTGAAAGGAGAGTCTGTAACTTGTATGTAATTCAATTACTATAATACAAGATATTTTTCTTTGGTGTGGTGGGTTTTTTCTCCTGTAAGGGTTTTCCCACGTAAATCTGGTGTCAATTGTGTATGTGTTTATTTCTCTATTCTGGTATTCCTTTCATGTGCATCTTAATGAACTGTAGTTGCAAATTTAAAGACATATCTGCATACTTCTCTGTGTTTTTACATTAGGAGAGTTTGTTCCATGCCTTAAGTTGTCCTTACAATTACAAGAAAAAACATGAATTAATCACAAAATACTAACATTAGACCCCTTTAGCACCATGAAGTCTTAGGTACCTTGCTAAGGTGTTGTAAAGTGTTGTAAAGTGTTGTAACACACTTTTACACTTTTCTAAGGTTTTATTAATTAATTAAGCATAATAAACTCTTTTTAACCAAAATTTATCTTAATCATACCTTATTTAGAGTGCTGTAAAGTGTTGTAACACACTTTCACACTTTTCTAGGGTTTTCATAAATAATTGGTCTTCTTTATGCTTTAATTGGCCTTATTTTGCATCCACAAGCCTCATTTAATCATCTTTTCAAGGATAATCCTGACATAAATCAACATCCAATCATAATTCAGGTGTTTTTAGGTTGTGTGGTCAAAATTAGTGATCTAGGACTCATACACCACCTTGGGCGTATGAGTCCCACCTAGATTTTTGGGTCACGATCCTGGTTTCACACCTTTCTAAGCATTTTTAAAATTGGTCCCATAAATTATGCCTAATGGGACTCATACATAATGTTGGGCGTATGAGTCTTGTGTGACCCAAAATCAAAATTAATCCAAATTCTTAGTGGTATTTAATCCTCCTAGATTTGATGTTGGCTTGTAGTGTTGTAATTAAAGAATTCTTGAATATTTAAGTATAAATACAAGGTTATTTCGCTCATTTTCATCCTAACATCCTAAGCATTGAAGAGATCATCCAAGAATTTTGTGAGAGAATTCAAGTGTTTACAAGAGCATTCAAGAGTCTTCAAGGACAAATTATCAAGCATTTTAGATCATTATTCAAGTATCAAGCATCATGTCAAAGTCTTCATGCATCATGTTTGTTTTAGGGCTGACAATTGTGATGTAGGGTTTCATGATTCAAGCAAGTGTTCAATTCAAGATCTACAAAATTCAATCAAGAGTCAAGATCTACATCCATTGGAGCCATTTCATACATGTTTGTAGCCTCTCATTGTTAGGGTTTTGTGAGTTGCAACATCATATTTTGTATGTAGAATTTTTGGAAAAAACTGTGTGCGAATTTTTGGATCAACGTTTCGGATCATACTCCATGATCCATCATCAGGATGAGAAGAAGATAGAGAGAAGTGAAAAAGAGCCAGCAGACTTGGATATAAATTAAAGGAGAGGGAGAGTTTGGGAAGGTTGAGATGCACATTTCCCAAGAAAGAAAAAATAAAAAATAAAAAAATAAAAAAATAAATACAAAAAATAAATAAATAAAATAGAAATAAAATAAAAAATTAAAATAAAGAAGAAAGAATAAAAAATATAAGAATAAAATGACACAAAAAGACAAAAGACCAAGAACAATGAAGAAGGATGAAAGAAACCCAAAAGATCAAAAAATTATTTGAAAATAATATATGTATATAAATATAAGGAAGGAGACAGAACAAAACAACACACATCTAGACACATGAAAAATTGAAAAAGAGAAAAACAAGGACAAGATGAGAGGAAAGAAACAAAAATAAAATATGTATGTATGTATAAATTATCATATATATATCTCCATATATGTATGTATGTAGATAAAATAAGTTAATTAATTAAAAATTCAAAGAAGAAAAAAGTAAACAAATACATATATACATACATGTACATATACCCATGCATATACATACACACATATCCATGCATATATATATATACATACATATACATGTACATGTACATATACATGTACATGTACATGTACATACATATATATATGTGTGTGTGAGAGAGAGAGAGAGAAAGTAAATAAACAAATACCAAAAAAAAGGAGAAAGATAAAAAATTGAAATAGTAATAAATGAAAAAAAGGGGAAAAAACCAAGCTATCTAGGAGAGAAAGAAGTAACAAGGAAACAAGAGCAAGAATAAAAAGGAAGAAACAGGGGGGAGGGCGAAAACCAAGAAGCTAGAGGGCCCCCAAAAAAAGGCAAAGGGCACAAAAGAGGTGGAAAATACAAAAGAGGGGAGAGAAGGAGAGAAAGGCAACACGAGGGGGTAAGAAGGAGAAAGAAGGGACGAGCACAAGGTAAAGGGGGGCTGAACCGGAAGCGCAGGCCAAAAAGGAGGGGGATCAAGAAGGATTAGGAGAGAGGACAGTGAGGCTATTTAATAAGGGTTTCCAAGAGAAACTTAGAGACCAACCCCCATCCTGGTTAAGGTTGGATGGGTGATTGTTGATTTTGATGGCCTCTTTGAGTTTTCTTTTAAAGAAGTTGTCTTCAAAGAACAAGATTTTGGTGTTTTCTAAAGCGATGTGATGCTCTGTCTTAGTAGAGTGTTCAACTAGAGCCGATTTAGAGATACAATCGTGCCTTAGGTCAGCACAATGCTCCTTGATTCTTGTGTTGATGGAGCGACCTGTTTCCCCAATGTAGGGAATGCCACATGAACACATCACTTTATAGACACCGGATTTGAGGAAAGGATCATGGGGGTCTTTGGAGGAAGGGATGCAGTTTCTTACAATGCAACAATGCAAATGGGTTTGAATGTGCAATTGATACCCTTTTTGAGAAGGATCTTGGCAATTTTGTTAGAGACACCCTCAACATAGGGGAGGGTGGCCATGGGAAGAGAAGGAGAGGAAGGGGGGTTGGGCTTGAGGGTGAGCCTAGTCTCTAACAAAATTGCCAAGATCCTTCTCAAAAAGGGTATCAATTGCACATTCAAACCCATTTGCACTGTAAGAAACCGCATCCCTTCCTCCAAAGACCCCCATGATCCTTTCCTCAAATCCGGTGTCTATAAAGTGATGTGTTCGTGTGGCATTCCCTACATTGGGGAAACAGGTCGCTCCATCAACACAAGAATCAAGGAGCATTGTGCTGACCTAAGGCACGATCGTATCTCTAAATCGGCTCTAGCTGAACACTTTGCTAAGACAAAGCATCACATTGCTTTAGAAAACACCAAAATCTTGTTCTTTGAAGACAACTTCTTTAAAAGAAAACTCAAAGAGGCCATCGAAATCAACAATCACCCATCCAACCTTAACCGGGATGGGGGTTGGTCTCTAAGTTTCTCTTGGAAACCCTTATTAAATAGCCTCACTGTCCTCTCTCCTAATCCTTCTTGATCCCCCTCCTTTTTGGCCTGCGCTTTCGGTTCAGCCCCCCTTTACCTTGTGCTCATCCCTTCTTTCTCCTTCTTACCCCCTCGCATTGCCTTTCTCTCCTTCTCTCCCCTCTTTTGTATTTTCCACCTCTTTTGTGCCCTTTGCCTTTTTTTTGGGACCCTCTAGCTTCTTGGTTTTCTCCCTCCCCCCTGTTTCTTCCTTTTTATTCTTGCTCTTGTTTCCTTGTTACTTCTTTCTCTCCTAGATAGCTTGGTTTTTTCCCCTTTTTTTCATTTATTACTATTTCAATTTTTTATCTTTCTCCTTTTTTTTGGTATTTGTTTATTTACTTTCTCTCTCTCTCACACACACACACATATATATATGTATGTACATGTACATGTACATGTATATGTACATGTACATGTATATGTATGTATATATATATGCATGGATATGTGTGTATGTATATGCATGGGTATATGTACATGTATGTATATATGTATTTGTTTACTTTTTTCTTCTTTGAATTTTTAATTAATTAACTTATTTTATCTACATACATACATATATGGAGATATATATATGATAATTTATACATACATACATATTTTATTTTTGTTTCTTTCCTCTCATCTTGTCCTTGTTTTTCTCTTTTTCAATTTTTCATGTGTCTAGATGTGTGTTGTTTTGTTCTATCTCCTTCCTTATATTTATATACATATATTATTTTCAAATAATTTTTTGATCTTTTGGGTTTCTTTCATCCTTCTTCATTGTTCTTGGTCTTTTGTCTTTTTGTGTCATTTTATTCTTATATTTTTTATTCTTTCTTCTTTATTTTAATTTTTTATTTTATTTATTTATTTTTTGTATTTATTTTATTTTTATTTTTTCTTTCTTGGGCAATGTGCATCTCAACCTTCCCAAACTATCCCTCTCCTTTAATTTATATCCAAGTCTGCTGGCTCTTTTTCACTTCTCTCTATCTGCTTCTCATCCTGATGATGGATCATGGAGTATGATTCAAAATGTTGATCCAAAAATTCGCACACAGTTTTTTCCAGAAATTCTACATACTAACTATCATGGACTGTGGAAACAAAATGTTATTAACATCATATTTTGTTCATTCATCATCCTCCATTCATATTTCATTTCATTTCAAGGTTTGACTACCCAAATGGGGTTTGACCAAGGAAAACCCCTTTCTACTAATAAAGCAACATTTCCCCCCTCTTTAGTGTGCAATTTGTGATGCCCCCTCAGTTTTTTTTGTTTGGACAGCCTCTTAGATTGCATCTAGACTTTATAATGTTGATGTTAGACCCTATGTTACTGTTTGATGGACATTATGACTCTATTGGATATTATTCAGACATGGTGATATTTTGATGAGTAGATATTGTGATTGTTTGATAACATTACAATGCTTAGCTTAATGATATTGATGGCATTGTGATATTTGATGTTCTTATTTATATCATGTTTAGTAGATTAGTTGATTGATTATTTAAGTATCATGGATATGATAATGTTATGTATTGTTAGATATATGTGTATCATGTTCTGATATCAATTGTTATGTGTGGGTGATGGGGAATAGTGTCACATCACTCGCTTGCGAGCACCCTACGACTCTGTGATCTCCCAATCACAGGGTGACTGGTTATTTCTTTATGCACATGCTCAACCCTTCATTTTGTTGCAAGCTGCAAGTATAGGGCATCAACTCCACCTGATTATCAGGTCTGAGCGTGCTAGAGCCCAATGGAGTTGTTGTTGTTCGGAGGTTACACTGGGTCCCCCACATCGAGCCATTGTCCTCTTCAAGGATGAATCTCTATTGTTGCACCCTGTCAGTAAGGTCTGTTGGAATTGTTTTGTCTTTGTGTGGTCGTCTTACTTTCATTATGCTTTGGGTCGGTATCATTTGATTGTTCCATCTTGAGTCATGCTTATGACTTATGCTTTGTTCGATTATTTCCTTAAACTTAAATTGATGAAATTGAAGGTTTAGATTAATGAAAATAAAGCTATATTAAATTAAAGAACAAAATTAAAATAAATATGATATTTAATTTTATTAGATTAAGATTTATTCCTCAAATAGAATATTTAAATAATATATATATATATGTATGTTGTGGAAACAAACTGTATATGTAACTTAAAAATAATAAATTAACAAATTAAGGCATATTGTGTGCTAAGTAAATGAAAGGAAAAATTAAATAAAAATTTGAAAAGGGAGGAAATGAAAAAAAATTAGTGGAGGAATAAAAAAATAGTTATGGGAAATTAAATTAAAAGAATGTGGAGTTACTTCCACAGGGGCAATTGGCCTTTAATTCTCTCGGGAAAAACTAATTATGG
Source organism: Sequoia sempervirens (assembly GCA_007258455.2). Taxonomy (NCBI): domain Eukaryota; kingdom Viridiplantae; phylum Streptophyta; class Pinopsida; order Cupressales; family Cupressaceae; genus Sequoia; species Sequoia sempervirens. Next base: position 239,690,931 of record VDFB02270651.1, read on the forward strand.
TTTTTTTTGGGTTTTGCTGTGAATGTCTTTCTGGTGGTTTTTCTGAAAAAAAAAACTTAATCTATTGCTAAATTTTGCTTGTATGGGGAATCTCTAAAATTGTTCTTGGAATCTTGGGGAGTTTTTATCTTCCTGGTAGTGGTGAGGTACATAGAAGAGCTAGAAGCTATAAATTAAGTGTTGGAAAAGAAGATTAGGACCGACAACTTCTTTAGTCTTTCTATCTGAATAAACCAGGTTTTTTTTTTTGCAAACTTCATCTTGGCTGAAATAAAATGCTTGAAAATTTTCATAAGTTGTATATGTTCTAGGTGTTTGCAATTCTTGATTTGAAGGAAACAACCTACGTTGCATTCTGTTGTTTGAATTTTATTGTATTCTAAAACCTACGACTTTGTTTCTTTGATGGCTGTGATGAATCTTTGTAACAAAGACTTCAATAATCTTTTTGCATTAATGACTCCTTACTTTTGAGATGGACATATTATTGCATGGTACTAATCCACCGATGTTTGGCTTTAGTAAATATGTTGGATTTATTATCACAACTTGTATTTGGAATTTGAAAGCTTGAGTCTTGCACTAAGATCATTGGTTGCATTCGACAGAATATAGCCCTAGCCAATTGAAGAATATGGTTTATTTAGCCACAGTTGTTCCTTCAGGGTCATACTGTAACCCAACCTTTTTTTTCTTTCCTTTAAACATTCATTAGATGGGATAAACAAACTTTTCTCTAAGCCTATCACTTATTCAATATGTATTTGTTTACTAGATCGACCAAGGCCACGTTGCTTAATTTTGGAGAGTTAGAATAACATCAAACCTTTATTGTATCAAAAACTTTCATTTTTTACATACATCTTCATTTTCATTTGGAAATTGTAGTACGGAACGACCTTTTGTATTTGGTGTCGGCCATCAAACTGTGGAAGTCTTTCAAACTAATATGTTAGTAAAGGCATTGACATTCTTTAATTCTAGCAAGTTCAACCTATAAGGGAGTCGTCGCCTTAGTTCTGTGAATTTATATGCTGCTAAACTTAATTTGAAAGTAGTCTTCAATGTTGTGTCAACTGGAAACCTCTTTCTCATTTTTTTGTTCTGAGCGCGCCATTAAGTGTTAGTATGATAATTATTTTATCTCTAAATTAGTCCAAGCTTGATGGTGGAGTCGGCCTATTTAGATTATCGGCCTTGTAAATATTGTAATTTCTTGTAATACCATCCTCCATTGTAATTTACTAAATAGTGGCCAATAAGAACATTCCTCATTTTGCTAAAATATGGAATAATTTGATGTGGTTAAGCATTCCTATATGATATCATTCCAGTATCACTCTAACTGTTGTTGACTCCAATTGTCAAGGAAACCTTGTGGCTACTGATATTTTTCAATGTCTTTGCATGTGCGTGGTATTCATGTAGTTCTTTAGTATTTTAACTTATATCATTAGTTTGCATGCTTATCTCAACATTGGAACACCCAACAAATAGGGAGATTTCCGATTGAAGGTCATACTTCTATTTAAATTTATTTGCCTGAGTGCCTTATGCACGTTTGAATCTGGCAGTGAGGTAAAAGTAAGCTTGTCTAAAATAATCAGGATTTAGACATTGCCATTGAATCTTTGATTATAATAGAATCATTTCTAGTCAATAGCCGATAATGAATGCAAGCTTAAGAGAGGGTACCAATAGATTTTAAAGAATACATTTGGAGTTGTGCACAAGTTTAAATATAAAATGTATATATATATACAAAAGTATATTCATATACAAGGATAGTTTATTGATATTTTTTTATGTAATATCTATAACAGTCTTAATTTAACATTTTCCTAAAGTACATGTATATTTAAATATATATATATATATGTGTGTGCGTGTGTGTGTGTGTGTGTGCGTGTGTATGTATATATATATATGAGTATATGTATGAATCTAGATGTATAGATGAATCCTATGTATGTACAATTGTCTTTATTGCAGTTCTATTAAGGTTGTAACATGGTTAGATGAGAAAGATTTGTTTAATGGAATTGGTGTAGTTAGAAGATTAAAAAAGATAATAAAATTAAGTGTATAGGATGAGATTCTATTTGAATTGAATATTTTGTTCGTAAGCTTTCAATGAATGTTATGCAATCCACTTAGAATCCAAAATATTGTGACACTAGAGTAGTGGTTGTAGCAAGTGAATGTTTAATAAGTTGGCTTTGGTAGTGAGTTTTGTTTAATGGTTATGTCTGTAGTGGGAGGAATGTTGAAGTTTTCCAGAGGCTAGGGAGTTCTTTTCTTTTGATGGAAATGTTGATCAATTCGACTGATTATGTATAAGTTGGTCATTAGCCTTGCACCATGTGATCACCTATGTGTTTGGTTTTTACTTGTGAAATTTTGAGCGGGATGAGTTTGTACCTCGCCATGTGATTGCCTTGAGGATTGAGTCATGCTAGTGGCTTGATTTCTGTTTTTGTGGTTTTTGACGGTCGATAGGGGGGTGGCTTCCAATGGGGGTTGACACACAAAGGGGTGCATGGATAACCCATGTGGAAGTTTTGTAACAAGTGAAATCATAAAAATAAACTAGGGGGAATGGGCAGCTCAAACATTAAACAAGATAAATTTATACCTCGCTCAGGCTCAAGCACTCGTTTAGGCTTGAGGTGAGATGGGAAGGCTTGGAATGGCATAATCAACTACTTTGTCTTCATGAGAGGTAGGTCAATTCCGCATAGTTGGCATGAGGGGCCGAAGATTGGTAGAGGCTACCGGGATAACCTAGGATGGGGGTCGAGGCCTAGGAAGATCTACCTAGATAACCTATGATTGACTATGTGATGACACTTCCCCTACGACAACCATGAGTTATTGTTGTTTTACTTTGAGTATTTATGTGCCTCTGGAAGTAGTCACTGATGTTGTTGTTTCGTCTTGTGTTTGTGAGTTATGTCAGCCTTGTGATGTCTAGTACTTGTTTATTAGTTATGGCGGGGCCCTTTGTTACCTCCTAGCATGGTGGATGAACCTTTGGGTTCACGTGGTTAGATGGAACGTGTTACGTTCTCCATTGGATTCCCTTCTTGTACGTGTTGTGGTAACTTCATCCGATCCATTGACTTCTGCACTACATCTACTCTTAGGAGTTTGATCATTGTACTTGTAAATGTATTATATCTTTATCATGTATCATGTATCATATGTTGAGCACTCCTCACTTGTATCGAGGAAGTATTTTTGTACAATTGTAATTGTAATATTGAACTGATGTATCTCATGTATGTAAGAATTACGTAATCATTCTTAAATGTTAAATTTATGATTGTATCTCATGGTTCTTTGATTATATGTGATGAGTAATGTGTTGCTTAATGTTGATTAGAATTTAGCTATTTCTAAGTTATATGGTTTTATAATTTGGTTAATGAGAAATAAGTAATGCAATCGTGCACCCTAGAGGACATAGGATAATAATTAAGTAATTGTTCAATTTCAATCATGCAACTTTTCACATGTTAAAAAAAAAAATTGTCCATTTTCAGTTGTTTAGGTTTGTCCTCTAGGGTTCTCAGCAGGGGCATTACACATGGTATCAGATCCTAGGTTTAAACACTGGGTGCTCTGGGTATATAATTTAGCCCATTAAGTCATCTTAAATGTATAGCTGAAGTTTAAGTTTTCCCTTGTTGACCTCGTCTAATACCCTGATCTTGTCTTGGTGGTGTCTGTGTAGGATCATGCCTAGGAGACGAGGTAGAGGTCGAGGGCAAGGTAGAGGTCGTGGTGGTGGTCATGGGGCCAATCACCAAGATTCACCTCCACAGAGTTCTCATGAGTTAGATCGGGAGGATCATCAGGGTTCATAGAACAATCAGGGAGGTGTAGCACAAAATCTGGGTCAGTGAGGGATGGAAGGTGCATAGTTATGCCAATTACTTGAGGAGTTCTTGCCCAGCTTGGGCCAAGGTAGAAAGGTGAGAAATTAGTGATTTGGGAGAGAAAGAGATCTCCTAGGAGGAGGGAGTTAGCTATTGAGGAGCATGCCATTATAGCTGGTCATATGGGAGACCTTCTTCATGCACGTCCTCTAACATTTGATGGGATAGGCAGTGGATTAGAGGTAGAGACCCGGCTTATCGACCTGAACTGATGTTTTGCTATGCACCCATATGGTAGTAATACCAAGGCCAAATGCACCATTATGCATGATCTCTAAGGATTTGCTTCCATGTGGTGGCGTCTTGAGGAGTAGAAGCTCCACCTGGACATAGACTTAGTGTCATGGGAGATGTTCCTTGAGTGTTTCAGAGGTTGATTCTTGTCTGACCATTGGCGACCGGGCCAAGCAGATGAGTTTCATGAGTTGAGACAGTTGGAAATGCTAGTGGAATAGTATGAGCATAAATTCTATGAACTTAAGTAGTACACTGGAATTGGAGATGACGAGGGCATGTTAGTACAACACTTTATCAGGGGCTTAAATGCCTATATCAGTGGTGGAGTTCAGGTGTTCGAGCAGAAAACCATGGAGGTTGCTGTGGAAAAGGCTCAGATTGTTGAGGAGAATCTAGCTATGGCTTTAGGTGGATAGATGGGGGTTCAAATTAGCAATACACCTTCGGTAGGGTTCAGTTCATGTGGTGGTCAATCACAGTCAACAGGTCCATCTAAGAGCCAGCAGGCACCCTCTAAGGGTGGACAATAGTAGCAACAACAACCCTCACAGTCTAAACATAAGAACTCACAACCTCATCATGATGATAGGTCTCAGCCCAGGAGGGGCATGAATTGGAGGAAAATTAAATGTTATCGCTATGATTAGCCAACCCAGAGTTCATAGTCTATAGTTAATAGGGGCAGTGTTCAACAGTCTAGTGCACCTCCAAGTAATAGAGGTTTTGGCAGAGGTACAGGGTGCTTCTCATGTGGACAATAGGGTCATATTGCTCATCAGTGTCCTCAAAAGGGTGCATCTGGATTTACTTAGAGACCTGCGGCTTCAAAGTTGATAGTTGGGGATGCAGGTAAATCTAATAGGGTTTTTGCTGCTATTGATAACCGCCAAGCTGAGCACTAGGGGATAGTGGTTGAGACATCAAGTGTATTATAGGGTGGTAGAGTTTTTGTTCTTTTTGATTTAGGTGCTTCAGACTCCTTTATTTCTCCTTTTGTAGTAGCACGATGTGGACTGGTGGTAGCGAAGCAGGACGATAGGTGGCAGGTTGAGTTAGCTTCTGGTACTAAGGTCGCAATTGAGTCTCTTGTCTATGGTTGTAGTTTGAGGATTAGATCTCTCAACACCGCGGTTGATCTTTGTATCATTCATCTTGGTTTTTACGATGTTGTTTTAGGCATGGGTTGGTTAGAGGCCCATAGAGCAGTCATAGATTGTCATCACAAGTTGGTGAAGTGTGTTGATGATTCCGGTAGGGAGGTCGAGGTAGTTGGGATTCAAAGACCTATTTCTTTGAGGATGGTTTCAGCTATGCAGTTGAGAAGGTGTATGCGACAAGGCTATCAATTATTTTTAGTGACAGTAAATGATTTGGAGTTAGGAGAGAGTTAGGAGGAGGTGTCACTTGATATTCATCCCATTCTTAGATAGTATGTCGATGTGTTTCCTAGTGAGATTCCAAGGATGCCACCTAAGCGTGACATTGACTTTAAGATTGATCTTGTACTTGGAGTTGAGCCCATTTCACGAGCTCCTTACCAGATGACCACTCAAGAGCTTAAGGAGCTCTGATTATAACTTGAGGAGTTGTTAGAGAAGGGATTTATTCATCCTAGTGTCTCTCCTTAGGGAGCACCCATGATTTTTGTGAAGAAGAAGGATGGTTCCCTTCGATTGTGCATAGATTATCGGTAGTTGAACAAGGTGACAATAAGGAAAAAATATCCATTACCGAGGATAGATTATCTATTTGATCAGATCAAGGGTGCTAGGGTATTCTCGAAGATCGATCTTAAATCAGGTTATCACCAGCTACACATCTTCAAGGAAGATATGAATAAGACTACATTTCGTACTTGGTATGGTCACTACGAGTTCATAGTGGTGTCATTCAGGTTAACGAATGCGCCCTCGGTATTTATGAGTCTGACGAATGGTGTGTTTTGTACCTACCTTGACCGGTTTGTCTTGGTGTTTCTTGATGACATATTGATATATTCCAAGACTAGGGAGGAGCATGAGGATCACTTGAGATAGGTGCTACAGTGTTTCAGGGAGAATCAGTTGTATGCTAATTTGTTGAAGTGTGAGTTCTTTAAGACTGAGGTGAAATATCTTAGACATGTTATTTCTGGTGAGGGAATTGTCATGAATCCTTCAAAGATCCAAGCTATCATTGATTGGCCTACACCTACTAATGTGGCAAAGGTTCACAATTTTATGGGGTTGGCAGGCTACTACCGATGGTTTGTACAAGGGTTTTCGAGGATAACACACCCCATTACTTCTCTTCAGAGGAAAGGGAAGAAATTTGTTTGGTTAAAGCAGTGCAAGGAAACTTTTCAGACTCTTAAGGAGAGATTGACCAATGCTCCAATCTTAGTTGTTCCTGATCCTTCTGGGGATTTTGTAGTGTGTACAAATGCTTCCTTGGAGGGTATAGGAGTTGTGTTAATGTAGGAGGGTTGTGTGATTTCCTATGAGTCTCACAAACTCAAGGATCATGAACTGAATTACCCTACACATGATCTTGAGTTAGCTGTTGTGGTACATGCTTTGACGAGGTGAGACACTTTCTTTTGGGGCATAGATTTGAGTTGTACATAGATCATTGTAGTTTGTAGTATATCTTTACGCAGCCTAATTTGAATGCCAGACAGAGATGATGGATGGAGTTCCTATGCGAATATGATTTTGAGGTGAAATTCATCCAGGGAAAGGAGAATGTAGTTGCAGATGCACTTAGTAGATGGAGACATGAGTTATTGGTAGTGACTCTTAGTGTGGAGTTGAGGAATCAGATACTTTCAGCACTTCCTTCAGATGGTTGGTATCAGGAGGGGAAGAATGATGTGGAGTCAGGTAGAGCTTTAGAGGGCAGGTTTGCAAGATATTCCATGGAGTTAGATGGTATTTTGAGGCATCTGGGTCATATTTATGTACCATCCAATGGAGATATTTTCTCTTTGATCATGTCTGAGGCACATCAGGCACCATATTTAGCTCATCCTGGTGTAAAAAAGATGCACATTGATCTTTGACAGCTGTACTTTTGGGCCAGTATGAGGAGAGATATTGCTGATTTTGTGTTGAGATGTCTAGAGTGTTAGAGGGTGAAGGCAGAACACCAACATCTAGTAGGAATTTTGCAGCCTCATTTGGTTCCAGAGTGGAAATGGGATATTATTTCTTTAGATTTTATTGTTGGGTTTCCTGTTTCTTCATGTTGGCATGATGCCATTATGGTCACGGTGGACAGGCTGACGAAGATGGCACACTTCTCTCATGTCTGTTCCTCATACAATGCTTCATCGGTGGCCAGAGTTTTCATGGGGGACATTGTTAGGCTACACAATATTCCTCATTGGATCATTTCAGATAGAGATCTAGTATTTACTTTAGCTCTATGGACGTCCCTACAACATGCATTAGGGACTCAATTGAACTTCAATTCAACTTACCACCCACAGACGGATGGGCAGACTGAGAGGGTCAACCAGATCCTCAAGGACATGCTTCAGATGTACATCATGGATCAATAGACACATTGGGAGGACTACCTATATCTAGTAGAATTTGCATACAATAACAGTTATCACAGTTCTATTGGCATGCCTCCCTTCTAGGCATTATATGGTTGTCCATGTCAGACCCCATTGAGTTGGGACTATTTGGAGGATAGGGTTATGTTGGGTCTAGAGATGCTTCAGGAGATGGAGCAGTAGGTGGTTCGCATTAGAGAGCATTTGGTAGCAGTTCAGGATAGACAAAAGAAACATGTCGATTCTCACAGGGTGGACCATCAATTCTCAGTTTGTGATAAGGTGATCCTGTGTGTGCGTCTGCGAAAGAGTTTGATCTGTTATGAAAAGGGCTCTAAGCTCACGCCACGTTTTGTTGGACCTTTTGAGATCTTGGAGAGGATTGGTCTTGTAGCATATCATCTTTCTTTGTAGCCTAGTCTCTCATGCATACATGATGTATTTCACATTTCAATACTTAGACCATATTACCCTAATATATCTCATGTCCTTGATTGGAATGCATTATAAGTAGAGGATGGGTAGCTGGCTTTGGAGCCCGTAGGCGTAATTCAACACATGAGACTCACACTCAGGGGAGGAGACATAGAACAGGTTAGGGTCCAGTGGGATCCGAATGATGAGTCTTTGGCTACCTAGGAGGAAGCTTCCAGGATGAGAGAGCTTTATCCGTATCTGCTTATAGGCTTCCAGGAGTAAGCCTAGTTCTGGGGGGGGGAGGATGTGATGCCCCCTTAGTTTGTTTTGTTTGGACAACCTCTTAGATTGCATCTAGACTTTATGATGTTGATGTTAGACCCTATGTTACTGTTTGATGGACATTATGACTCTATTGGATATTATTCAGACATGGAGATATTTTGATGAGTAGATATTGTGATTGTTTGATAACATTATGATGCTTAGCTTAATGATATTGATGGAATTGTGATATTTGATGTTCTTATTTATATCATGTTTAGCAGATTAGTTGATTACTTATTTGAGTATCATGGATATGATGATGTTATGTATTGTTAGATATATGTGTATCATGTTTTGATATAAGTTGTTATGTGTGGGTGATGGGGAATAGTGTTGCATCACTTGCTTGTGAGTGCCCTACGACTCTATGATTTCCCCATCACGGGTGATTGGTTATTTCTTTATGCACATGCTCAACCCTTTATTTTGCTGTAGGCTGTAGGTACAAGGCATTGAATCCACCTGATTATTAGGTCTAAGTGTGCCAGAGCCCAATGGAGTTGTTGTTTGGAGGTTACATTGGGTCCCCCACATCAAGCCATCATCCTCTTCAAGGATGAATCTCTATTGTCGCACCTCGTCAGTAAGGTCTGTTGGCATTGTTTCATCTTTGTGTGGTCGTCTTACTTTCATTTTTCTTTGGGTTGGTATTGTTTGATTGTTTCATCTTGATTCATGCTTATGCCTTATGCTTTGTTTGATTATTTCCTTAAACTTAAATTGACAAAATTGAAGGTTTTGATTAATGAAAATAAAGCTATATTAAATTAAAGAACAAAATTAAAATAAATATGATATTTAATTTTATTAGATTAAGATTTATTGCTCAAATAGAATATGTATATATGAATATGTTGTGGAGACAAACTCTATATGTAACTTAAAAATAATAAATTAACAAATTAAGGTATATTGTGTGTTACGTGAAAGCAAGGAAAAATTAAATAAAAATTTGAAAAGGGAGGAAATGGAAAAAATTAGTGGAGGAATAAAAAACAGTTACAGGAAATTAAATTAAAAGAAAGTGGAGTTAACTCCACAGGGGCAATTCACCTTTTATTTCTCTCGGGAAAAACTAATTCTATTTTTTTTGGGGTTTTGCTGTGAATGTCTTTCTGGTGGTTTGTCTGAAAAAAAACTTAATCTGTTGCTAAATTTTGCTTGTATGGGGAAGCTCTAAAATTGTTCTTGGAAGATTGGGGAGTTTTTATCTTGTTGGCAGTGGTGAGGTACATAGAAGAGCTGGAAGCTACAAATTAAGTGTTGGAAAAGAAGATTAGGAAAGACAACTTCTTCAGTCCAGCTATCTGAATAAACTAGGTTCTTTTCTTTTGCAAACTTCATCTTGGCTGAAATAAAATGCTTGAAAAATTTCATAAGTTGTATATGTTCTGGGTGTCTGCAATTCTTGATTTGAAGGAAACAACCTGCATTGCATTTTGTTGTTTGAATTTTATTGTATTCCCAAACCTATGACTCCGTTTCTTTGATGGTTGTAATGAATCTTTGTAACAAATACTTCAATAATCTTGTTGCATTGATGTCTCCTTACTTTTGAGATGGACATATTGCATGGTACTGATACACCAATGTCTAGCTTTAGTAAGTATGTTGAATTTATTGTCACAACCTTTATTTGGCATTTGAAATCTTGAGTCTTGAACTAAGATCATTGGTCACATTTGGTAGAATATAGTCCTAGCCAGCTAAAGAATATGGTTTATTTAACCGTGACTATTTCTTTAGGGTCATACTGTAACCCAGCCTTTGTTTTCTTTCCTTTAAACATTCATTAGATGGGATACACAAAATTTTCTCTAAGCCTATTAGTTATTCAATATGTATTTGTTTACCAGAACAACCTAGTCCATGTTTCTTAATTCCTGAGAGTTAGAATAACATCAAACCTTTATTGTATCGAAAACTTTCAATTTTTACATACATCTTCATTTTCTTTTGGAAATTGTAGTATGGAACAACCTTATGTGTTTGGAGTCAACCATCGAACTGTGGAAGTTTTTCAAACTGATATGTTAGTACAAGCATTAGCATTCTTTAATTCTAGCAAGTTCAACCTATAAGGGAGTCGTCGCCTTAGTTCTGGGAATTTGTATGCTACTAAACTTAATTTGAAACTAGTCTTCAATGTTGTGTCAGTTGGAAACCTCTTTCTTTAATTTCTATTCTGAGCACATCGTTGTGTTAGTATGATAATTAGTTTATCTCTAAATTAGTCTGAGCTTGATGGTGGAGTCAGCCTATTTAGATTATCGGCCTTGTAAATGTTGTAATTTCTTGTAATACCGTCCTCCATTGTAATTTACTAAATAGTGGCCAATAACAACGTTCCTCATTTTGCTAAAATATGGCATAATTTGCTGTGCTTAAGCATTCCTCTATGATATCATTACAATATCACTCTAATTGGTGTCAACTCTGATTGTCAAGGAAACCTTGTGGCTACTGAGATTTTTCAATGTCTTTGTATGTGCGTGGTGTTCATGTAGTTCTTTAGTCTTTTACTTATATCATTATTTTTCATGCTTATCTCAACATTGGAACACCCAACAAATAGGGAGATTGTCGACTGAAGGTCATACTTCTATTTAAATTTATTTGCCTGAGTGCCTCATGCACATGTGAATCTAGCAATGAGGTAAAAGTATGCTTGTTTAAAATAATTAGGATTTAGACATTGCCATTGAATCTTTGATTATAATAGAATCATTTCTAGTCAACAGTCGATAATGAATGTGAGCTTAAGAGACAGTACCAATAGATTTTAAAGAATACATTTGGAGCTATGTGAAAGTTTAAATATAAAATGTATATATATACACAAGTATATTCATATAAAAGGATATTTAATTGATATTTTTTATGTAATATTTGTAACAGAATCTTAATTTAACATTTGCCTAAAGGACATGTGTATTTAAATATATATATGTGTGTGTGTGTGTATGTGTGTGTATAGTTATATATATATATATATAAATGTTGTAATTTCTTGTAATACCGTCCTCCATTGTAATTTACTGAATAGTGGCCAATAACAACGTTCCTCATTTTACTAAAATATGGCATAATTTGTTGTGGCTAAGCATTCCTTTGTGATATTGTTCCAGTATCACTCTAACTAGTGTCGACTCCGATTGTCAAGGAAACCTTGTGGCTACTGAGATTTTTCAATGTCTTTGCATGTGCGCAGTATTCATGTAGTTCTTTAGTCTTTTAACTTATATCATTAGTTTGCATGCTTATCTCAACATTGGAACACCCAGCGAATAGTGTAAGGAAAATTAGATGCGGAAAATAATTCTCTTAACGTCACTACCTCAGGGAAGAGTGCAGATACACTTTAAAATTTACAATTACAGTTCAACTAAGATGCACTATGAAACAGATAACAGAAATAGAGCATTTGACAATCACACATGAACACCAGATATACATGGGAAAACCCTTACAGGAGAAAAACCCACCACACCAAGAGAAATCACTTTGTATTACAGTAACAGAGATTACATACAAATGTCAGACTTATCTTTCTGGTGTCTGTTTACAACAACATTACCATTAACAAACTTGCATTTCACATTACAGTGCACAGAATAGAATTCATTTACTGATCATACATCATTCGTCAATCAACCAACCATCAAACCAATGAGCATCTGCAACTGTAGACTATATCCATGGCGTTCCCTGTCTGTCAAGCTTCCTCACAAAACTGTCACAATGAACCAACTGCTAACTGTTCACATTCGACTCCTCCTATTCGTCCATGAGACTCCACATAGGACGGTCTTACTCAGTCAATAGAATTCTCACTGTGTTGGAATCTCGGTGAGACACTAACAGTGTCTCACCGATGCCGCATAACCTTCATATCGATGTCGCCAAGAGTCACTGTAGTCGCCAAGACGTTCTATCGAGCTCCATGAGTTACACTGAGTCATCAAGTAGTCGCCCAGACCTACCGCTTTCGCCAGGAGATCATAGCGAGTCACCAAAGGTTATACCGAAGTCCCTTGACATACTGAGCTCCACAGAATAGTCGGCAAGACTTAACACCTTCGCCGAGAGTTCATACCGAACTCCAAGACTTACCCCGAAGTGTTCATCCATCGCCAAGACATCACCCTTCACTAAGACTTTACTCTGAGATCTCTAAGACTCATCAAAGTCGCTGGGACTTCTTACCAAAACCACTGTGTTCCACCGATAACCAACATTTGCCAAGAGCTACACCGAAGACTTGAAAAGGTGTTTCTTTCGGTGAGACCTTCAACATTCACTGAGACATCTTCCCGGGACCTTGAGTTACCCTGATAGCCATCAGCTATCGGCAATACATCCTTCAGTCACTAAGACGTTTCTCCGACCACTTTGAGTTACTTCGAAGAATGCTTGGATGTGTCCCCATCGGCAAGACTTCCACTGTTCGCTAAGACCTCACACCGGGATCTATTTGTTACGGCAAAGACACCAGCAGTATTCCTGTCGGCAAGACATTAACACTTTGCTGAGACTTCTTAGCGAGAACCCTTAGTTATCCCGAAGACCATGGTCACCAAGAGTCTCCCCGATACACGATTGAATGGCCTTTCGGCCAGAGGTCTCCTAAGCGTTAAGAGGTCATAACGAACACTCCTTGTCACAGCGATAGCTCCAAAGTGTAACCTTTCAGCAAGACAGTAACAAGGTCACAACGACCTATTCAAAATAGAATGAATCAAACTGCTAGTCGGCCAGACAATGAAGATGTCTCACCGACTTGGCTCTAATGGAGGTTTCATCCTATATTGTTTGAGGCACATATTTCCAACAATATCCCACATGATGAAGATCATACAGGCACCTCCAAAGCACAACATAATTTATTGAAAATCATGGGCTCTAAGGCCCATCGAACTGGCACACCACCTGAACTTGTCTGTGCTCACTGGCTTCATCAATGAATTTGCAACATTCTCCAGAGTATCAACCTTTTCCAAACTAACCTTTCCATCCTCCACCATATCTCATACAAAGTGGTACTGTACGTCTATATGTTTCGTCCTTGCATGGAAAGTAGGGTTCTTTGCCAGACAAATTACACTTTGACTGTCACAAAAAATAGTTATTTCCCTTGCATCAAAACCAATATTAGAACACAAATGTTTCAACCATACAGCTTCTTTACAAGCATGAGTAGCTACCATGTATTCAGCCTCTGTAGTGGACAAAGCAACTACAGCTTGCCGCTTGCTCATCCAACTCACTGCACCACCATTCAACATGAAAATGTATCCACTGGTGGATCTCCTGCTGTCAATGTCCCCTACCCAATCAAAATCTACATAACCACGAATGTTGAGAGTCCTCTATGATTCAACCAAGTTCCCATGGTAACACAAAGCAAAATTTGAAGTCCCCTTCAAATATCTAAACACTCTCTTCACAGCATCCCAATGCATTCTTCTTGGATTAGCCATAAATCAACTAAGTACTCCCACTGCTTGGGCAATGTCTGGCCTTGTACAGACCATTGCATACATGAGACTGACAACCACACTAGCATAGGGTACACTGGTCATGTCCTCCATCTCAGTAGGAGATTTTGGACAGTCCTCAACAAATAGCTTCGTTCCATGCATGACTGGAACCACTAGCTGTTTGCAATTATTCATACAAAATCTCTCAAGAAAAGTCTTGACATACTTACTCTGACTGAGCCAAAGCTTTCTATTCTTCCTGTCCCTGGTTATCTCCATCCCTAGAATATACCTTGCTGCACCAAGATCCTTCATTTCAAACTTAGCAGAAAACTGAGACTTAAGATCAAAAATCATTAGTTTGCTATTTCATATGTACATTATATCATCAACATAGAGAGCAATAACAAGTACTTGATCACTTTCAGCTTTATAATATACGCAGTGATCAGATTTTGATCTCACAAATCCCAAAGATAATACAAAAGTATCAAATTTTTTGGTACCACATTCTAGGTGACTGCTTTAACCCATATAGAGACTTCTTTAATTTGCATACCAGTTTTTCTTTACCTTTCTCAACAAAGTGCTCAGGGTGGGACATATAGATTTCTTCTTCAAGATCACCATGAAGAAATGTTGTCTTCACATCCATCTATTCGCCTCTAAGTCATGCAGCTGCAAGTGACAACAAAAATCTGATAGATGTCAGCTTTGCTCAGGAGAAAATATTTCCCCATAATCGATTCCCTCTACCGGGAATAACCCTTTGCAACCACTTTGTACTTTTCTACACTGCCATCCGATCAATCTTTTTCTTAAATACCCATTTGTAGCCCATAGGTTTTCTGCCTTCAGGAAAGGGCACCAAACTCCAAGTTTCATTTTTATCCAATGATGCCATCTCTTCTTCCATGGCTTCTAACCAAGAGTCTGAATCAGACATTTTTATTGCCTCTTTTACAGTCCTAGGCTCATCAGTACTAGAAATCAAAGCATAGGCACAAGTAGAATCAATCAATGAGAACCCATACCTATCTGGTTGTTTTCTTTCACGGGTTGACCTCCTCACTTGCTGAGGCTGAGGCTGAGGTTCTTCTTCTTCTTCAGAACTATCCAAACTGCTTGAGCTCTCCTCAGTTTCAGGTACATTTTGAATTTTGAATTCCTCTTTCTTTGGTGTAGGAGGAATTAATGCTACATCCTTATTGTTTTCCGACTTTGTCTTTGACTGCAGATCCAAAGTGGAAGGTTTCAACTCATGAAAGATTACACTTCTGCTATATACAACCTTCTCTGTAACAAGATTCCAAAGCTTGTATCCTTTAATGTTAGCACTATAGCCAATAAAAATACACTTGACAGCCTTGTTCTCCAACTTAGATCTTTTTACATCCGACACATGTGCATATGCCTCACAACCAAAGACTCGAATATGTCTAAGAGAGGGCTTCTTACTAGACCATGCTTCCAAAGGTGTTTTCTCAATGAGAGCAAAATTTGGAGACCGATTAATCAAGTAACATACAATAGCAGTAGCCTCAGCCCAGAACTTCTCGTCCAAGCCAGCACTACTAAGCATACTTCGTGCTCTCTCCATCACTATCCTATTGAACCTTTCTGCAACTCCATTCTGCTGTGGAGTATAAGGTGTAGTCTTGTGTCTTTTGATCCCATGGTCTTTACAATATCTTTCAAATTCATCAGAACATAATTCACCACCATTATCAATCCTTAAGCATTTTATTGTTTTACCAATTTGATTTTCAACAAGATTTTTAAATTCTTTAAATCGACTGAATACTTCTGATTTACTTTTCAGAAAATAAATAAATGCTCTTCTTGAATAATCATCAATGAACGACACATCGTATCTTGATTTAGACAAAGAAGGAACATCTACTGGACCAAACACATCCGAATGAATATAGTCTAACAAACCAGAAGATTTATGAGGACTGTCATAAAATGAAACACGATGCTGCTTTCCATATATATAGTGTTCACAGAATTCAAATTCCAGATTACAATCATCAAGCCCCTCAACCAGGTTTTTGTTCTTCAAGGTTTTTAAACCTTTTTCTCCTATGTGGCCTAACCTATGATGCCAAAGCATAGTCTTCTCTACAGGAAGTTTTACTTCCATTGAGTTTACATAATTAGGGACATTTCCCTTTTTACCTCCATGAGCAGCCTTCTGTGACTTTACAGAGACACTGTTACATTGAACAACCTGTGCATCTAGCTTGTACAGGGTACCAATTCGAGCACCTCTAGCCAACACCATTGAACCTCTAGTCATCTTGCAGCCAATTCCAGGGAAAAAGACTTGTACTCCAGTATCATTAAGCTTACTGTCAGAAAGAAAATTTTGAGCCAGACTTGGTATGTGCATAACATCATTAATTCCCTTTACTCTACCATCAGGAAATTATATTCTAACTCTTCCATGGCTAACTATCTCCAAAGTAGAATCACTTGCCAAGTAAACCTTTCCACCATCGTATTCTTCATACTTCGTGAACCATTCTCTATGACTTGTCATGTGGAAAGATGGTCCAAAATCAATCATCCAAACATCATCTGATGCCTGAGTAGCCAAGGCAACAATGAAGGCATCTGCATCACTATGAGAAGAGTCATTGTCAGAAGAATACTTCTTCTTCTTCTTCTTCTTCTTCTTCTCTTTCCTCTTTACAATCCTTTCGGACATGACCAGGTTGCCCACAGTTCCAGCACTTCACCTTGGAATTCTTGCCAGGAGACTTTGATCTCCCCTCTGATTTTGATTTGGACTTCTTGTCCTTATTCTTTCCTTTCTCTTTTGGTATTCCTTTGACAACAAGAGCTTCCTTCGTCATCTCAGAAGATTTTCTTCTCATCTCTTTTGACAGCAAAGAACCAACAACATCTTCCATCTTGAAACTCGATGTTGTACTCCCAATAGCCATCACCAGATGATCCCACGAGTCTGGCAAAGAACACAAAAATAGCATACAATGATCCTCTTCTTCAGTCTTCACACCAACAGATGTCAATTGAGCAATTAGCATATTAAATGCATTCAAATGATCAGCTATAGACCCTCCTTCCTGCATTCTCAAAGAATACAACTTCTTCCTCAGGAACAGTTTATTTACCAAAGATTTCCCCTGATAAATAGATGCCAGTCTATTCCACAAGGAAGATGCAGTCTTCTCCTCATGCACATTCAGAAGGACTGAATCTTCCAAACTGAGCCTTATC
Source organism: Sequoia sempervirens (assembly GCA_007258455.2). Taxonomy (NCBI): domain Eukaryota; kingdom Viridiplantae; phylum Streptophyta; class Pinopsida; order Cupressales; family Cupressaceae; genus Sequoia; species Sequoia sempervirens. The sequence goes on from VDFB02270651.1 coordinate 239,708,120, forward strand.
AGCACCTTAGACTTCCTATCTGCAAGATCCCAATCCTCTTGCTTCATGCCTGTAGGTTTAGTTCCAGACACAACAATCCAAAGATCACGATCAACTAGTAGATCCTCCATCTTGAGTTTCCACAACTCAAAGTTACTGCCATTGAACTTCTCTATTTCAAAATTTCCAGACGTGCTAGCCATCTCAACCTATAAACAAAAATAACAAACTCTACAAGGCTCCCACTGAACAAAATTGACTCAAAAAACCCAACGTACCCACAAGGATAACACAACTGGCCAGGCTTTGATACCACTGTAAGGAAAATTAGATGCGGAAAACAATTCTCCTAACATCAATACCTTAGGGAAGAGTGTAGATACACTTTAAAATTTACAATTACAGTTCAACTAAGATGCACTATGAAACATATAACAAAAACAGAGTATTTGACAATCATACATGAACACCAGATATACGTGGGAAAACCCTTACGGGAGAAAAACCCACCACACCAAGAGAAATCACTTTGTATTACAGTAACATAGATTACATACAAATGTCAGACTTATCTTTTTGGTGTTTGTTTACAACAACATTCACCATTAACAAACTTGCACAGGAACCTTCACGTTATAGTCCACATAATAGAATTCATTTACTGATCATACATCATTCGTCAATCAACCAACCATCGAACCAATGAGCATCTGCAACTATAGACTATATCCATGGCGTTCCCTATCCGTCGAGCTTCCTCACAGAATCGTCACAATGAACCAATTGCTAACTATTCACATTCGGCTCCTCCTATTCATCCACGAGACTCCACATAGGACGGTCTTACTCGGTCAAAAGAATTCTCACTGTGTTGGCATCTCGGTGAGACAATAACAGTGTCTCACCGATGCCACATAACCTTCATATCGATGTCGCCAAGAGTCACTGTAGTCGCCAAGATGTTCTATCAAGCTCCATGAGTTACACCAAGTCATCAAGCAGTCGCCCAAACCTACTGCTTTTGCTAGGAGATCATAGCGAGTCACCAAAGGTTATACCGAAGTCCCCAGACATACCGAGCTCCACAGAATAGTTGGCAAGACTTAACACTTTCGCCAAGAGTTCATACCGAACTCCAAGACTTACCCCGAAGTGTTCATCCATCGCCAAGACATCACCCTTCGCTAAGAATTTACTCTGAGATCTCTAAGCTATTCCGAAGACTCTTCATCATCGACAAGACTCATCAAAGTCGGTGGGAATTCTTACCGAAACCACTGTGTTCCATCGATGACCAACATTCACCAAGAGCTACACCGAAAACTTCAAAAGGTGTTTGTGTCGGTGAGACCTTCAACGTTCGCTGAGACGTCTTCCCGGGACCTTAAGTTACCCTGATAGCCATCGACTATCAGCAAGACATCCTTTAGTCGCTAAGACGTTTCTCCGACCACTTTGAGTTACTTTGAGGAACGCTTGGATGTGTCCTCGTTGGCAAGACTTCCACTATTCGCTAAGACCTCACACTAGGATCTATTTGTTACGGAAAATACACCAGCAGTATTCCTGTCGACAAGACATTAACACTTCGTTGAGACTTCTTAGCGAGAACCCTTAGTTATCCCAAAGATCATGGTCACCAAGAGTCTCCCCGATACACAATTGAAAGGCCTTTCGGCCAGAGGTCTCCCGAGCGCTAAGAAGTCATAACGAACACTCCTTGTCATAGCGATAGCTCCAAAGTGTAACCTTTCGGCAAGACAGTAACAAGGTCACAATGACCTTTTCAAAATAGAATGAATCAAACTGCTAGTCAACTAGACAATGAAGATGTCACACCGACTTGGCTCTAATGGAGGTTTCAGCCTGTATTGTTTGAGGCACATATTTCCAACAAATAGGGAGATTGTCGACTGAAGGCCATACTTCTATTTAAATTTATTTTCTTGAGTGCCTCATGCGCATGTGAATCTGGAAGTGAGGTAAAAGTATGCTTGTCTAAAATAAACGAGATTTAGACATTGCCATTGAATCTTTGATTATAATAGAATCATTTCTAGTCAACAGTCGAGAATGAATGCAAACTTAAGAGATGGTACCAATAGATTTTAAAGAATACCTTTGGAGTTGTGCACAAGTTTATATATAATATATATATATATATATATACACAAGTATATTCATATACAAGGATGGTTTATTTATATTGTTTATGTAATATCTGTAACATAGTCTTAATTTAACATTTGCCTAAAGTACATGTATATTTACATATATATATATATATGTGTGTGTGTGTGTGTGTGTGTGTGTGTGTGTGTGTGTGTGTGTGTGTGTGTGTGTGTGTGTGTGTGTGTGTGTGTATGAGTATATGTATGAATATAGATGTATAGATGAATCCTATGCATGTACAATTGTCTTTATTGTGTTCTATTAAGGTTGTAACATGGTTAAATGAGAAAGATTTGTTTAATGGAATTGGTGTAGTTAGAAGATAAAAAATAATAATAAAATTAAGTGTATAGGATGAGATTGTATTTGAATTGAATATTTTGTTCGTAAGATTTCAATGAATGTTATGCAATCCACTTAGACTCCAAAATCTTGTGACACTAGAGTAGTGGTTGTAGCAAGTGAATGTTTAATAAGTTGGATTTGGTAGTGAGTTTTGTTTAATGGTTATGTCTATAGTGGGAGGAATGTTGATGTTTTCCAAAGGCTAGGGATCTCTTTTATTTTGATGGAAATGTTGATCAATTCGACTGATTATGTATAAGTTGGTCATTAGCCTTGCACCATATGATCACCTATGTGTTTGGTTTTTACTTGTGGAATTTTGAGCGGGATGAGTTTGTACCTCGCCATGTGATTTACTTGAGTATTGAGTCGTGCTAGTGGCTTGATTTCTACTTCTATGGTTTTTGGTGGTCGATAGGGGGTGGCTTCTAATAGGGGTCAACACACAAAGGGGCACCTGGATAACCCATGTGGAAGTTTTTAAACAAGTGAAAACATAAAAATAAACTAGGGGGGATGGGTAGCTCAAACATTAAATAGGATAAATTTATACCTCGCTCAGGCTCAAGCACTCGTTTAGGCTTGAGGTGAGACGGGAAGGCCTGGAATGGCATAATCGACTACTTCATCTTCACAAGAGGTAGGTCAATTATGCATAGTTGGCATGAGGGGCCGAAGATTGATAGAGGCTACCAGGATAACTTGGGATGGGGGCCGAGGCCTAGGAAGATCTACCTAGATAACCTATGACAGACTATGTGATGACACTTACCCTACAACAACCATGAGTTCCCTCGCTTGTTGTTTTACTTTGAATATTTATGTGCCTCTAGAAGTATAGTCACTGATGTTGTTGTTTTGTCTTGTGTTTGTGAGTTATGTCAACCTTGTGATGTCTAGTCCTTGTCTATCAGTTATGGTGGGGCCCTTTGTTACCTCCTAGCACGTGGAGTGAACCTTTGGGCTCACGTGGTTGGGTGGAACGTGTTACATTCTGCACTGGGTTCCCTTCTTGTACATGGTGTGGTGACTTCATCTGATCCATTAACTTCTACATTGCATCTACTCTTGGGAGTTTGATCATTGTACTTGTAAATATATTATATCTTTATCATGTATCATGTATCATATTTTGAGCACTCCTCACTTGTATCAAGGAAGTATTTCTGTATAATTGTAATTGTAAAATTGAACTGATGTATCCCATGTATGTAAGAATTACGTAATCAATCATTCTTAAATGTTAAATTTATGATTGTATCTCATGGTTCTTTGATCAGTAATGTGTTTCTTAATGTTGATTAGAATTTAGCCATTTCTAAGTTATATGGTTTTATAATTTGGTTAATGGGAAATAAGTAATGCTTCCGTGCACCCTAGAGGACGTAGGATAGTAATTAAGTAATTGTTCAATTTCAATCGTGCAACTTTTCACATGTTAAAAAAAAATTGTCCATTTTTAGTTGTTTAGGTTTGTCCTCTAGGGTTCTCGGTGGGTGCATTACATGATTTGCAGGTTTAGGTTGAAGACACATTGAAGAGAAAGTTTGGAAAAAGTTGTCAAAGTGTTCAAAGTTGTCACCTTGCATTGGAGATACTTAGAAGATTTCTATAGGTTGCAAATTAGGGTTTCAGATTCAAAAATTAATTGGGAAGCGCATAGCAGACCTTGAAGACTATATTTAGACTTTGAAGCTTTAGAAAACCCTAACTAGACTAATATTCTAGTTTTGGCGTATGAGTCCCAGTTTAGGTCAAATTTCAAGTTTTTGCAGTTTCAAATACCCATTTTCTAGATTCTTGTTTCTATAAGAAACCAAGATCTAGTATTGATTCACCCAGCTTGGCATATGAGTCCCAGTCAACATTAAAGTCACTATTTTCAGCATTTCAGAGCTCTGTCTAGCCATCTTTAGATTTCTAGGTGCACGCATTTCATCTTGTAGCTTTTTGTTCTGATTTTCATGCACTTTTAAGTCATCTAGTTAGAGATTGCATCATATTAGGGTTAAGCATTACAACTTTATTTTCATTTGTCTTTCCAAGCCCTAGCTTGGTGGTGAACCCTTCATTAGTTTATAATCAGCCCCTACGACAACCCTATTGGAATACCTCTTTCTCCTTTGCATTGAGATCTCTAGGGTTTCCCTTCAATGAAATGGTTGGAAAGTGGGTTTTCTCTATGCCCTAAACCATATGAAAGCATCTCCCATCCCATTTTCCGTTGTTTCACTAACTATGTTGATGATTCTATTTATAGGAAATCTACCATAAACTATGTCTTCAAAATAAATAATGTAAATGTTATCATATGGATGAAGTAATGATCTAAAAATATAAAATACAAAATTAGCTCTAAAAGAATCAATGTGGCCTTGAAGATTTATGGAAGAGTTTCAACATATAGTAATAAAAGTACCACCTTACTATGTGACAATTGGAGTTCTTTTACTCTTACCAAAGAATCTCTTTTTGACCAAAAAAAGAGAGAAAATGACATTGAAGATCATTCACTCAAGGGAAGTATTCCATCATTCAATTTCTCTCCAATTCTATTAATCTAATTATCAAGTGGTATATTATGATCAAGAAGAAATAAAAGGGGATAATGAATGGAAATTGTGTAGTGCAAAATTCTCCAAATTCAAATCAATAATTGGCCTTAAGGTGATGCCATTGGGGGAAGTGTGCATGTCAATATCACTACCTAGTGGCTAAATCCATATTTAAATCCTAATAGGCATAATCAAGTCCTAACATGCATAACATAAGACCTCTAGGAATTAGTAAGTCTTGCATGAATATTTAAATCTTAACAAGCATAATATAAGACTTATAGGAATTATTACTTATTCTTTGGGCATATTTAAGTCCTAATAGGCACAAGAAAGTCCTAAGAGGCATAATATAAGACCTCTAGGAATTAATAAGTCCTTTGGGCATATTTAAGTTCTAATAGTTATAAGAAAGTCCTAACAGGCATAACATAGGACCTCTAGGAATTATTTTAGTCCTTTGGACATATTGTAAAATTATTCTCTCTATAAATCTTCCAAATGTAAAAGCATTTTTATTATATAAGTCTTACGTGCACTATGTGATGAACTTGGGGTGAGGCTAATTTGAGGAGACTTGGGCTCCAATATTTTTTTATAAGACCTCATATATAGTATCTTTTAAAAGTACTAGCATTATAAATTGTGACAAGATGACTTTCATGTAGTTTAGAATACATGCTCTTCATTTTAACATATATTTGTGTCCCTACTTATCAATATCAAAGAAGACCTAGGACATTGGGGTACTTTTTTATTTTATTTTATGGAAATTGGTATGTGATTCCCCCTATTATCATTATGGGGGAGTGCTAGAACATAATGATATTATGGGAAATACCCTTATAAAATTATATATTGTTCTAATATAAGGTTATAAAACCTTACATATTACATTTTTATTAAGGATTTCCCATTAAAAATAATTATAGTCAAATAACTATTATATTATTAATTATTTATGAATGATTTCTTTGAATAGGTGTGACTAATGTCCCTTAAGTTATTTTGTCATCCGTTCTACCATATTTAAGGAAGTTCTCTCTCATTTGAGAGTGTGCGAATTTGGAGAGTTATAATGAATTATCACTATGCATAAGAGGTATTATTGGTCATGTGGAAGTATGTAGAAGAGTGTTCCCAGGTTTAGTCTATTTATTTAATAGAATTTTTGTAAATGTTTTAATAAAATGATGTTTTATGGGGATTTTTACCTGAAAGGGTTTCCCCCATGTATATCTTGTTTAATGTGTAAAATATATACTTGTATGTTTCTCATTTTCTTTATTTTATATTTTGTTTATAATGATTAGTATCCTAAGATCCTAATTTATAAACTCAAATACATTAACACTCTAATCATTCCAACTTTGATTCCAGAAGTTAAGATCATAGCTACAACTAGGCACTCCTTCCTCACAAAGTGTATGAATTGTTTTTTGTGATACCCATATAATAAAATGGTGCCATTGTCCCTCACTAGAATCTCCTTCCACATGAAGAAGGTAGTCCATTATATTTTCCACCAATTTATTAGAATTTTTCATGATAGCATGAGTGATTTGATTCACACCAGCAACAAGGGTATGAAAAATGTGTTATTCTGAATCCATCTCATTTAATTTTGTGGTGATTTGAATTAGAGTATCACATATCTTGTTGAACCTAATGTGAAGATCTTTTGTGTAAGCTCTCACATTCTCTTTTTTATTTATTTTTCTCTCACTCTTACTTTAATTTTTCATCCAATTTATTCTATGGTATCCATAATACCTCTAAATATGTTAGGAATAATAATGAAAGAGGGATAGAGTCCCTTAAATGAAGTTATCCCTCCTCATTTGGTTGGTATATCCCTCCCACTAATCTTATGACACCTATCACAACTAGGTATGAGTATGAGGACACTAACTCATATGATAGATAGTCAGGGCATGACCACAACACCTATGTGGGACACAATTTTACAAATTTCAATAACCCCACATAGGGAGACTACCAAGGACCCATCATACAATTAAAATTGGGCCAATGAAGAGCTTGTCATGTCTTGGTTGATCAATGATGAGAAGAAAATAACCTAGTTTTAGGGACATGAATTGAAAAATGGACAATGAGGTTGATCACCTCAAGAGAGATCTAATGGAAAATTGAGTGGCATGAACAACCCTTGACATAATTTTTCAAAATGATCAAGTCCTTGAGGCTTGAGTCCTTGAGTGACTCTAACATAGTATCAAAGCTTAAGTTTTGCAGAACCCCTTCTCAAACCAAGGGCTTAGGCCTTAGGTGCTTATCTTACCCCCCAAGTTCCCAAATAGGGTAGTTTTTTCTACAAAGCATAAATTTCCACCAAGGTGTCAAAAATTTTCAAATGAGATATTGGAAGAAAGCTGGTTCTGAGTACATCATAGTGGTGCAAGCCATTTTGTCAAAATTTTCCTTAGGTGAATTTTATTTTTGTTCAAAGTAATATTTTCTCTTTTGGACTTTCAAGCTCATAATTTTTTTCCACAATCTCTGATTTTTGCGATTCTTGTGGAGTTGGAAAGGTATTGAGGATCTCTACATTTCTATTCATGCACTTTTCCAGATTCAACACCAAGTACTTTTTATTCAGATTTGCACAATTTTGCATTCTAGTTGATTACTTGGATATAATTCTTTTGGTGAAGTTTTATCCACTTGAAAAGGCTTCATTTTTAGTATAGATCATATTAGAAGAGGCTACCTTTAGTTTTTTGAGATGTAATTTTTCTATCGTTGATCCATCTTGGCATTATAAATCTAGGACAAATTTTTGGCATTGTCATCACACTACATATAAAGTTCCACACATACTATTTGGGGTATTATTGATTGATTGGTTGGGGGGTCTCTTGGTGAATTATTTTGATCTATTTTCTTGTGCTCTCTCGTTTTCATAGATCATTACAAGGTTCCTTTGCTAACATCATATAACTATTCTACATGTCATCAATATGCATGGAGCATACTAATGAATGAAGTGCACTCTTTATATGTTGAAAATAAGGTACTTGAACCTATTTATGACGAGAAAAAGATTAAATGGATGATTGAACATACTAAAGCTCTTAGATGTATTCATAAACTAGTTTCTCAAGATTTGTAAAATTGAATCATGTAAGAATTCTCATGAGGGTTGGTAAAAATTGAAAATATTATATCATTATACAGACAAAGCAAGAGTCTATCAAATTGATGATGAATTAATGATCCTTAATCCTAAGAACTTTGAAAACATCTAGGACTACATCAGTAGGGTTAATGATCTAAGGGAGCAATGTAAAGCATGTGGAATTGAGAAGGACATTTAGTTGGTCTACAATTCATTGAAAAACTTGGTCCTGATTATGCTGATTTTGTTTCTAGCTTTCATACTCATAGATTGACTATGGGGTTTGCATATACTACACCTTCATTTTCTCATTTTCTGAGTTGTTGATACACGAGGAACAAAATATTATATTGATAGGTTTCATCAATTCTTCTAAATCTCAGGCATGGTTGGCTAGCTAGGTGAAAGAATAAGATAATATTGCTAATAAGTAGAATAAATAGAAGAAAAATACACATTCAGATCAACCAAAGAATAAATCCTCTTCCTTAGATAAACCATCTGAGAAGGAGAAGTATACTTGTTCATGTTGCAAGAAGTTTGGGCATGATGAACATTCTTGTTACAAGAAGGATATTGATGAGTTGAAGCATCTTTTAAAAAATAATCAAATTAATTTTCCTTCTAGAATGTCTAAGTGACCACCTTCTTCTTCTTCTTCTTCAAAATAGTCTAATAAGGATAAAGGTAAAGCTAGTTTGGCCTCTACATCAAGAAATAAAGGGCATGCTCTTTGTGATTTTTTAGGTCTAGAATCAAGGGGATGGCTTCTAGATTCAGGAGCATCTCATCATATAGCATCTTATAGTCTATATTCTCTTCTTTTTGAGCCTTGTACTATGTCTTATATTTTGATGGGAAACAATACATACATGAGTGTACTTGGGAAGAGATCTATTAGTTTTGGGGAAAACACTTTACAAGATGTTTTGTGTGTTCCTCATTTGATGAACACTCTTGTTTCCATATATTAGATTACACATGGTGGAGATGGGAGGATAGTGGAGTTTACTATTGATTCAGTTATCATCCAAGACTTGGAGAGTAGAGATATTTTTTCTATTGGGATGGTTGATCATTCATCTCAGTTGTATACCTTTGCATATTTTTCTCTTGATAGTGACATTATTCCTTTAGTTGTTGATCACACTTCTAGTGTGAATCATGATTCATAGGAGACATTTGGATTCTTGAACTTGGGTGTTCTTACATCCAATCATGTACTTGAGCCTTTCATTTCATCTCCTCCATCTTCTATTCCATTTGATGATGCTCATATTGGTACAAGTTTGGCCTCTTGTGATTTAGTGTAGAAAGATCTACATCATCTTCCAACTACATCTACTTCGGATGCAAACTTGACAAATATTTGTGGGTTGTTTATTGAGTCTCACATTTCAAATTTGGGAGACACCATTGATTGCATACATATTCTCTTTGATGGAGATGATTCTTCTTTATTTGTTGCAAGGGAATTCTTCGACCCTCTTGTTCATTCTCTACATGATCATTCTTTTCATCTTGATATGAGTTTGGATACTTTTGGAAAAAATTTGGAGGGTTCTTCTTCAGAGAAGATATCTTTGTGTTTGGAGTGTGTTCTATATTTGTCTCTAGGAGGTTCTAGATTAACATCTTCAATTGTGTGGCCTAGAACACCTTTTTGGAGTTTGTCAGCTTTTGGCATTGACATGGAGACACTTGAGAATTGTTCAGAGACATCATATATGATTCTTCTTCCCTCATGTTCCTTTTTGGAATGGGAAGACATCCTACATATCATTTTGGTTTTGTTTCTTCCTAAGGGGAGGAATGTTGTTCAGCTAGATTATATCATCTTTAACATTCAAGCTTTTACTATTGTAGGATACTCACCATTGAGGGAGAAACACATGATGTCTCTTCTTCTCTATTATAGGGGGTCATTTTCCTCGGATGGGGTTTTGTCCCTCTCATACATCATTGAGAGTATTTTGTATTTCATCTCTCTTTTGGGGAGGATTTTTGTCGCACTAGGGTTTCTTTTTTTCTCTATTTGTGAGAGACTGCATTACATATGTACATAGGTACCTAACATGGCCTTGTATTTGGGACCCATCTTTGTGTCTTTTCATAATAGTTGACTCCCTAAGTTTTACTTAAGGGGGGGTGTTGATGTAAATAGGTATTTTTCCTATCTAGTCTCATCTAGGTCCTATTTACATTGTCAAGTCCACTTAAGTCCTAGGAGGGTATCTTTCTAGTTAGCATTAATTAGGGGGGGATATTTCTAGTTAAGAATTAGTTTTCACTTATCTTATCTAGTTTTATTTTATTTAATGCTTGTTTCCTAGTTCATTTAATATTGGCTCATGTCATTTAATTATGAAACAACCGTTGGTACATCATCATCCTTTCCTATATAAGCAAGGCTTCATATGTATATTATATCCAAGAAAGTTAGCTGAGATTTTTTTTAGCTGTGTAAGTCCAATATATTACTACAATCTTTAGTATTGCATATTGGCCATATCTTGCATCCAATATTGCAAATTCATGTTCTTTCTTTTCCCTCTTGCAGAAGGTTGTTTTTGGTTTTTGTAGATGATCCTAGAGGCTTGAGTCCTTAAGTGACTCTAACAATAAAGATGTAGTGCAATAGATCCTAATACAAACCATCATTGCAGGGGTGTAGAGCTCAAGGCCAACAAGATACCTCAAGGAAGGGATGCATTTTGTAAGGTAAATGTACCAAATAATACATGTATAATATAGGAAAATAATGTAACATAGACATATATGTACGATGAGATAAAGACACATGATACTAAATATACATGAGATAATATAGATGAATGATACAATATACTAGAGACTAAATATATCAATATATATATGCTTATGAGTACTTTGTGATCTCTCATATGGTGTATGACTAATATAATTTATTTTATGTTCTACTTGAATAGATTAAGTATAGAAACCGCATTTAATTCCTAGGATCTTATCCTTTTACTATTTTTAAGTTTAGAGTATAAACAAAATACATAGAGAATACTTAGGGGCTCAAAAATTCTATCTATGATCCTACCCCCTCCAATTTTCTTGGTCACATTGTTTCTATTTCCGGGACCCTAGTTAGGAAATAGGGAAGAGACTAGAAATTAAGACTCAAATTTGTAGACTTAGATAAGGATATAAGAAGTCATGGAAATTTTCATAATCTACGATAGAATCTCCCAGGTGTCTACCTCGTGAGATAGGGTTAGGAATCCAAGGGATGGTGAATTGATGCCAGAAAGAGGGGATCTCCAAAAGGAATCCCTAAAAATATGTGACTTATCAAAATATACATACAATAACTACCATGGGATGGATAAAGGAATAATGGAAAACCAAATTATTAACACCCATAGAAAAAGTGAGAATAAGAAACAAAGAGGGATTAGAGAGAAAATTATAGTAAGAAGCCAATTAGGCATGGAAAAGAAGGATATGGAAATATGTAATAAAAATAAATTGTAGATAGGTAGGAGATGTACCAAAAAGGGAGACAAAGCATAAAGAAGAAGAAGTGAGTGTGCCAAAGTGGGTGTTGTTGAGCATGCCAATATGGGTGCTACCAACTAAACAGGAGAAATTCAAACCACTAGTAAGGAAATTATACCATTTCAAACATCACAACCAATTTCAAGACATTTGGAAAAGGTGGAAGAATTATTAACAAAATTAGAAGATAGTTTGAGAAGTAATGGGTCATCAAGGAAGGAATTAGATAAAGACAATGAGAATAAATAAGTGTTAATTCCATATCAAATAATTAGAAAAACATAACCTATAAAGGATTGGTACAACATTGCAATCAATTTGGAGGAGATATTTTTGAAGTTTCTTGAGACCCCAAAGAAAATTATATCATTAGATACAGATCACCTTGACAACTTAGTAAGAAAAAGTGTTAAAAATTTAACAAATAAAGGAATATGAAAAGAAAATAAAACCATCCTTAATTTGGGAAAAGAATTATCAACAATAAATATTAAAATGTCACTAACAAACTTAACAATTCATCACCAAAGAACAAGCATCACTTTAAAGAGGTACACACCCTAAACTAGGATCCATCCCTAATGCCATATAAAACAAAGAAAATTTCACTACACAAGAAGTACTACAAGAAGGGTATGAGATTCAAAAGAAAAATTTAAAGCATATTGCAATGAAGTAATAGTCAAATAATTCTTTGAGATTAAGTTAGACAGAGATAAAGGAAGACAAGTCAATCCTAAACCAACGAAAAATAAGAAAAGGGAAAAAAATCCAACATAACAACACAACACAATTAATAAAGGACAAACCAACAAGATAATGGATCCCCAAATAAAATTTCCAATCTTTGAAAAGAACACCACTGAAGTTGTGGAACATATATTTATTTTATAATCCCTTTGGTAGAGAAGGAGAATTGATCAAGACCAGATAAAATTGTTCAACTTTGTAGGGTCTCTAAGGAAAGAAACCCTAGACTGGTATAGAAAGATCTATATAAGAATGAAAAAGATTGGGAAAAAGTGAAGAAGGAATTACTAAATAATTTTGACACTCTAGAAGTCCCATCTAAAAGTGTCAACAAAATGAGAGACTTAGTGCAAAGGGAAGGAGAAACAATAAAGGAATACGGTAAAACATTCAAGGAGGTATCTTGAAATTTGGAGGAACCAATAACAAATGAATAGAAGGTTGAATGGTTCATCTCCAAATTAATTAAAGATATTAGGGCATCTCTAGATGGAAGAGTATGTGACACATATCTAGATGTAGTGACATTGGCCTACCACATTAAGGCCCAATCTTGGAGAAGAGAAGACAAAGAAAAGTAAAATATAGAATTAGAAAAGATGAGATTGGAAATAGAGAAATTATGGTTGAGATAGGAAATCATGGTTAAAGAAGAAAATAAAAAGCTCAAGAAAAATATCTAGTGATCTTACTCCTTAAGAGAAGGTCATATCTAGAATGATTTCCCTAAAGTAAAAGGAGGGAAAAGGGATGTCACATTGAGGGTATAATTTCATAATATACCATGGAAGATTCAATATCAATATTTTATGAATTATGTGGAGAATGGGATAACCAAAAAACAAATGACTATCCCTCAAGAAGGTTCCATATCAAAGATGATGAAGAAGAAAATGAGCCTTCATGTACCAAGTACTACAACTATGATCAAGATGCATATCATAAATTAACATATATGTCAAATGGCTAGCAAACCATCCACTCTACACCTCTGACTATAGGTACTGAGTACCTACATGGATGAATAATAGAAATGTAAACACCATGTAGAATAACCCTCTATACAACCACAAAGAGGATTGCCAATCCTTTAACAATTATAGAGGAGGCAGGGCATGATACAAATGGAAATGTAGAAGGGAGGATGCCAAATACTACAAATATGACAAACAGGGCCACTAATCTACAAAGTGTTGGTTTGATACAAAATAACTATGCTTTCTATGATAGTCTAGATCATGATATCTTCAATTGTAATAAGGCATACCACCATTTCAAAAATATGCCATCCCAATCCAAGAGTGATTAGGTAAAAGGGCCTAATGCACCTAGAGGAGCTAGGTTCGTGAGAAAGGTACCAAAAGAAACACCATAGGTGCAAGAAGGTTTCATAAGGAAGAAACTCAACAATCAAACACCTCTTCAAAAGAGGAAACATTTGAAGAAGAATGCCAAGAAGAAAGAAAAATGATACAAGCTAGAAATAGATAAATAAAAAGAAAGAAAATAAAATAGCGGTAGTTACATGTCAGGGGACCAACACCACAAAGAACAAACAAGTCATCCAAGATAAGATGAAGAGGGTGATGAAGAAGAAGAAGGGGAAGAATAATTATTCCTAATAAATACCAACATGCCTAGATTTTGGACACATCTCGAAAGATCATTAATCAACAAAAAGAAAAAGAAAAAAATTACTTTCCAAAAGAAGTAACTGCATTGAAACAACTCACTACACTAGTACAACAAAAAAATTATTGGAAAAACTAAATTAATTCTTCAAGTACTAGAATAAGTAGTTACCACAAGACCACAAGTCCAAAGGTTATCCAAAATAGATAGAGACTAGAAGAACAAACCACTTATGATCTCCACACATATCAACTATAAAATTTTCAAAAAAATAATGGTTGATTTAGGATCAAATATCAACATGATGCACAAAAGGACTTGGGAAAAATTAGGAAAAACCAAATTATCTAAAACCCCATATAACATTAGCTTAGTTGATGGATCCTCCATGGGTATAATAGGTACATGGAAGAAAGTAGAAGTAAATTTCCTAGGGGAAAAATTAGCAATTGATAAATTAAAGTAGTTCTAATGAAGTGTTATATTGTGGAGCCAGATCAAACTTAGAGGCTTAAAATTTCCACACCTTTGTTGGTGCATTTTCCTCCTAAAACAATGAGCAAACTATCAGAATTTGGACAGTTGCACGTTGGAAACCAATGGCCATGAATTAGACAGTCAACAAGGCACGTGGGGATGTGAACATACACATGAAAATTAGTTTCGGTTGTTGTTGTGAGAAACACATGGATTTTCTATAGGTCATGTAAGAAATAGTGAGAAGAAGGTCACAGATGAGTGACAAGTCGGTGATTTAGGTGCATGAAGCAAAGCATAGGTAAAATAAAGCAATGGTAAAACGTTGTCATATGTTGGTGCAAGCTAAAACAATTACTAAAAGTTATTTGTAATTTTATTTTTGGATATTTAATAATAAAATACTCTGTTATTGGTGGATGTAGCCAAAAATTGGGTGTTGTCTCTTTGCTATAATTTATTTGTGTTTAAATTCCTTTATTTAATTCTATAATCTGTATTTAATTGGTATAATTTTGCTTGCAATTCCTAACAAGTGGTATCAAAGCGGGTTGTGTTCAATTATACTCTGTAGGAATGTCTCATGGTTGAGTGGTAGTAATGGCAGATGAGGGTAAATTAAAGGTAGAAAAAATCAATGGGAAAAACTATCAGTTATAGAAGATGCAAATGGAGGACTATCTCTATCAGAAAGATTTATGGCGGTCGTTGGTAGGGAAAGGAAAGAAACCAACAATAATGTTTGCCGAGGATTGAAATATTTTGGATAGAAAGACACTTGGAATTATTCGATCATGTTTGGCCCAATCAATGGAATTTAATACTACAAAAGTGAATACAATAGATGAGTTGATGTAGAATTTGGAAAAATTATATGAAAATCCTTCTGCTTCGAATAAGGTATTTCTTATGAAGCATTTATTTAACATAAAAATGGTAGAAAGTGGATTATTTACTGACCATTTAAATGAGTTTAACACAGTAACCAATTGATTGACTTTTGTTAATGTAAATTTTGATGAAGAAGTTAGGGTTCTCTTAATATTATGTTCTTTTTTCTAAAAGCTAGAATATCTTGGTAATGACAGTTAGTAACTATGTTTCTAGTTCGAATATGCTAAAATTTGATGATGTTGTTGGTGTGATTTTGAGCGAGGAAAATCGTAGGAAAATCGTAGGTGGAACATCCACATTAGGTAGTGTTTTAAATGTAGAAAGTAGGGGTAGATCAAAGGAGAGGGGAGGATTTTGGAGTTCATGGGAAGTTACATGAAAGGTCAAAAGACAAAAGGTCACAATCCAAAGGAAAGAAGGATTGTTCGTACTGTGAGAAGCTAGGTCATCTAAAGAAAGATTGTTGGTCTTATAAAAATAAAGATGGAGACAAAAATAAAGGCAATAAGGAGGAAAGTGTGGTAAGTAATAAATATAAATATGATGCTTTGATTTTGTCCCTTGACAATGTTGATGATTCATGGGTGTTAGATTCAGGGGGCCTCATTTCATGCTATGCCCCATAGAATTTATTTTCTTGATTATGTCCAAGGGGATTTTGGGCTGGTTTATTTGGGAGAGAACAAACCCTATCAAATTGTTGGAAAGAGAAGAATCAAGATTAAGTAGTAGAATGGGAATCATTGGATACTACAAGACGTAAGGCATCTTCCAAGGCTGACTAGAAATTTAATTTCAGTAGAGCAATTAGATGATGAAGGTTATGTTGTTACTTTTAGTGATAAAAATTGGAAGGTTACAAAAGGTGTCCTAGTGGTAGAAAAAGGTGTTAAAGTAGGAACCATATATCTTTGTATAGGTCATATTGTTCCTTCTACTTTAGCCATTGCAGATAAAAATAAAACATCTAAGTTACTAGAAAAAATAACTACAATAGTTGTTGTGGGTTTGATAGTAGTTGCTATGGGTTCAATAACAGGTTCAAGAATAGTTGTTGCAAGTAAGTAGGAAAAAAATCAAATAGTTGTTGTGGGTTTTGAAACAACATTGTGGCATAACAAACTTGGTCATATGAGTGAAAAAAGTATGAAGGTACTTCTTTCAAAGAAGGTTTACTAGGTCTAAAATGTGTTAATATGGATTTCTGTGAAATTTGTGTGTATGAAAAACAAAAGAGAGTTGGTTTTCTCAAAGATGGGAATCAAAAGAAAGATGAGAAGTTGGAGCTTGTGCATATGGATGTATGGGGACCAAAGTAGGTATCTTCTCTTGATGGCTCTCAGTACTATGTTACATTTATTGATGATGCAACTAGGAAGGTTTAGATTTATTTCCTTAGGTGGAAATCTAATGTATTTGAAACATTTAAAAATTGGAAAAGCTTGGTTGAGAATGAGACGAGTAAAAGATTAAAATGTCTTAGATTTGATAATGGTGGTGAGTATTGTAGCAAAGAGTTTGAAGATTATTGTTTCTCTAATGAAATTCATAGGTAAAAAATGGCTCCAAGGAATCCACATGAAAATGGAGTGGCCGAATGCATGAATAGAACAATATTGGAGCGTGCACGAACTTTGAGATTGCATGCTAGTCTGAATTTAAACTTGTGGGAAAAGGCTATAAATATTGTTGTTTATTTAATTAATAGAGTTCCATCTAATACTTTGGGTTGTATTCTAGAGGAAGCATGGATAAGTAAGAAGGTGAGTTATTCTTTTCTCAAAACCTTCGATTGTGAAGGATTTGCACATATAGATTCTGAAAATATAACCAAAATCAAAAAAATATATCTTCTTTGGATATGGAATTGATGAATTTGGTTATAGCCTTTGGGATTTTGAAAAACTAAAATTGTGAGAAGCAAGGATGTTAAATTCAACGATAAATCATTGTACAAAGATCAATTACAGCAACAACAACAAATACCATAAGCTCCAATGATGACACTTTGGACAATGATGTTCTAATGGTTCCTCATGCTTTGCAACAAAAACAACAAATACCATAAAATCCAATGAATGTTAGATAATCAACAAGGATAAGTAGACCTCCTGAAAGATTTTCTCCCTCTTTGTATTCCATTTTATTGACTGATGTTGGTGAACTAGAAGGGTATGGTGAAGCTATGTAGGTAAATACAAAGTTTCAGTGGTGTTGGAAGTTTGGTTTGTCATTGAGAAGATTGGTGGATGTATGGAAGATGATGTTACTATGGTGTTTTCATTGATTTCAACATTGTCGTGATGTCAATATTGATGCATAGCTGAAGATTGATAAGCATGATTGAGTATGGTGTTGTCAGTAATGTCAACTCATTGCAAAATTGAAGAAGTGTTTGGTCGGAGTAGATCAAATGTGTTGGATAAGTTTTCTAAGTCCAAAATGCAATTTTCAATGTTTAGAGAACCTATTTTGTTGTATGCATTACTCCACCATGAAGAATCTTTTCATGTGGTTCCAATGTAATTTGGTGTATGTTAAAGGAATCTAAATCCAAAGTTTCAAGCCTTGAAGTCCTCTACAGTTGAAGTTAGCATTGATAGTGTATCACTCTAGATATGGTAGAGTTACAGTGACAAAATACCTGATTGGAATGCTTTGCATTCCAACATGGATGATTGTTATACTATGCAATTTTGAGGATGTGTTTACAAGTGTTAGAAGTGTGTATGCTTCAAGTGGAAAGTATCTTTGAAGTCAGTGTATTGAGTTGTGAATAAATAGTTGGTTCATTCCATTTTTGCTTCTCCAATGGTGCCGACCTAAAGGGTTTAAGGTCATGTGGAATTAAAGTATGTATGGATCAGACTTATGAGAGTAATTATAGGTCATGCCAACCTATTTTAATTATGTATATTTTTGGTTTGTGTGTTTCTGTTTTTTGAGCCAACAAGTTACAAGGATGCATAGTAAACTAATTACTAATTTATGTTTTTGTTGGATGTGGTATATATACAATGTTAATTCCTTGTGTGAAGTGTGTGATGTTGTGTATGAGATGTGAGACAATTAAGTGTGTGAGATTTGAAGTAAAGCATAATGTGAAGAGGTTGATAAGTGGTGAAGTATGAAGTGTGTTAAGTCAGTTTACAGGGCTTAATTGAAACATCTCTAGCATATTTTAGATGCATTGCAATAGTTCAATATCTAGAAGTGAGCCATTTCTTCTATTATCTAGACAGTGAGTCCCCCAGATAGTGATTCCATCTGGTAGTGATCCATTCTATAATATATTGTGATCTAATCCTCAACATGGTTTTTCCCATTTTGAGTTTTCCACGTAAAATCTGGTGTTCTTGTGTTCTTTGATGTGATGCATACTTACTATGTTCCTTTCTATTAATTCAAGTTTAATGTGATGCATTATTTAAAGTTGATGAAGTTAATGAATTTCGGTGAATACTGATTTTCCCCCCCTCTTAGTATTCTAGGTGTTCAACAATTGGTATCAAAGCTTGGTTCCATCAATTGGCTTGATCGTTGAGGTATATCTTCAAGGTTGAACACATGGCTACAAGGAAGTATCCTCTTCCTTCAGAAGATATAATCCTTGAAGGGTTTATTGAAGAAGATTGTGAGGTTGACATGGAAGGTGAACTCAAATCAACCCTTTCTAATTTGGATAAAGTAGAAGCTACGAACAGAGATCTGGAAATGATCTTAGTAATGCAAATAAATTTATTAAGAAGTTCAGAGAGAAACTCAAGAAATCTACAAAAAGAGTCAAAGAAACAAATGAGCAGATCAAGAAATCAAATGAGACTATCACCAATCTGAAAGTGAAAGTTGACGAAGGAAAAAGAGTTGAATACTACCTAAATGCCAAATTGAAAGATAAATTTGAAGAATGTTCAAAGCTTGAACAAGATATTGTAACTTTGAGATCATATCTAGAGAAATTAAGGATTCAAGAAGAGCTCCATAATTCTTGATGAGATGATTGCTTGACAAAATCCTTCTAAGGATAAATAAGGATTAGGGTTTAAGAAAGGAGAAATTTCAAAGATAGATCAGACCCCAAACAATGTTGAGAAGAATAATGGAAAGAAGAGAAATGTCAAATAGGTTTGAAACCAAAAGAAATATTTCAAAAGGAATCCTATTAGATAACTTAATGCACAAAGGTATTTATCTTTCAATGGTTACTGTTATTCCTACAATAATTTTGGATATAAAGCTATAGAGTGTAGAAGCAAAATGAATCATAATTTTCAATCATTTCCTGGTCAACGTTATACATGCAATAGATTTGGTCATAGAGCTAGTGAATACAAAAATAATATAATGAATGGTTACAATAATGGCATAAGGTTTCAATATTTCAATGGATATGGTTATTCATGCAATAGATTTGGGCATAAGGCTTATGAATGCAGATCTAGAATGGATATAAGTGGGCTTGTTCAAAAAGGTGTCACTTGTTATAAATGAAACAAACTAGGATAGATATCGAAGTTTTGTAGAAGCAAGAATGTGAAACCCTATGTTTCACAAAATAAGGACAATTTGGTAAAGAATGTGGATCCGGTTGAGATGAAGAAGGAAATGAACAAGATCTATAAAAAGAGAGAAAAGAGTAAAGTGAAGAATGAGTCTATGCTAGTTCCTGGTGTAGATATTTCCTTTAAAAACTAGATGAAGAGCTTTGGATCAAGGGGATTTTTACCAAAAAAATTATAAGAACTTGCCAAAGATATGGTTTTTATGCCTTCAACACATTGATACAAGGTGTGGTTTGAATAGCTCAATCTATTGGTGAAATCGTCGGTGAAAAATATCTTGATGTGGAAATTTGTGAAGATATTTAAGGTGCTTGTGATTATATAGTTAGGGTTGCCATATTTTTGACCTAACTTCAAATCAATGCAATAAATTCTTTTTAGGTCATCTAAAAGGTGTTTTTAAGTGGTTTCACATATGAAAAGTTCATTTTTGGTCAAATTCTTAAAAAGTGAAGAGTGAAGCAGAGGCAAAGTGAAGTGTTTCCAATGTGTCACACAAAACCCTAACTAATAAGGATTCAAAGGTATTTATAGTTTATTTCTCATCCCTTGTTTCAAAAGTTGTTCAACATGTTTAAACCTCAAGTAGTTAAAGTTGTGGACCCTCCTTGACCTAAGTTTAAGAAGAACACTGATAAATCCATGGTGAAAAATTTGAAAGGCATGTTTTTGCATATTCCTTATGGTGTATTGCATACTGAAGACGTGAGAATTTATACTCACACAAAATTGGATGAGTATAATCATGCGAATTTGGGATAATTTTGGGTAGACAAGTTAACCAATGATAACTTTGAATTGAAACTAAAATATGAAAGTTCGACAGAGAAGAAACTAGATATGTGGAACAGCTTTCCTATCTTTTTCTATGTGGATGAATGAGTTAGATACACATTGAGAAAAATTCATGATAGATTGGTTAGACCTGCCAAACATGATCAACAAGGAAGCCATTAGGGTTGTGATGGGTTTATGTTCCACCGGACTAGTTCCAACTCTCAAATCTCTAAAGAATGAAGTGGTAATAAAGTTAACTGATGCCAAATTTGATAGACATTCCTTGACAATAAAAGGATATAGAAGATCCAATAGTAAAGTATGTGTCTATGATGATAGTGTTGAATGCACAAGACAACTGAGAGGGGGGGTGAATCATTTGTTCATTAAAACATCAAACCCTCACTAATATTCAGATCCAAATTTAACCTTAATCTATTATAATTATTTAGCATGAAAGTAAATAACATAAATTGAAAACACAACACCATAAACAATGGAACACTATATTTACATGGAAAACCCAAGAAGGAAAAAACCATGGTGAGGATTAGCTCACAATATAAAGTAAATGCAACATCAAATACAATAGGCTTACTGCCGAAGGGCTCACTACCCAAAAGAGAAGAAGGGCTCACTGCCATAATAGAAAGAAGAAGAAAAAAGATTGCTACAATGAGAAATCCTAAGCAACAAAAAAGTTCTACCACTGCACCACCAGTACATTCACACTCTCTCTATAGAATGTAGACACCTTCTACTCACTACTTCTAGTAGTCTTAGTCATTAAAGGTCACACTGTACTTTGCATTTTCACACTTCACATCATAATTTTCATCATACACACTTCATACATACATCCTCCATGAACTCAACACACATATATACCCATAACAAACTTGAAAATAATTCACAAGGTTGAATATACACCTCAAACATACAAATTCAAATTAGGTCGACACTAAGCATTCTCGTGGTGGAGAGGAATAAAAGAAGACCACATAACACCTTAAATTAGACCTAAATCCATACATATATGCAACATGACACTTCCATTTACACTGAAGCATATATGCAATTAGTGTAAATACCCAATGTTGGTTGGACTAGTTTTAACACCATTAAACATTTGAGTACACACTTCACCAAATCCAAAGATGACTCACAGACCACACACATCACTTTAAAATAATCTGAATATTCCATCAACACCCTGAAATCCAACAAATCATTTGCAACAACTTTCACTTGAAGAACAAAATCATCTTGTACACCTAGTTAACATTCCATATACTGTTGTAGTGTAGAAAAATGTACACGTTTACATTTTCACACTATGTTTGCATCCCCTTTATTAATTGGACTTAATTAAGCCTCTAATTGTCCCAATTATACATTTAAAAGCTTAATTAATTTCATTTTCCGAAAGGGGAACCTACATTAAAAAATTGCAAACATCAAATTACACATATTGGAAAATGTGTGTCCTAGGTTTAGGGCCTAGGAACCATTCGCCCAAGGGTGAATGGGTCCTCTTTAAGTTTAGGATCTCATTTTTTAATATGTTTTTGGCAACGTTTTTATGATCTAAATTCAAATTGCAGTTGTCATATTTTGATGCCTAATTATTGGGAAATTAGAAAATTACCTATAAATACAAGGTCTTTTTATCAATTCAACATTAGAACACACCTTATGCAAGCATTCCTAAAGCAAAGATTATTGTCAAGAGAATTGGAGAGCAGATTTATCAATCATTTATTGTAGCATTCAATATACTATCATGCCATCAAGATTTATGTGTGTTCATGCATGTTTTTGAGTTGACATTGTGATGTAGGTTTCAAGTTTTCAAGCATCAAATCAAGTGTCAAATCAAGCATCCAATCAATCCATTTCATGCAAGATCTAATCCTTGGATTGATGTGTTAGACTTTAGTCCTTTAAGGTCAGCCATTAAAGGGTTTGGTGAGTTACAACAAGCTAGAGTTCATTCATCATTCCTTCCATTTATGCTTTCATTTCATTATCAAAGTTTAATTACCAAACTAGGGTTTGACCAAGGAAAACCCTTATACACCAAAAACAAATATTTGTATCCTCTTTTTGTGTTTACATATTTGTAGGTGAAGAAGGATTAAAATTGGATCAAAAATGCAATTTCACAAAGTTGTGAAAGTTGTCATCAAAGTTGTCAAGATACAAAAGCTCACCTACATAATTTATTTTTGGATTTACGATAGTGAAACCTGGGGGAATCAAAAGGTTAGATTCGACACCAGAGGATTGTAAAAATAATTTTCAAATCCCTCTACAAAGACCCATTCACCCTTGGGTGAATGAGTCCTGGCAGGACACTTTACGACATTTTTGGTGATAGGTGCACAATATCTTAACCTTCTCAGATCTGCCAGTTGATTGATTTTTTTTATAGTGTTATCATAATACTTTGTGTTTTAAGTGATATATCTCATAAATTGGATTTTTAATTCAATTTTATTCTTCTCCCATAACTAATGTTTAGTCATATTTTATTGTTTTTATGTCATGAGGAAGTTAGGGCATCAAAGTGTCCAAACTTGGGGTTGACTCACCTTAAGGGTTGAAGGTCAATTCTAATCATTTGTGACACTCTCCCTCTTCCTAATGAAATTGAAAAAGGTGGATGTGTGATTAGGTGGTGAAACATTAAAAAATAAGGATTTTGGAAAATATGGGATGGTAACAAAGGGGGTACGATGGACCTGTTTCTCAATATTTCATTACGAAATGAGATCCCCACAAAGAATTGAACAACAACCCATAGGTGAATCAACTTAATGTGAGAATCTTCAAATTTCCTTATGCTTGAAGGATGGGATCAAGGTCAAATAGCTCTTTTGGGAGAAAAACTTAAAAATAGCAAATCAACTCCAAAATGCAATCTAACACTTGAAACAACAATATTAAAATCAATATTAGTAGAACCAGAAAACTAATTACAAATTTGAGAAGGGAAGAAATGTGTTTACCTGTCACCAAGAGGCAATTTTTGAAGGTTGAATGGGACTCATTCACCCATGGGCGAATGGGCCTTTTTTCAAAGTTTTTTGCAACTTTCAAAAGCCTCTGATATTGATCTGTAGCTTTTGATTTCTCTAGGTTTCAGTGTTAAAAAGTTGGAAATCAAATCTATAGGTTAGATTCCATGATTTGAAAACTTCGACAACTTTTGAAATTTTTCTCTTCAAAAGGTCTTCAATCATTCTTCAACCTAAATTTTCAATCACACCCACACGAGAGAATTTTTTTTTGGGGTGAATGGGGGTTTTCCTTGGTCAAACCCCATTTTGGTAATCAAACTTTGAATTCAAATAATGCATGAAAGAGGGAATGAAGAATGAAAAAAGCTATGTTACCACTTAACAAACCCTTGTAGAAACCTTGATAATGGAGATCTTAGGAAGTCTACAACTTGCATGAAATGGATGAATTGGATGTGGATCTTGATAGTTGAATAATGCTTTGAATGCTTGACTTGATCTTGAAACCTACATCACAATGTTAGCTCTAAAAACATGCATGATACAAGAAGACTTTGACATGATGGATAGATCATCAATGTTGCAATAAATCTTTGATATATCTGCTCTTGAATGCCTTTTATTTCTCTTGAAATTCTTGAAGAATTCTCATAAAAATCTCATAAGATTTCTAGGTGAAACTTCGTGAAATGACCTTGTATTTATAGGTATGTATCCTTAATTTCCTAAAATTCAAATATCACAAGCCAACATTGAAATATGAATTAGGAGATTTTAAAACACCACCAAAAACATAATTTAAATTTAGGTCCAAAGTTCTAGGGAGTATTGATGATTTTTTTTGCACTACACAACACAAACAAAGCACAAGTACTCTATCTCTCTTGAAAGGTAACTTTCTACAGAAAAAAATTTAGAAATAACCCCAAGGTCTCTAATGTCACATCTTGACAATGCAGGAAATAACTTAGTGATAATGTGTAATGATGGTAATCACAAAGAGAATTTATGGTCAAAAAAGACTAAAACTTATAGGTCAGTAACAAGGGTTTTGCAAAGTCTAAAGATAAAGTAAACCCTAGCTGCAACTTCCAAATTCTAAAATCTGAAATGATATGATCATCAAATTTATCAATGTAAGTGATGCTTTTATCCTAAACTAACATAGATTTTTAAAGAAATAGAAAAATATTTAAGGGGTTTGGAGGAATTTCCTAATTTTGAAAACTAAGGACAACAATAACAATGGCAGGTGTTAAGATAGATAGAATCCCAAAACCAAGCTCTGCTTAACCAAGAAAACTCTACAGTATCGTAGAACTAGTGCAATCTCCCAAGGTTGTCTTCATATCTTTAGACTGTGACATTAATACATGAAGCATGAACATACACAATTGAGCTTAAGTATATTAAAAGAGTAAGCTCAGACTAACTTTACACAACAATTTACCACCAACAAACCGTTAAAAGTATGAGCTAGAAATGTATCAAATACCTTAACACTTTATCACTATTAAAGTTGAACATAAAGTAGCAAAGCTAAAAACTAAGCTATAAGCTAAATTGAAAGATAGAATCATGCATACAATAAGAGCACACAAGGAATTCACCACACTTCAATTCCTTCCTTTATATTGCTTTAAAATTCCTTCTTGCAACAATTCATCTTTCTCTTTTCAAATGAGAGGAAGTTGCTATTTATAGTTTTTACAATTTGAACCAATGGCCAGGATTAAATTACATCCAAGGGTCCAAATTTACTACCATTTAGGGTTTACATCACATTAAATACAATTGCAATATTCCTTTTAATATAAAATTGGTTCACATGTGAACCTAGGAGAATGTGAAATATTCCTGTCCTATTTTATATTCAAGAAATATTAATTAAAATCTCGGTGTGCACTTTGATGTAATTGACTTTGTCTTCTAGTTGGAGCTACAGATATTTTCCATCTATCAAAATATTTCCAACCTCTCTTTTGCAACATATGTAATAAAATTTACTAAGGTTGGGGCAAGTTGATCATTAGATGGCAACTCAATCTTGGAAATTTTGAACACTATTTCCTTACATTATGCCATTAATTCCTCATGCAATCCTACACATGTAGCTCTTTTCTGTACCATATTTTCTTCCTTAGTAAATTCCCTGGCAGCGAAGTCCAAAAAGTTACCCTGCAAATTGTTGGCAGCTCCACTCTCAATCCAGCTTCTCCAAGCCCATTTGGCAGTAATAACATCTAAATCAACTACAAAAGAATTTTCTGCCATTAATAATTCCTATTATCAACAAGGATCACACCCTAGTTGAGTTAGACTCAACTATCTTGTGTAACATGGAAACATTCTCAAGTTGTGGGCGGCTTATAATGAGAATGAATTTGCAAAGAGGGCCGGTTCCCCTGGTAAATCACCTAAAACTACCAACTTTTCTGAGAAAAGGGATAGAAGAATAACTGAAATGAAAATCCTAAAACCTAAAGGGTGATGCACTAGAAACTTTAAAAAAGTATTCACTAATTCAACTCACAATCATCTCTCAAAAAACATTTACTCTCACAATCTCATGTGAAACATGCAATACAAAAGTCATTTGTATGAAGGCTTGAAATTAAACACAACAAACAACTTGCATTACATGAAACTTCTCCACACATATTTGCAATAATGAGACATAAAAAGGATTCAACACTTAGAATCACAATGAAACATCAAATCATTTACTACAAAATGAGACAAAAACCATGAGATAGGAATACATTGCTACTTTTATTGATCTGAAAGGAGCTTTTGTATCAAATTGTAAAAAGCTGAGTTACAAAAAGGCTTACAAAACTCTTTGAAAATGATCAAGAGAGGAAGAAGCAATAATTCAAACTTCCCAAAAACTAAGTTTTTCTCCAATATATATCTCCAATGAGTCTCCATGAGTGAATGGGAAAAAATCTTAGTTAACTGCTCACCAAAATAGAAACTCAAAGTGCCTCTTACGAGCAAAGGGAAAAAGACATGAAAATAAGGCATAGAACTGATCCAAAATGAGTGAAAATAGGTGAAACTTTCCCTCCCAAGTGGATCAACCCAAAAAGACTTAAAAACCACTAAGTTCTAACTAAAAATCAGAAATAGAAAGCTCAGTTCACTCATTCTTTCCATTTTGCACAATTGGAACTCAAGCAGAAATATAAGGTAAACTGAAAGTTTTTATGAGGACACTCAACACTTGCTTTATTTTTCATTTTAATTGACACTTATTAAAGCAATTTATAAAAACATTGCTTTAATAAAATATTACAATGCTTTTTGTAGTTTTCAGACTTAAGCAAAATAGGAGGGATAAAGACTTGAGTTTGATAATTTTGCAAAAAATAAATAGAATGTGTATACAGTTTAGACTCAACTTTTTACAAAGTATAAGATATCCACTCTAGGTATTTGATTTTCTTCAAAAATCATAAAAAATTCTGAGGCATATAGTCACATGATTTTCTTCAAAAATCGTAAAAAGACACTAAGGCATGAAAGGCTTAGGCTTGCAAAATGTGAAAAGGAAAATAATACCACAAAGGTAGTAGTTAAGGCATGAATTTTTTTAAATAATATGGAAAAAATCCACAAGGCTGACCAAATGAGGAAAGAAAAACCCTAAGAACAAAAAGAATCTCGTGGCTTTCTTTTCCATTCATTTTCATCTCTGATTTTTTGGTGAAGCTCTCTGCATGCTACCATTGAACTAGGGTTTGATGAGCTCGATCTTTCTCTATGTGTTCTCACACCTCTCTATATCTTTATTGGAGAATCTGGAGCTTGCACAAGCTTTTCTTGAAGGTTTTCATGTTGGAATTTCTATAGAAACGTATCGAGACCAAATAGGGTAAGCCTTTTCTTACTGGAAATAAAGCTATCCTTCATTATTTGTGAATAACCTGCCATGTCGAGCTCCATTTGAGTAGGAAATGACATAACCCTTTTATTCTTTCTATGTTTTCTTTCATTTCTGTGGTGGCTCAAAACATTTATTTTGTTTGTTTTCTCCACGAGAGGCCATGGCTTCTTTTGCTTGAATCTTCAGGAAATTTCATGAAGAACACTCCATTTTGAAATAAAAATATTATGCTCACACTTTGCATATTCAAGGGATTTTATTTACTAAAACTCTGGCTCAAGCCCCTACACAACTTTTTCTCTCGACCCTCGAGAAACCTCTGCATCATAAGCTGCTCCCTAACATGTTATGGTAAATATTCATTGTTTTGAGAGATCTTTCATGCTATTGTAACTACCAAGGCTGCGGTTCATTTTATTTTCTTGAAATGCTTTTTTGACTGGCATCATTTTTTGTATTCACTATAGCAGGCTGTGGACTTTGATTATTATTTTTTCCTAAAAGAAAAGAAGAGAATTTTTCCTCCATTCTAGGTTTGTCTTTCCATGGTTGTTGTCCTCTTCACATTTTAGCGACATATTTCATCATTTCCTTTGGATTTTGTAGCTATGCTTGTTCTTTAGAAAGACATTTCTCACTGTCCTATACACCTTTGCATGCCTTTATAACCCTCGATGACTGTCATGTAATTCTTAAAAAAAGAATATAACCTCTATACCCTCTTATCAACTGAAAGGCCCCATCTCTTTAGGTTCTCATTTATAAGGGATTGTTCCAGCCACTGCATCATAAACCCTCCAATTCTTAACATTGTCATTAGACTGAAATTAGGTTATGTCTTCTTGATCTACTCATTATTCTTGATTTTGTTATTCACATATCCTTTTGATAGAGGACTGTCACTTTGCATAGTGGTTGAAAACTACATACGTCATGCACTTGATTTCATTGTGATGTATAACTATCCTTAATGATTTGAGCTATTTATGATAGTGAATTCATTATTTGAAGCCAATTGAGCTATTACCATTGAATACCATTTGCAATTTTTGATAAATGAATAATACCACCACTGAGGCATTGTGCAACTATAGAAAATGCAGATTTTGATATGATTCTTCACCCTTGAAAGGCTCCACTCACTATTCTTTCATGACTTTATTACTTGCTTTGATTTGAAAGCATCAACATTTCAATGTACATTATATGGAATTTTGTATAGTGTAGTCATTTTCCAACATTTGCTCGTTGTCCTGATGAATTGCAACCCTTGTATTTTGTGCTTTGCAAATATTCCTTATGTTGTTTCAATTCTTGTCCCATCTCTGTGAGAATTGTTTGTCAACACCCCTTGATCCTTGGTGGTTGTATGCTCAAGGTATACACTTCAAATAATATAGATAGTAGAAAACATTGATGTATGACAACAATAAAAGATATAAAATCATGATGACAACACCATTCAATGAAAATAAACAATGACAACATAAAGAATTTGTATGCAAACATAACTCCTTAATGAGAAAAGGTGCACTTTTATTCTGTTCTATAGATTACTTAAGCATTTAAATGATCTCATTGCTCATTTGTGATTCCCATTTCAAAGTAGAAAGGGGGTAAACTCATTGTAACTTTGACTTGGTTGTCATGAATGGACAGTGTGCTCAGTTACCTTACAAATTGATCTTCAACAAAATATGTTGTTATTTGAAAAGCTTAATCATGTATCCTAATTAACACACACCCCTCTTAAGACTCTGGGGCAGCATGTTGGGCTCAACCCTTGTGGAAGCCCATTTTTCTCCACATGCTATGATGTTAAATGAAAACAATCCAGCAATGAAAATTTCACCTATACCTGCACATTGAACAAACATGTTCGATAAAAAAAAGTGAAGCTCAATGATCCTGTGATGTTTGATTTTTGGGCTCTCTTGGAAACATGTGATAATTCATAGCTAACTTAATGCATCTTGAATGAAAGTTATATTTCTATTGGTAGGACATATGATCATATTTTATATTTGGAGCTCTAACCAAACCTCTTCATCATTATGCAGGTTCATCTAAGATCAGGAGCA
Organism: Sequoia sempervirens; assembly: GCA_007258455.2. Lineage (NCBI taxonomy): Eukaryota > Viridiplantae > Streptophyta > Pinopsida > Cupressales > Cupressaceae > Sequoia > Sequoia sempervirens. The sequence continues at coordinate 239,737,923 of VDFB02270651.1, forward strand.
AGGAGGAGCTAAAGACAATGAAGACCAACACAAGACTCTGCCATAGGAAATGATGGACATTTTCTCCTTTCATGTGTTTTTTCTACTTTATCTTCAATTGTATAGCTTTCCTTTATGTTGCATTAGTTCAGCTACTGCCACAGCTTGTGTGGGAAATTTGAGCATTCCTTTTCTCTCAACGTATAAAACAACAACATTTATGCAATCTTGTATATATTTCCATTACAAAATGAATAAAAAACAACAATATCATGCAATTTATGTGATTCCTTCTATTGTAAAATATTGCACAATAAAACTGAACTCCATTTGAAGCTTTTATATGCAATGGTTAAGCTTTAGTAGAAATTTGTTGGAATACCTTTCACTTTTTGATGCAATCAACTGTTTCAGCTCTACCAAATTGAGCTGTAAGTGAAATTTGGTAACATTGTTGGTGATTTCTGCTGAATGCTTTCCTGCTAAGCATCTTAGACCAGTAGCATAGACTGATCCATTAGGAGTGGAGTCAAATTCTTCCCCTCCAACTCAAAAAACCATTGTAACTCAGCTACAAATACTCCAAACAGTAGCAAAAACAAACAAAAAGAAAACTACCAAGGTCTTGGTGGCTAGCAAACTGTGCAATGACACTTAGTGAAAAGAAAACATAACTAAAAGAAACGTGCAAAGCACTTATTAGCAGAAAAAACTAGTCTAACCTACTGAGGAAAGGACTACCTAAACAAAACCATTAATTGGTTCAAGAAAGTAGTTGCCCCTTCTTTGCAACTTGCAATGCTCTATCTTCTTGTGATTCAACCAAAAGAGATGGAGAAAGATCAAATATCCAAAAAACTGTTGCAACACCTTTTTGAGAAGGAAAATGTAGTCACTTACCCACCTATCTTGATCAGAGAACCAATGGTGATCAAGTGAACAAGTGGACTGGTTGTGCTTAACTTGATACCTCCTTTGATGCTCTAGATTAGTGTTTCCATGTGGTTGCTCTTTCTTTTTGGTGTCTAACGAAGCTAGATTCCTAATAGGACATCCTCTTGAAAGGGGAGAAGACAATTTAAGTGATTAGAAACAACATCACCTTCACCTTGCATGATAACTTTCCATGTTGACTCCTCCTTCTTTGTCAATGGACCATCCTCTTCCATTAGGGTAGCTAATAACTCATCAAATCTATCAACTCTTGAAAGGCTCTTAGGAATAGCTGGTCCAAGCTCAAAATCCTCATTATTACCCAAGGAGGTACACTCCAAATCAAGATTTTCTTCTTCAATGAAGGAAGGAAAATGTTCAAACCATGAGATAGCCTCCTCCAACAAAATTTCAATTGAAACAACAACCTCAAGCTCCTCCAACCAGTCAAGGTCATGCAAATCAACTTCATGAGAAGTTTCTTGATTGAGAGATTAGGCTCCCCCCATCAAAACCATATTCTTCCTCTTACTCCATGTCTGATTTTTTTGATTCAGTGGCACGAAAGGGGCTGAAAATAGCTATCTCTTCACCTTGCTGATTAGGCTGCTCCATAACTAGTGACTCATTTGGGAATATAGACACTTCCACCTCTTTCTCTTGTTGCTCAAGATAATCCTCCTCCAAAGATGCTAGCATAAAATCTAATCATGAGCAAAAAAGCTCAATTTCAGCTTGAAACAGATCCTTTTCAAGCTCTTGATCATTCAACTCAAGGCTTCTTTCATATATCCCATGGTAGCACTCATAAATCTTTGTAGACTCCACAAAAGGTTCATCTTTGCACTCCTCTTTCTGATCCAAGGCTTATTCATGACACTTACTCTCCTTAAAAAATAGTTCATCACATTCTTTGACCTCTTCTTGCTGCTCTAAAACTGTTGTAGATGAGATAAAACCCACATCTTCTTCATCATTTTCAATAAAAGAAGGTAACTCACCAAACCAAACCGTGGAGTTATCCTCTTGATTAGCCTCCTTTTAATTTCCATCCTACTGTCCTGATTGATCTTCTGAGATAAACACTGAAACATTTTCATCCTCTTGAACAAAACAAGGAAGCTCATTAGTGAAAACATTGAAAGGATCATCTGGGGAAGACTTTTGTTGTTCAATATTTTGTTGCTGTAATTGGGAACACTCCATAGTTAAATTTGATAGATTTACATTTCTAATATTTTCCTAGATGAGCAAGATATCTTGATCAATGGGTTCATCCTTGGATTCATTACGTGGGAAAACTTGGGGAGCTTCTTAGATTTCTTGCAAGGAAAAATGTTGCTTAGGGGGCTACTCTGAACTATACAAGGGTGAACCTAATTATTTTCTTCAATTTGAAAAGGATGAAGGCTTCTAAAACTTGGAATTTAAAGGAGGTTGGCTTGAGGAATTAAGGACTTTATCTTGCATAAAACATGGAATCTCAACTTTAGGAGTATTAAGAGGCTCACTTCATCTAAAACTTGGAAACTTATACTTGTGAACCTCTTCTTGAACAAGATGATCAGGAACTGTAGGAGTTGTTTGGACCTCTTTCCTTTGAAATCGAGCAAGCAAAGGCTTCATCATCTCCTCTATTGCAACTATCTCCCTTCCAAGATTCTCATTCGACTGTATTCTTCATGTCTCCAACCCTTGATCATAAAAATAGGCTTGATCAGCCAACTCCTGCTTCTGCAACATAAACTTCCTCTGCATCTTTATGTCAACCAACATCCAATCCATATGTGACAACATACCTTTAATATCACTAATCTTCATACGATCAAGACTTTGGGTCAAAACCCACGACAAATGGGAAAGCTTTTGGATCTAATTTGACACATGCTAGCAAGGGTGCTCTTGAGGCTGATTATGTGAATAATCATACTCTTTTTGGGGCTGATTTTGGGCATATGTAGGCTAATACAGAGATTGAGCGGGGGTGGGTGGGTGGTAATTATATTGAGCATGATGGTTTTCTTGAAAAACCATGGAATTAAAACCAACAAAATGATTGACCTGATATGGCTGATGAGGAGGTGGATAAGTAAAATTCTCATGATATGATGGATGATAAGACATATTTCCATGAAACATAGGCGTATTCATTCATTCAAAAGCTGGAAAACAATCAAAAATCATATTTTCTTTGAAACAAACCAACACTTGGTCATACTGAAGCCAATAGAAATGCCTTTCAGAGTCGCCAAATGTTTTTTTTTCCTTGCCTCCAAAGGTAGAGATAACTTACATACACATCAAATATTAGTGATAAATGATCAAGTTTTGGATTGTAAGAGTCCAATCTATCCCACAACGCATGCCAAACACTTTTATTAACGAGGATCACACCCTAGTTGAGTTAGACTCAACTATCTTGTGTAACATGGAAACATTCTCAAGTTGTGGGTGGCTTATAATGAGAATGAATCTCCAGAGAGGACAGGTTCCCCTAGTAAATCACTAAAACTACCAAATTTTCTGAGAAAAGGGATAGAAGGATAACTAAAATGAAAATCCTAAAACCTAAAGGGCGATGCACTGGAAACTTTAAAAACTTATTCACTAATTCAACTCACAGTCAACTCTCAAAAAATATTTACTCTCACAATCTCATGTGAAACATGCGATACAAAAGTGATCTGTATGAAGGATTGAAATTAAACACAACACACAAACTGCATTACATGAAACTTTTGCACACAAATTTGCAATAATAAGACATAAAAAGGATTCAACACTTAGAATCATAGTGAAACATCAAATCATTTACTACAAAATGAGACAAAAACCATGAGATAGGAATGCATTGTTGCTTTTATTGATTTGAAAGGAGCTTCTACATCAAACTATAAAAAGTTGAGTTACAAAAAGGCTTACAAAAATCTCTAAAAATGGTCAAGAGAGGAAGAAGCAATAATTCAAACTTCACAAAAACTAAGTTTTTCTCCAATATATATCTCCAATGAGTCTTCATGAGTGAATGGGAAAAAATCTTAGTTAACTGCTCACCAAAATAGAAACTCAAAGTGCCTCTCACGAGCAAAGGGAAAAAACCATGAAAATAGGGCATAGAACTGATCCAAAACGAGTGAAAATAGGTGGAAACTTTCCCTCCCAAGTGGATCAACCCAAAAAGACTAAAAAATCATTGAGTTCTGACTAAATATCATAAATAGAAAGCTCAGTTCACTCGTTCTTTCCATTTTGCCCAATTGCAATTCAAGCAGAAATAGAAGGTAAATTGAAAGTTTCTACGAGGAAACTCAACATTTGCTTTATTTTTCCTTTTAATTGACACTTATTAAAGCAATTTATAAAAAAATTGCTTTAATAAAGTCTTACAATGTTTTTTGCAATTTTTAGACTTAAGCAAAATAGGAGGGATAAAGACTTGAGTTTGATAACTTTAGAAGGCGTATACAGTTTAGACTCATTTTTTTTGTAAAGTATAAGATATCCACTCTTTGTATCTGATTTTCTTCAAAAATCATAAAAACTTCTAAGGCATATAGTCACATGATTTTCTTCAATTATCATAAAAAGACACTACGACATGAAAGGCTTAGGCTTGTAAAATGTGAAAAGGAAAATAATACCACAAAGGTATTAGTTAAGGCATGAATTTTTTTAAATAATGTGGAAAAAATCCACAAGGCCTACCAAATGAGGAAAGAAAAACCCTAAGAACAAAAAGAAGCCCACAGTTTTCTTGTCCATTCATTTTCATCCCTGATTTTTTGATGAAGCTCTTTGCATGCCACCATTAAACTAGGGTTTGATGAGCTCTAGCTTTCTATATGTGTTCACACACCTATCTATAGCTTTAATGGAGAATCTAAAGCTTGCATGAGCTTTTCCTGAAGGTTTTCATGGTGGAATTTTGTAGAAACATATTGAGACCAAATAGGGTAAGCCTTTTCTTGCTGGAAATAAAGCTATCCTTCATTATTTGTGAACAACTTGCCATGTCAAGCTCCATTTGAGTAGGAAATAGTAGAACCCTTATATTATTTCTATGTTTTCTTTCATTTCTATGGTGGCTCAAAACATTTATTCTATTTGTTTTCTCCATGAGAGGTTGTGGCTTCTTTTGCTAGAATCTTCAAGAAATTTCATGAAGAACACTCCATTTTGAAATAAAAATATTATGCTCACACTTTGCATATATTAGAGGGATTTTGTTTACTGAAACTCTGTCTTGAGCCCCTACACAACTTCTTCTCTCGACCCTTGAGAAACCTCTGCGTCATAAGTTGCTCCCTAACATGCTATGGTGAATTTTCATTTTTTTGAGAGATCTTTCATGTTGTTGTAACTACCAAGGCCGCGGGTCATTTTATTTTCTTGAAATGCATTTTTGACTGGCAAATTTTTTTTGTATTCACTGTAGTAGGTCGTGGACTTTGATTATTGTTTTTTCCTAAAAGAAAAGAAGAGAATTTTCCCTCCATTTTGGGTTTGTCTTTCCATGGTTGTTGTTCTCTTCACATTGGAGTGACATGTTTCATCATTTCCTTTAGATTATGTAGCTATGCTTTCTCTTTAGAAAGACATTTCTCACTATCCTATACACATTTGCATGCCTTTATAACCCTTGGTTATTGTCATGTAATTCTTAAAAAAAGATTATAACCTCTATACCCTCCTGTCAACTAAAAGGTACCATCTCTTTAGGTTCTCATTTATAAGGGATTGTTCTAGTTGTTGCATCATCAACCCTCCAATTCTTAGCATTGTCATTAGATTGAAATGAGTTTATGTCTTCAATCTACTCATTATTCTTGATTTGGTTGTTCACATATCCTTTTGACAAAGGATTGCCACTTTGCATAGTGGCTGAAAACTACATATGCAATGCACTTGATTTCACTGTGATGCATCACTATCCTCAATGATTTGAGCTATTTTATGATAGTGAATTCATTATTTGAAGCCAATTGAGCTACCACCATTGAATACCATTTGCAATTTTTGATAAATGAGTAATACCACCGCTGAGGCATTGTGCAACTATAGAAAATGTAGATTTTGATATGATTCTTCACCCTTGAAAGGCTCCACTCACTATTATTTCATGACTTTATTACTTTCTTTGACTTGAAAGCATCAACATTTCAATGTACATTATATGGAATTATGTATAGTGTAGTTATTTTCCAACATTTGCTCACTATCCTAATGAATTGCAACTCTTTTATTCTTTGCTTTGTAAATGTTCCTTATGTTGTTTTAATTGTTGCCCCATCTCTGTGAGCATTGTTTTTCAACTCCCCTTGATCCTTGGTGGATGTATCCTCAGGATATGCACTTCAAATAATATAGACATCAGAAAACATTGATGCATGACAACAATAAAAGATATAAAATCATGATGACAACACCATTCAATGAAAATAAACAATGACAACATAAATAATTTGTATGCGAATAGAACTCCTTAATGAGAAAAGGTGCACTTATATTTTGTTCTGTAGATTACTTAAGCATTTAAATGAGCTCATTGCTCATTTGTGATTCCCATTTCAAAGTAGAAAGGGGGTAACTTCACTACACCTTTGACTTGGCTGTCATGAATGGACAATGTGCTCAGTTACCTTACAAATTGATCTTCAATAAAATATGTTATTATTTGAAAAGCTTAATCATGTATCCTATTTATCACACACCCCTCTTAAGACTCTAGAGTAGTATGTTGGGCTCAAACCTTGTGGGATCCCATTTTGCTCCACATGCTATGATGTTAAATGAAAATTGTTTGTATATAAAATGTATCATGAATAAGCAAATCAAAACTCATACAACACACCAATGAAACATTATATAAGGGAATTCAAATGATAATAAAATTGAAACAAACAATTCCCCAATGGTGTCTCATTGTTCTCTATCTCCAAGGATTCTTTAAGTCATTTTTCTCTTAGATTGTTTGTGCACATGAGTTTCCAAATGACAACTTGAAGAATGAGAGATGTTGGAAATGCAAGAAAGATTTCCTACATTACATGATTGCTAAAATAGTTGTAGATTTATATGCAAAGATAATGATGTTGATATGATGCTGCTAATGAAAATGATATAATGACAATAATTAAGATGCTTCTAATGGTAATGCCATGATTAAACTACTTGATGCTAAAATGCAAATACTAGAATGATAATGCTAAGATGATAATACTAACTGAAATTTTGCAGAGTGTAATTATGCTCAACTCTCTCTATATGATTTTGTTGTAAATGAAGGTCTACTTATAGATTTTCCAAGGCATGAGCCTAGGTGGCAGAAATCAACAATCTAGGTTTAATCTAGCGAATGGAAAGTTGAAGACGAAGAGTTTAGAGAGAAAAGGAGAGCGTGTTCCCTTTAGAAGAACAAATTGCCAAGTGTGAAGAGGAATAAAATGTAGATGAAGGCCAAGTGTCCCAAATTGGTTAAAATTTGTTGAGGATAAATGCCAAATTAAATATTAGACATATTTAATTTCTTGAGACACATGATGAGGTGGAAGGTGAAAGAAGTTAGTAGAAATGTGCTCAAATTTGAATTAAAATTTCAAATTTAATGAGAGGAGGTTAATTAAATAAAACAAACTAATTAAATTTGTTCATTTAATTAAGATATGAATAAAATGATTTAGAATGGGAAAAATTAAAGAAAATGAACTATATAAATAAAATTTTCAATTTATTTATAAGTAGAAGAATTAAATATTTATTAATTAAATAACTTGTATTTAATTAATTCCTCCAGAAAAAAATTGAGTGTATATATTTGGCCCCTCTTTGAAGTGATGTGTTTGCAACACATTGTTTCAAAGAAAAATTTGTTGATAGTGTTGATAAAAAAAGTTGATACGCCCCAGATGCTAATTTTCAAGTGATGATGCATGTATGCCCCCTCGGGAGATAAATCGGGAAATTTTTTGATTTGTTAGGAATTTTTTGAATTTTTTTATGATTTGTTTGATTATTGTCAAATTTTATGATGTTAAGATGATTTATTTCCCGATAAAGAATATTGATCCTTCCAATTGATTAATGGATGCCCCTTTTGAAAATAAAAACAATCCCACTTAAATACCCTCCATTTACCCCCTTTAAATGGTAAAAAGGTGAAAGGGAGCTCATTTTAATTCATTTGCAATTGGAGATTGAGTTGATTGAGTGATTTGAGGAAAATAGTGATCCCATACCACACCCATCGATTCAAGTGAGTTCGACGACACAACCACCCTACCGTGTATAGACCTCCAATACGTACCCTGAGAAACCACTTTTGAAATTTGAATTTGTTTTTGGCGTGTTTTTCATGTTTTTGAATTCTATGATTAGTGCTCTAGCGAATATGAGACCCGATTTAGCGCATAGGATTCATGTTGTAGCGCATCAATAGATTTAGCGCATTTGTGTCCTGATTTAGCGCATATGTGGAATTTTGTGGTGCATATAGAATTTTAGTGCATTTAGGTCGTGAAATGGCACATATGATGACCATTTTAGCGCATTCATGGTTTTAGCACTTTTGTGCTCCATTTTGGTGCATTTATGGAATTTTGTAGCGCATCCATTTTTCCAACGCATAGATGCACTGTTTTGGCGCATTGACACTAGAATTGATAAAATGTTATTTTTCTCCTTGTTTTTGATGTTTGATGATCGTTTTAGCCGTTGTTTTGATAATGTTTGATAGGATAAATGATGATTGATCTCATGATAGGATAGATGATGATTGAACTCATGATAAATGAGAGTCAATGATAGACACTACAAGATTTGATCAAAATATCACTAGAGCGGATTAGGTTGACTGATAGATTGATTGATAAAATGTTGATTTGTGATACGTTATGATGATAGGACTTACGGGTTCTTCAGTCTCAAGAGTGCTACCCAAAGAATTGGGATATAATTCCACATTTGGTGCAAGTGGATTTGGATGTGATTGGGTGATGTCGTTTATCATCCTTGCTTGATGTGCCCCAGTATAGGATAAACAGGGGACTATTGACCACATTAGCCAAGAGATGGCATAGTGACCACAACACATTCCATTTGGTGACCAGTGAGATGACAGTTACTCTAGAGGATGCATATCAAATATTGGGGATTCCTGTGGTTGGAGAGTTAGTCATTTATGATCACACAGAGCAGGGAGATACTGAGGCACTAAGGAGGATCTTTGTTGATGATGGGATTAGCGGGTATGAGATCCTGTGGCAGGATATGGTTGATTCATATGAGCCATTACCATTTGTTTTAGCTGGATTTGTTGGAGGTTTCCTATGTCCCGATCGTAGGTCGAAGGGACTGTTAGTTGGATGGGGTAGGATACTAGAGAGTATGACCACTCAGGGGATCCGATATGCATGGGGGTCCTGTATATTAGCACATTTATATCACAATCTGCATTAGGTGGTGTATCTTAGAGTGACGAGTTTATCAGCTGGAGTGGCATTGCTTCAGATTTAGGCTTGGGAGCATATAGTTGTGACTCATCCTGTAGTGGAGAGAGATCGTCCAGTTGGAAGACCTTATGTCTTCAGGTATGTAGGTGGTATTGTCCAGCACAAGCTAGGAAAATTAGAGTATTGGCGGTGAGTTCTTGATGATTTGGAGACTGTCACATGGCGACCATACCTAGATTGTGAGCAGTGGCCTGGGGATGATCTTCAGATGCTATATGTTTGCATGTCGAGGTATTTGATTCGATAGAATCGGTTTGTTATTGAGAAATTTATGCTTATGAGGGTGCTTCATCAGTATGGCAGAGTTCAGGGGATGCCCCAAGGAGTTGCATTATACACTCAGAGACAACAAGATATTCCATAGTGGGGGCCCACCCTATCCTATGATGCAGCCTATGAGGAGTATTTTGGATTACAGGCACAGGTATGGGATTATTGTCCAGAGATCTTGGTTGGTGTGATGATAGATGAGTATGCTCAATATTTCTACACACGTTGTACCAAGGATATCGAGTCCTGATGAGCTAGTACCAGCCTTCCATGATGATGAGAGAGAACCACCACATACATCGAGACATAGGAGGGATGGGGGAGATGGTGATGAGTAGGAGGGACATGGAAGGAATGGAGGGGGTGATGGTGATGGAGGAGATGTAGGTGGTGGCCAAATACTAGATTTTAGGGTACCTTAGAGGAGATCTATGGTTTCCTCAGGACAACAGTAGATAGGGCCATCTTAGGTTCAGATTTGTGTGCCTTCGCATCAGTAGCAGGCATAGATAGATGCTCTATAGTTACAGCTAGAGGGTTTATGGGGGCAGTTAGCATAGGCACAAGCGCAGATTGCCACTCTGACAGTAGAGAGAGATGAGACTAGATAGATATATTTGCATGTAGAGGCTTTAGCTAAGAGATTATAGAGAGTGTTTGAGGGTACTATTGCAGGAGATATGCTTAGAGAGGTTCAACATTTGGCTCGAGAGGTAGAGTACTACAGATTACAGTATTATCAAGTGGTTCCTGTAGAGAGGTGTGCCCCTAGTTATGCATAGTCTGTCAATGCTAGATCAAGTTGGAGTTAGTCATGAACTACAAGCAGGGGTGTGACTGGGCCACCTCCCAAAGATCCATTAGGAAAAGATCCCGATACAAGTCCATCTGGTGATGTAGCAATAGGAACAACAAGGCTTACATTGTCTAGAGGGAGCAACACATAGCTTTTTTGTTCACATTTGATGTATTGACACTTGATGTATTCACTGATTCATTCGAGAACTTTATGATTTATTGCCATTTTGTTGATGTATCTCTCCACATTTTGTGATATCATTGTACACTTGACATTGATTATTTTGAGATTATATGAGATGCAATGGAGACTATTGATCTACATGTTGTCTACATGTTTTTATGATGGATGCTTATGATGAATACATTTAATTTTTATTCTATATGCTATGTGATGTTTATGTGATTATGCTATGGTTATGTATGTATGCAATAATGAAATGATGAGGCATGGATTATGATTTTATATGCTTTATGGATAATGCTTTATAATGTATGAGATGGATTTGATCATGCAGATAAGATGTAATGCACTTTATTTTTTGTATTTTTCCAATGCAAATATATGATCTAATGCTTGGATGGATGACCGATGTATGTATGATATGATAATGATTATGCAACTACATGTGAATGATCATTTTTTGTTAATGTCAAATGTACTCAATCCTTTAATGAGAGATAAAATCATTTTGAAATTTTCCAGCCTTGGAAAACCTAAAATGCCTATGCAGAAACTAATATGGATGCAATCTATCTTAACCATGCAAATCTAAATATGCAATGTTGTCATCATGTTAGCCAATTTGTTGTGCTTGTTATCATCATTGAGCTTTTAATATGTTGAAAGTTAGTACAAACATTGATGGTATAATTAAACCATGATGACCTAAGTACAACTTCCATTGATTTTTGATATTGCAAGGTAATACAAGCATCTAGGCATAATTGAACCGAGATGACCTGAGTATAACTTGTGTAAAACAAACAAGAGTTAATCCTTTTCCTATGCAAATATGGAATGCCATCAATGATACTTTATAGAGCATGTCTCGTGACAAATTTACATAGTAGTAATGATCAACTCACAGACAACAAACAAAGAAAAATCATGCTCCATCATAGCTTCTCTAGTTCATGACATCCTTGAGTTGCTTCGGAGAAATGATAACAAAAACAAGATACAATAGTTGAACATTCATGCCAAAGTGATTAAACCATGATTCAGAAGAACATCATCTAGTTAGATTTGTTTTGACCGATCTTGCTATTGATTTGGATGGTTGGTTTTCTAAAAATTGTGATTGATGTTCAATGTTGAGTTTCATTGTGATCATTATGTTTGCTGCATTGTCTTACTATTGTTTGTCTGTTGTTTTAAGCTCACAACAGGTTGCCCCTAGTGAGTTCAAGATTTTTCCCCCAGTGAGAACCAACCATTTAGTATGAATATGCACAATGATCGCCAAGCCAAGATGAGACATGACTGCAATGCCCAGATATGTACATGAGGTTCATATGATGAACATACATAATGATGGAAAAAAGTGGACGATCGACACATGTTCTAATAGATGGAAAACAATCTATCACAAATAGTGCCTGTTGCCAGGTTTTCACTACTTGTTTTTATTGTACTTTTTCTGATTTTATTATTTTTTTCATTTTCTCATTTTTCACTTTTTTTTGTATTTTTCCCTTTTTTTCTTTTTTTGTATTTTTTCTCTTTTTTACTTTTTGGATTTTCTTTTACTTTTTTTGATTTTCTCTTTTTTTCCTTTGTTTGGATTTTCTCTTTTTGTTTTTTTGGATTTTTTCCTTTTTGAACCATGCTCTGGATGAGTCATGTATAATTTTTTTGAGATGAATGTTGTTGATAGGTTCTTCAAATAGGGGTGTAGATAACTAATATGCTCTGATACAATGACAAAAGGACCTAGCCAATTAGGTTCAAGTTTTCCCTTCTTTTTTCTTGTGTGATTGTGAGGATTCTCTTTTAGTACCAAAGTGCCAACCCAAAATGTTCTTGGTCTTACCTTTTGGTTATAGCTCCTTGAAATTATTTGTTGATAAGCTTTCAGATGATCAACAACATGCTGATGACGTTCATTTAACAATTCCAACTCCTGTAGTCTAGATATTCGATAGTCTTCCTCTAAATTATTACTTTCAATGATACCCAAGTGAAGGTAACTCAACCTCAATAGGTAAGATGGATTCTGATCCATACACAAGGGAATATGGTGTGGCTCCTATAGGGGTGCGAATGCTAGTATGGTATGCCAACAAGGTAGGGTTTAGTTGAACATGCCAATCACGTCCAACATCATTGACAGTTTTCTTTAGGATTTTCAAAATGGTCTTATTTGAGGCTTCTACTTGGCCATTCCCTTGAGGGTAATAGGGTGTGTAAAAGTGGTGTTGGATATGGAATTTTTCACAAATTTCTTGTACATCTTGGTTTTTGAAGGGTCTACCATTTTCAGTGACAATGGATCTAGGGATGTCGTATCGACAGACAATGTAGTTTAGGATGAAAGAGGCAATTTGTTTACTAGTGATCATGGTTAATGGGATGACTTCAATCCACTTTGTGAAATACTCTATGGCTGTGATTATGAATTTATGTCCATTAGAGGAAGATTGATGAATCTAACCCATAAGATCAAGTCCCCATTGACAGAAAGGCCAAGTTGTTGTGAATGGTTGCAGCTCCTGCACCGTTGCATGTATGGGATTTCCATGGATTTGACACTTCTTGCACTTCTTAACAAATTGAAAATATTCTTTCTCCATGTTTGGACAATAATATCCCAAGCATAGGAGTTTCTTAGCTAGAGTAATACCACTTGAATGAGTGCCACAAATACCTTCATGAACTTCTCGTAAGGCAATTTCAGATTTGTCACATTCAAGACATCGGAGGAGAGTACCATCGAAACCTCGTCGATAAAGTGTATCATCTATCAGGGTATGTCGGGCTACTTGATGGATAAAGTTGCATTTTTGGTTTCGAGATAGATTAGGTGGAAGGGTATTGTCTCTCAGATAGGTATAAATCTTCCCATATATTGAAGAATCAACCTCAACTAGATGGTACGTGACTTGGGATTCAAGATTGTCATAAGCGGGATTAAACAATTGTTCCACCATGAATTCATAATGACTTCATTTTTTTGGTATTTGTAAAAGAGAGGCAATGGTTTCCATGACATCTGCAAATTTGTTGTCTAATCTTGGAATTTATTCAAACTTTATCTCAACAAAGTATTTCTTGAAGCCATCTACCATTCTCTTGTATGGCATCAGCTTGTCATCTTTTTTCTGATAATCATCATTAACCTAATTGATGACTAATTGAGAATCTCTATAAACCTATAATTCTGTGATTTTCCATTCCACTACTACCTTGATACCAATGATTAGTGCTTCATATTCTATCATGTTACTTGTGTAGGGGAACATCAACCTGCAATATTTTTGGATAGTGTTTCCTTGAGGAGTAACAAATAGGATTCTAGCACTCGATCCATGTTGATTTTAAGACCCATCAAAGTATAATATCCAATGTTGTGTTGTCATTGTGAGGATATCTACATCTAGAAATTCAATGTGCATAGGATGGTCATCTTGCAATGGTGCTTCAACTAACTGATCTGTTATTACTTGGCCCTTGATTGCTCTTCTATCCACATATTGAATGCCAAATTCACTCAATATCATCACCCACTTTTCTAATCTTCATGTTAGAGTGGCTTTGTTGAGTAGATATTTTAATAGATCTATCTTGGCTATTAGTTTGATAACATATAGTGTCGTAATTGTTGAGTAGCAAACACCATTGCCAAAAAAGCTTTTTCAATGAATGTATAGTTAAGTTCATATCCACTCAATGTTATGTTGATGTAGTAGATGGCCCTTTCTTTTCCTATAGAGTCTTCTTGTGCTAGCAGAGCTCCCAAAGATACCTCAGTAGTTGCTATGTAGAGTAGAAGTGGTTTTCCCTCTATTGGTGGTACTAATATAGGTGGATTCATCAGGTATTGTTTCAATTGATTAAAGGAAACTTCATATCTTTCATCCCATCTGAAAGAAACATTCTTGTGCAAAAAATGAGTAAAAGGATGACTTTTTTCTGCAAGTTGCGCAATGAATCTTCTAATGGATTGGAATATTCCTTGTAGAGATCTTAGTTGGCTAATGTTCTTAGGAGGTGGCATTTCCATGATTGCTTTAACTTTTGCTAGATCTACTTCAATTCCTTTAGCTGAGACTATGTATCCTAAGAGTTTTGTTGATGTTACTATGAATACACACTTCTATGGATTTAAGCACACATTGAACTTTTCCAATCGAGTAAATATTTTATCCAAGATTTCTAGATGTCCTTCCCTGGTGAATGATTTTGCTAACAGGTCATCCACATAGTCCTCCATGAATGTGTGCATCATGTCATGAAATATTGTTGTCATTGCACGCTGATAGGTGGCTCCAACATTCTTTAATCCAAAAGGCATGACATTCCAACAAAATTTACCCCATGGGCATGTGAAATTTGTTTTGTCTTGATCTTTTGGTGTAATTTTGATTTGGTTATAGCTTGAATTTGTCCATGAGTGATAACATAACATGTTCTACTGTTAAATCCATAATGATGTCTATATTGGGTAAAGGAAAGTCATCCTTTGGACAAGCTTTGTTAAGATCCCTAAAATTTGTGTATATTTTGATGTTGTTGTCTGGTTTGGAGATTGGTTCAATGTTTGAAATCCATTCTGCATAGTCGATTGGTTGGATGAACCCCACATCTAGTAATTTTTTAAATTCTACTTTTACTAGTAGGGCGATGCGTGGATGCATTTTTCTCAATTTTTTCTTTACAGGCTTCACTCCAAGTGCTATGGATAAATGATGCATTATTATATCTAAATCTATTCCTGGCATGTCAACATAGGACCAAGCAAAATTTATTTTCTTTCTTCAAATAATTTGGTGAAATTTGGCTTTTCTTGCTCTGTCATTGATGCCGCTAGGTGTAAGGTCTTTACTATTTCTACAGTACCAATATTTATGGATTGTGTAGGATCAACCAATACTAAAGATATTTCTTGATAATTCTCAGGAAGAGTGTCAAATCTCTCATCCTTTAGTGCCTCAGAGAGGTTTTCACCATTGGATATGCTCTTTCTTTTTACTTTTTCATGATCTAATATTGCCATTTCATGGTTTTCACCATTAGATCAATTTTTTTGTATTCTTTATTTTATAGCTAAGAGATTTGGAACTCCCCTTGTTTGAAGCTTCGTTATGAAATTCATTGGTGGAACTTGTTTCAGAATTTTTAGAACAAAGGAAATTGACAATGGCATCATCATTTGAAAAGATAGGGATATCAAGCAGCTCGGTTTATTCCCAGTCAATGAGTTCAGGATGTACCAAAGGTAAGGAATCATCGGATTGTTCAAGGTCAAAGGTAGTGAGGGTCATGATGGAGATTTTTTCAAGGTTTTTGATAGAAATTTCAAGGTCTATAATTTTACTCTCCTCTGAATGATCTATCTTGGTCGATGTCTAATCGTCCTCACTAGATTCATTGATATGTAGTGATCCAAATTCAAGTGGTCTAGACCTTGAACTTTGTCCCTCCATATGTATGGGTGCATACCTCTTTATCACATCAATTTATTTGTCTTCAAAAGATTCTTCAGATAGTGAATCCCATTCATATTTGAGTCTATTTCAGAACTAGCTTACAATTGGAGGATTCACTAACAAATTTGCTGAGTGGTTTCTTGTTTTGTCTCTTCTTTGTATCCTAGTCCTGTCTTGTCTTTTGCATCGATTGTGATAGGCTGAATTGGTTCCACAATACCTTCTTTTTTTTTTCCAAGAGGACCTTTTCCTTCATATCCCATCTTTTCTAAGATTGAGAACCCTTTACCATATTGCTCTGTTTTATGCTGGAAGTTGCTGCTTGGGATTGCTCTTCATCTTTGTAAATCCAATTTAGAATGTCTTTGTCCTCAGATTCATCAACTAGAGTACCTGCTTTTACAAATTTACCATCAAAGATTGTGATGGGTTGTGAAGATTGTTGTCTAGATGTTGAGGGTTGTCCATATGTTTCTAGAGAAGGTAGTAGCTATGAGAGACATAAGGACTACTCAAAAGAATACTCACCCATGCCTTTATCTTTCAATTGAATCTTTTTCTCAAACTGTTTTGACAAAGAATTGAGTTGGCCTTCATTACTTGAGGAAATAGAATCACCGATGCCTTTATCCTTCAACTGAACCTTTTTCTCAAACTAATTTGACAAAGAATTGAGTTGTCCTTCATTACCTAAGGAAATAGAATTACCAATTCCTTTATCCTTCGACTGAACCTTTTTCTCAAACTGATTTGACAAAGAATTGAGTTGTCCATCATTACTTGATGAAGTAGAAGTGTGAGCTTCTCTGTTGTGTGGTACAAAAACATATTGAACTGTCTTGAGAGTGCTGCAGTATTGGGGATTATTAGAATTTGCTGAAATTATGATCTCTTGTCCATTGTAAGGGAATTTCAACCATCGATGGTATGTTGATGGCATTGCTTGCATTTCATGGATCCAAGGTCGACCCAAGAGTATGTTATAAGTCAAATCTTTGTCTAAAACTTGGAAAATTATATCCTTTTGAACTGGTGCCACTTGAATTGGAAATACAATTAGTCCTTGAGAGGATCTTTCTTCATCATCATAAGCTTTTATAGTGATCTTTCTTCTGGAATCTATAGCATTTTATGAAAATCCCAATGCACAGATAAGGTTTAAGGTGCATATATTTGGACCAACTCCTCCATCTATTAAAACATGTTTGACCTGATGTTTTGGATTATAACCTCAATATGGAGTGGAGAGTTGTGTGGATGAGTCAGGGATCCATCATCATTTTCAAAGAAGGATAAACAATGGAGTGTAGTCAAATGTCCCACCATGGCTTGGAATTGACAAACTTCCAAATTAGTTGGTATTGTGGTGTCCACTAGAGCTTTTTCCATAATATCCTTGTCGGTTGGTGAAATTTTAAGTTGCAGTATGCATATCTGTGTTGGGATCTTTTGGAATTGGTCTATGGTATTGTATTGATTTGAAGGGGAAGTAGGTGTTTTAGATGTATTTCCTTTCAATACAAACTTGGACTGCGCTCTTGTGGTCACATTTACTAGCAGATTGTCTTGTTTATTGTGGATTTTGATGACATTGATTTGGTTATCAACTATAGAAATGTCTTGTTTATGCTTGATTTTGATGTCATTGACTTGATTATTAGTTGCAACAATGTCTTGTTTATCATTGATTTTGATGAGTTTGATTTGGTTATCAGCTGTAGTAAGGTCTTATTTATCCTTGATTTTCATGTCATTGATTTGATTATCAGCTACAACAATTTGAAGGATTGTAGTATCATAGACATAATTCACATTCTTCCCTTTGCTTGTCAAAGAGGATTCTCCTTTTTCATGGTTGGGTAGAGGGTTTTTAAATGCTCCATGATCAACATTTTTTTGAGGTCCTTCTATTGGTATTTCACGTCTGTCTATCAAGTCTTGCACCAAATGTTTTAGTTGCATACAACATTTGTTTTATGAACTTTGTTTCTATGAAATTCACAATAATATGCATCGTTCCACCATGATGGTTTGACTCTTGGTTCAAAATCTCATGCCTCTAGTAATGTTATAAGTTTGTTTGCAAGAAGTTATTTTAATGTTGATTCAAGTGATTTTCCAAAAGGTGTAAACTTCCTTTGTTGTGGTGGTGGAGCTGGTTTAGATTCACTACTATTTTGGTTGTTGTTTTGATTGTTTATGGGTGTAATACTTGATAAATTGAAGATTGATTTTGTGTTATGCATATCAGCTGCACCATCATTACCAACAGTCTTATTTCTTGTCTAGAATTTATATTTTTCATTGTTGTTATGATGATTGGAAGAGTTATTAGAGTTTGTTCCTTCATTGTAGATTTTCAATACTCCTCTTTTAACCAAGGCTTCCTCAATCTTAAGTCCCTTTTCAAACATCTTTTCAAAGCTAGGTGGACATTGTAATTGGAGTCTATAACTCATCTCACTGTTGAGATTGTCAATGAAGATTTCCATTTTTTCTTTCTCAGGTATAGGATGGGAATATCTAGCAAATAATCATCTCCATCTTTGTAAAAATGTAAGAAATGACTCACCATTTTTCTATTTCTTTTACAAAGATCTTTCATGGTTATTTCATGTTGAATGTTGTATGAATATTGGGTGATAAATTTGTTTACCAGCTCCTCGAATGATCTAATACCTAGTGGGAGTTTTGGAAACCATTTCGTGCATTGACCACCCAAACTTCATGGAAATAATCTCATTAGATAGGTCTCTTCATGTGCAAATTCCAAACTCATGGTATAAAATTCTCTTACATGATCTTGAGGATCGGTTTTTCCATTGCATTTGTCATATTTTGGAAGATCATGGTTTGGTGGAAAAGGTATCATATTCAGATTTCTGTCAAATGGATAAGGACAAATGTCTTGCAGCAAATATCTCTTGGTTGTTCCCCTTTTCATTTATTGGATTTGCTGTTGAATATTTTACATTTGTTGAGTTAAGGCATTCATTGGATCTATGATTTGTGAATCGACTTTTGTTTTCTTGGGAGCTCCCTTCAATTGGTTAACATCAAAATCATTGGGTAGTTTTACACCTTGATTTTCCAGCATCAAAAAGTATTTCTCTCCATCTTTTTCTAAAATTTTCTCCACAAACTTGTGAAATTTAGGGTCTTGTTAAGCTTGTTGAATGTCCTCATCAGTTATCTCAACTATTTTAGGTTGGTGAAATCTATGAAAAGGATGTTCTTCTCCTTCTGCCATGATGGTTTGAGTTACTCTTTCTTTTTCTCTAAGGTTTTGTTTTTGGGCTCTTGTTAAAACAGGCATGCAAGTGATAGAGTTTTACTATACTTTTATCTTTTTTTTGGGAGTGTCAATGAGATACCTAAGTCAAATAGGATGATGGATCCTATTGATGAGACTAGGTTAAAAATTTGATGTAGAGCATTTGTTTCATGATGAAGGATGATAGATCATGATGGTGAAATTTAGATAACAATCAAAGATGAGATTGATGATTTGGCACTTTAAAGTGTTTTATCCAAGTTTAGTTAAAGGGATTTCACTTGCAAAATCCAATTTCTTCAAGTTTAAAACAATGATGTACTGAGGAATGATCTCTGCTATGAAAAGGATCCCTAAATATAATTCTAATTTTCAAACATAAGTTCAATTTAGCTCTCTGTTTGAGTATCAGGTGAATGCACCAAAACAAGAAGTATATGCACTGAAAGATGGGGTAAATGCATTAAAACAAAGCCTAGATGCACTAGAATTTCACTTAAATGCACCAGAATAGGAAGCTGATGCGCTGAAAGATGTGGCAAATGTACCAAAACTGAAAGCTTATGCATTGAAAGATGTGGAAAATGCGTTGGAACAAAAATCTTATGCACTGAAAGATGTGGAAAATGTGCTAGAACAAACCCTATATGCACTAGAATATGAACTCAATGCGTTGAAATAGGAATTTTATGCGCTAAACTGGAAATGTCACCACTTTTTGAAAGTTTGTTTGGTTTTTCTTTTGTTTCTAATGTCAAGGGTCATTAATAACATCACAACCCACATCTTAGAATTACATTAGCTCACACAATCATGCACTCCCTAGAGGGGGCCCGTGTTTTTTCCTTTTTCAGGTCTTAACCAAAAGTCAATTTCTTCACTTTTGGCCAGTAATCCCTAGTAGTTATATGGTGAGTATCTTGGGGGTAGATTCTTCCCTCCCATTGCACTGTCAATATTATAATGTTCGAGAATTGACTTAGCTGGCTACTACACTTAAAGTTTTTAGTAAGGGTTTTCGTTTGGTGTGGAAAAATGATAAACTCCCTCAAGAGACCTCCCAACCTTTAGAACAAAGGCTTTGGGGATGGTTATCAATGCACACTACCGTTGAATGTGATTTTCATCACGATTCACGTTTGATTATAGTGGGTTGGAATACTTGGCTTTAGTTGTTCCCACTTAGGTTGTTCTCGTAGGGTGAGTACTTTTTCCCACTACGATAGGCCTTCTAAAGGTGCTATTGCAATAAAATGAAAGAGTGAGTCTATCATTTTGGTCACCCAGTAAAGGGGAGAGCATAGGCCTATCACTTTACAAACACAACATACATGGTGTTTATTAACATTGAAATTAAACTAGATGCCTAATTTAATCAAAGGAAAATAACTCCAACCCTTGCAAACATCATTAGTAGTCTCAGAAATATGTCTTTGACAATGTATAAAGCACTTGCAGAATAGAAAGATATAGATCAGTCTCCAAAATTTTAAATTTCTACAAATAAAGGTATATGCACTAAAACAGAGAGCATATGCCCTAAAAGATTTAGTATATGCACTATTAAACAGACTAAATGCTCTATTCGAGAAAGTAGAAAAGGAAACCAAAATCCTGTATATGCACTGAAAGAGCAGGTAGATGTGCTGAAAGAGCGGTTAGATGCACTATAACAAATCTTGGATGCACCGAAAGTCACCACCTATGTGCTAAAAAAGGCTTCTGGTGCGCTACATTGAAATCCATGAACGAACCTATTGACGAAAACTTGCTAGAAAATGTTAAAAATGGGGCTAAGCCCCACAGTGGGCGCAAATTTATGTGGAGATATAAAATGTATCATGAATAAGCAAATCAAAACTTATACAACACACCAATGAAACATTATATCAAGGAATTCAAATGATAATCAAATTGAAACAAACAATTCCCCAATGGCGTCTCATTGTCCTCTATCTCCAAGGATTCTTTAAGTCATTTTTCTCTTAGATTGTTCGTGCACATGACTTTCCAAATGACAACCTGAAGAATGAGAGATGTTGGAAATGCAAGAAATATTTCCTACATTACATGATTGCTAAACTAGTTGTAGATTGATATGCAAAGATAATGATGCTACTAATGGAAATGATATAATGAAACTACAGTAATTAAGATGTTTCTAATGGTAATGCCATGATTAAACTACTTGATGCTAAAATGCAAATACTAGAATGACAATGCTAAGATGATAATGCTAACTGAAATTCTGCAGAGTGTAATTATGCTCAGCTCTCTCTATATGCTTTTGTTGTAAATGAGGGTCTACTTATAGATTTTCTAAGGCATGAGCCTAGGTGTTAAAAATCAACAGTCTAGATTTAATCTGGAGAATGGATGGTTGAAGACGAAGAGGTTAGAGAGAAAAGGGGAGTGTGTTCCCTTTAGAAGAACAAACTGCCAAGTGTGAAGAGGAATAAAATGAAGATGAAGGCCAAGTGTCCCAAATTGGTTAAAATTTGTTGAGGATAAATGCCAAATTAAATATTAGACATATTTAATTTCTTGAGACACATGATGAGGTGGAAGGTGAAAGAAGTTAGTAGAAATGTGCTCAAATTCGAATTAAAAATTCAAATTTAATGAGAGGAGATTAATTAAATAAAACAAACTAATTAAATTTGTTCATTTAATTAAGATATGAAGAAAATGATTTAGAATAGGAAGAATTAAAAAAAATGAACTATATAAATAATTTTTAAAATTTATTTATAAGTAGAAGAATTAAAGATTTATTAATTAAATAACTTGTATTTAATTAATTCCTCCATACCAAATTTGAGTGTATACAAAAACAATCTAGCAATGAAAATTTCACCTATACTTGCACAGTGAATAAACATGTTAGATAAAAAATAGTGAAGCTCAATGCTCCTGTGATGTTTGATTTTCAAGCTCTCTTGGAAACATGTGATAATTGATAGCTGACTTAATGCATCTGAATGAAAGTTATATTTCTGTTAGTAGGACATATGATTAGAATTTATATCCGGAGCTCTAAGAAAACCTCTTCATCATAATGCATGTTCATCTAAGATCAGGAGCAAGGAGGAGCTAAAGACAATAAAGACCAACACGAGACTCTACCACAGGAAATGATGGATATATTCTTCTTTCATGTGTTTTTTCTACCTTATCTTTAGTTGTATAGCTTTTCTTTATGTTGCATTAGTTCAGCTACTCCCATGGCTTGTGTGGTAAATTTGAGCATTCCTTTTCTCTCAACGTATAAAACAAAAATATTTATGCAATCTTGTGTATATTTCCATTACAAAATGAATAAAAAATAGAAATATCATGCAATTTTTGTGATTCCTTCTATTGTAAAACATTGCATAATAAAACTGAACCCCATATGAAGCTTTGATATGTAATGGTTAAGCTTTAGCAGATTTTTTTTGGAATACCTTTCAATTTTTGATGCAATCAACTATTTCAGCTCTACCAAATTGAGTTGTAAGTGACATTTGGTAACAATTTCAAAACTTCATCACATTTGTCCAAATTCTTAGTAACTTGAGCCTCTAAATTTTGTAAATCTTCTAGTGCCTTGATTAATACATCCCTCCAAAAGTTGATTGCAAAGCTCCATGTTTCAGGATATTCCAACTGCTCCTTGTAAGAATTTTCTCCCATAGCAACACGTCTTCAGAAAATCTCTTGATAACATGGAGTTTCAGGCACATGACATTATAATATCTAGGGAACACTTTGCAATTCTCAATTTCCTTTTCTATTTATTTCTTCAAAATCAAGAAATGGTTGTGTATGTTCACACCAACACGTATAGGTTTGTCTCTGACAGTGATCACCTGACCTATCTAGTCTTTAGTGGACTTAGTCCAGCTCTTCATTTTATCCATTTTGTTTACTTCTTCCTTTGATAAAATTGTAGGCACAAGAGACTTAGTTGGGGCTTCATCCCTAGATGTGACCCATTGCAGGATAAATGTTGATAACTCAACCACTTGTGCCTTCAGCTCTGTCTTCATTTATTGATCCTTATCCTTCTAGATGAGGAAATTGGACATAGAACCTTGGAATTCATCTATATTTTGAGTTTTGGTTGTTGGTCCAATGTTGATGGATGTCACTTGATAATCAACAGCTTGGATGGTGTCTGCATCCTTGTCCACTACTAGAGTTGCCACATGTCTAACACGAGATCCTGACATGTCAATTGTGATATGTGAATTAATCTTTGCTTTCTTCTTCTCCTTAGGTTTCACCTTAGTGCTCACCAATTTTGCTTCCAAATAGGCCTTAGGATCTTGCAATACCGGAGCCTTACCCTTCAATTTTTGTTCCATCCACGAAGGAATTTTTGTCTCTTGATTAGAGGAAAGTGTTGAATTCATGTATTTTATTTGTATCTCCTTGATCTTTTGATGACACATCATCCTCATGCCTTTGAGCGTCATCAACATATTTCTCTTCTTCAATTATTTTTTCTTCTTGCACCATTCCTTTACCTTTATCATGCTCATCTTCTCCTTCTTGAGTAGATTCAACATGTCTTTCACTAAGATTTTCCTTTTCTTCATTTTTTTTGATATCTTCCTCTTTCTTCGAGTGGAGCTCCTCATTACCTTAATCCTTACCCTAATCCATTTCTAAGAATTATTCTTCATTTTTCTCATCATCATATTCTTCACCATCATTAGCTATCATCCAAATTCTCATTAACTTGAACCTCTAAATTTTGCAAATCCGCCAATGCCTTGACTAGGACATCCCTTTGAAAGTTGATTGCAAAACTCCATGTTTTAGGATATTCCAACTGCTCCCATTAATAGTTCCAAAACTTCATCACATTTTTCCAAATTCTTAGTAACCTAAGCCTCTAAATTTTGCAGATCTTCTAGTGCCTTGACTAGGACATCTCTCCAAAATTTGATTGCAAAGCTCCATGTTTAAGGATATTCCAACTACTCCTTTATAAAAAAAAATTCTCATAGCAACACGTCTTCAGACAATCCCTTCATAACATGAAGTTTCGAGCATGTGACATTATAATATCCAAGGAACGCTTTGCAATTCTCAATTTCCCTTTCTATTTCTATCTTCAAAATCAAGAAATGATTGTGCATGTCCACACCAGCAAATATAGCTCTATTTCCAACGACGATCACCGGACCTATCCAATCTTCAATGGACTTAGTCCAGCTCTTCATTTTCTCTATTTTTTTTACTTCTTCCTTTGAAAAAATTGCAGGCACAAGAGACTCAGTTGGGGCTTCATCCCTAAATTAATGTGACCCACTACTAGATAAAGGTTTTTAACTCAGCCTCTTGTGCCTTCAACTCCATCTTCTTTTCCTAATCCTTATCCATTTGGTTGAGGATATTGGACACAAGACCTTGGAATTCATCTCTTTTGAGTTCTGGTTGTTGGTCTAATGTTGATGGATGCCACCTGATAATTAGCAGCTTGGATGGTTTTGCATCCTTGTCCACTACTAGAGTTTCCACATGTATAACATGAGAGCCTAACATGTCAGTTGTGATATGCAACTTAATCATTGCTTTCTTCTTCTCTTTAGGTTTCACCTTAGCGCATGCCAATGTTGCTTCTAAACGGGCCTTAGGATCTTGCAATACTGGATCCTTACCTTTCAATTATTGTTCTAGCCATGAAGGAATTTATGTTTGTTGATTAGAGGATGTAGTGTTGAATTCATGCATTTTCTCTGTATCTCCTTGATCTTTTTATGGCGCATCGTCCTCATTCCTTTGAGAATCATCAACATCCTTCTCTTCTTCAATTGATTTTTCTTCCTGCATCATTCCTTTACCTTTATCATGCACATCTTGTCCTAGAGCATATTCAACATTTATTTCATTGAGATTTTCCTTTTCTTCATTTTTTTTGATATCTTCCTCTTTCTCCAAGTGGAGCTCCTCATTACCTTGATCCTTACACTAATTCATTTCTAAGAATTCATTTTTCTCATCATCATGTTTTTCACCATCATCAAATATCTCTAAGTGGAGGTGTTCTTCAAAAAAATTTCTCAGATCTCCCTCCTTCAGAGTTTGTTGTCCTTCATCATCTAAAACTACTTCATCTAGGTAAAAAATTCCTAGTCCATCTACATGCTCATAATAATCCTCTTGACCAAATCACATAGATTCTTTACCTTCACTAACGTCCTCCTCAAGCTTTTCTTTACCCTTTTTCTACATTTCCTCCCATATTTTCTCAGTTGCTTCCATCTTAGGTGGCTCAGTAGGAGGAGTTTGTAGAGCAAAAGTGAGTTGAGACATTAGATATTTTGCTTCTAATGACAAATAAATTTCTGACAGCCCTTGAAGTAGGTTTTGAAAATAGGAAACAAAGGATTCTGGTAAAGTAGTTGGCACCAAAGGAGCAGTAGAAATGGTAGGTGGAAAAGTGGAGAAAGTGGGTTGCGAGATCAAGAGTGATGGGGAAGATGAGGAAAATGAGGAGGAATCAATCACAACCATAGAGGTAGTTGAGGTGTTGGATGGAAGGTGGAATGAGATGTCCATGACATGAAGAGATGATATGGGAAGCAGAGGTGGAGTGGAAACTGATGGTAGCGGTGCAGTGGATGATGGAGGTGTTGGCGAGCATGGCAGTGATTGTGGTTTTGGATCCTCTAGAGGAGGAGAGGGTTCCTCCTTTATTGTATCCATATCAGGAACAAAGGTTCCCATATTTTTAGATTTCTTTTGAGGCCTTTGTCCTTCCATGGTCTTCCTTGCATAAACTTGAGGTTTCCTAGTTGGTTGTCTTTCTGCTACTTCCTTCCTCTTCCTTAGCCGGGTGGCTGGTGGAGACTTTTGTACATTTCCTAAAGAACCAGCCACAACCTCAATTTTAGTTTTTTCACCTTGATTACACTCCAAGTTCTTTTCTTCTTCCCACTCTCCATAAGTGAGCTCAACACCTTGTTGCTACAATTGAGCTATTTGATCATCTAACCATTTCTTTGTTCGTTGCATTATCAGACACATGATTGTGTCCAAACCTATTATCTCTTCCTCCGTCCAATCAATAACTAGTAGGGGAGCGTTGAAAATGGTATTAAACATCTTTTCATCAATAGTATTTCCATCCTCCATTACTTAATCTAGAATAGCATATAAATCAAGAGTTCTTATGAATCTCATGGAAATTTTCATGTAAATCCTTTTTCGGACTTCGCTATCATCATCACAATTTTCCCTAAAATATTTAATATGTAGCTTGTGAGTGTGTTGCCTGCCAACCTGTTATTTCAATTTTCCCCATGGATCCATGTTCCCTCGTGCAATATGAAGGATGAGGTCATATTCTAAAATTTCTTTATCTGAATTCTCTGCACAAGTAGTAGCGGGACATGAGTATAACCCTTCACCAAAAGTAATGGGATGGGGAACTCCTACATGATGTTTTGATTGCAACAAAATATGTGAGGTTTGTAATTGTCGTGTGAGTTCCAACAAAACTATCTTGTCACTTCGATACCTAGGAAAATGATATGGAGCTCCTGGAAAACCCTCAACTCTTAAGTAAGTGAACTTAGGGAACTGAATAAACCAGTAACCAAAGTTGTTTATCAACACTTTAGCATAATGTGACAACCTCTTCCCAAAGTCATTTGACAGTGACCGAAGAACATACATGATAAAAGAATCATTCACTTTCCTATATTTTTTCTTGAAATTCCTAAATTGTAGTTGTGGATAACATTCATAGACAATTTTCTGGTCTTTTCTTGTCCCAAGCTCACCTTTGCACATAGACCCTTATATGGAAATTTTGTTGCAAGCAGGTAAACAATGTAGGAAGTCATATAGAACTCTCGATTCTTCTTCACAGCCATGATCTAAGCATGGATATTATCACTTATCCTTTTTTCCCAATGAAACTTTGTACCCCCCCTCATAATTTCTTCTATAAAGTGCCACATCCAATATTCAAAGAAAAGGGAGATCAAAAGACCCATCAGTCTATTGAAGAGCATCACTAGATCATTGACTTCTTCCACAAAGTCGCTCTGATAAATTTTATTTGGCAGCTTGCCTGCACTAGGGTAGGGATCAAGCATCCTTTTTTGATTTATCATTTTTATACAAGCGATATGATTTTCTTTCCACACATTACAAGCATACTCCTCACATTCTTCCATCTTATCAAATGAAGGAATCTTGAAATTCTTTCCAATAGACATGGGTGTTAAATCTGCCACCACTCATCCTTTAGAGGTTATTATTCTCCTTGATTCCTTATGATAACACTCTCGACACCCAAAAATCAACTTTGTACTAATTAGAGATGGGGGAAAACCCATTTCCCATGCAATGCCACCTTTCTTTAACTTCCATGCCATTTCATTTTTGGGTTGAACCAGGACATATTGTCAGAATTCATCGATATTGATTTGTCCTAGGTCAATATTAGAAACTTTGTCCCAATGTGACAAGATCTTTGAGGTGCACTCCACTCCATGAAACTCATACTTCATTTTCATCTTTTCCTTCTCACTCTTTGTTGCATTCGTGGCTTTTCCTACTTTATCGGCCTTTTCCATAAATCCTACATAGGGAACACATAATAAATAACTTTGACTGATGAAGAAAGAAAGGTGTTAATTAGATCAAAATCATCACAAAACATCATTATATGCAGCAAACTCAAAGAAAAATCCATCGAATTTATCATTTGGAGCAATTTTTGATCATTTGCGGTTTTTGTGTTTTGTAGGCTAGGAACTTGCAGAAGCCAAACAAATGTGGGGATGCAAAATGTGGAAGCCATCACTAATGGTGCCAATGAAATAGTGCCCCGCACATGGCATCCCACATCAACATTTCTACAACAAGCTTATACTTAGCAATTTTAAGATGAATGCATTTCAGCACATGCGAAATGATGATGCAAAGCAAGCTAACACTCTGATTAAGTTCACTTTTTCTTTTAACCCATTACAAAAAATTCAATTGTGAAAGGAATGGAGGTGGAGGCCAGTGAGAAATGTGACTAAATAATGGCATTAATTTCATGGC
The DNA here is from genome assembly GCA_007258455.2 of Sequoia sempervirens. Lineage (NCBI taxonomy): Eukaryota > Viridiplantae > Streptophyta > Pinopsida > Cupressales > Cupressaceae > Sequoia > Sequoia sempervirens. The sequence continues at coordinate 239,766,390 of VDFB02270651.1, forward strand.
TTCTTGCATTCAATCTTCCCAAAAGCATAATTGACTTAGTAAATTTTGATCTCATCCTTAATTCATGCACGTGGGAAATTCATGGGCTTATCTACTTCATTTTAAGGCTCAAATGGTGAATGTGGAAATTACTCATGTAGAAGCCATGATGGTGGGAGCCATTTAAGTTTATACCTTTGAAACGACTTATGAAGGTTGGTTTCCCATATTCAAATCTCTGCAAATATTTTAGTTTAACGTTTCAAAGCTCAAGTTAAGTTTTAAGTTCATCATTGCATGTGGGAATTTTTTAGGCTAAAATTCATTACTTTAAAAGTCCATATAGAGGTATTGTGGAAGTACATCATGTGAAAGTCACAGGTGCAGGGGCCATAAAGGTTTATGCCATAAAAATAGCTCATGAGAGTTGTTTCTCCACAAGGAAAACTTTGCAAAGCATTTCATACTTAGGATCTCTTAGCTTTCAAGGCATGATCGGTAAGGTAGAAATCATTTCTACGAGAACCACCAAGGTGGGTGCCATTATAGTCTATGTTATTGAAATGGATCATAAGGTATGGCCTCCCGCATTCACAATTCCACGAGGGTTATAGGACTTGGTAAAATTTTAAATTCAATGCCCTGGTCAAGGAAAAATGCAAAAAAGGAGTAAAGGCGAGAGAAGTCAAGGTTCTGGCCAAGATTTGGGACCATTGGAGATGGACTTCCATGGGTGACGTTTCATGGGAGGGTTTAATGTTTGAGTTAAAACATTTGCAACACAACCCTTGTTAACCCAACCGATAAAGGACAAGATTATAAATCAAATGAAAAATGCAATAGAGCTCTAACCTGGTAAAATGCGTAGGTACAAGAAAAAAGATCGAACACAAAGTCCCCACAAATTCAGTGCAACAATGAGAGGAAATGAGCTCCCAATTTCTATGAATGCTAAGGGTGCAAATGAAATCTACCCGACCACTATTCATAGGTTCAAACATAATAAATGCAGATAGATTTTTTGATACGTGGAAAACCCTAATTTGCAAAAATTCATAGTGTGGAGGCCATCAAAATGTAGGAAAAATGACTGTGGGTGCCATCAATGTGAAGGCTAATAGTTTGTGAGGATAGGTGTTGCAAAAGCCAATGAGCCTAGCACCACAGTGAGAAATTTCCACAAACGGCACAAAAAGCTCTGGCATCTGCACAATGGTGGCCTGCATGATTTTTTCTACAACTTCTCCTTAATGAATGAAACTTTGGTAGACCTTAAAGGCCTCAAGAAGACATTAAAATTATCAAGGAAATTTGAGAAAAAGTACAAAAAAAGGCAAAGGCAAAGAGAAAATGAGTGTGGGCCGAGCTGGTGTGAAAGCAAAAAACCAAAAAGAACGGGGGTCCCTGCTTTCAAGGGGCATGTGTGTAAAATGCACAACAAATGGTGACTTTGCTAGGGAATGCTCCTGAGCGTTCATGGATAAGAATTCATTTGAAACCTAGAATCTTTGGTTTCACAGACTAGAATCATAACCTCAGAAGAAAAATTCAATGCTCAAGGAAGAAACAAAATCATTAGTTGAATCAATTCACAGGATATCTCAGAGATGTGTGTGTGTGACGAGTTTATTCCTTTTCCTTAGACACTATAGGGTAAGTAATTAATCAGTCTAGGCAAGCTATGTATATAATCCAATTCCCAAAGTAACATGGACATTATCTCACTTCCAGTCAGGTGTCCATAGCTTCGACGAGGTTATCACTACAATCCCGGTGGAAATTGCTCTATTTCTAGTTGGGCATCCATAGCCTCGATAAAGTTATTCGCACACCCCCATAGTTTCTCATTAAATATTTATTTTATCTTTTACAATTTTGTAAACAAATTAAGTAGTAAATCTTATTCGAGGTTTGGAGATTGTAGTGGTCACTAAAGCTGATTTTAAGATCTTTCACCTACCCAAACCTCATGATAACTACCATATAGTCCTTCAAAAATATTAAGGTGTGTACTTTGTGAGGACTGAGATATGTGTGAAAAGATTCAAATGATGATTTATTTCTAGATCAAGCAAGAACTCAACTAATGAAACCTGACCATGAAAGCGAGTAGATATTTATAGACAACTTATGAATGCTTATCCAAGAAACAAGCATAAGCATTCAACAAAACCCATGCTATTGATTGTACTTGGCACTACCACCACATTGAAACTGGGAAAACCACCCATAGCAAAAACAAAAGCGAGCCAAAGCGAACGTACACTAACCAAAGCAAGAAAGAAAAAGAAAAACAAGGAAAAATAACCTAAGAAAACCACCTAAACTAACTATGTGCAAGGATAAGCGGGTCAGAACTTTTCCTCTAACTAGTTTCATGGGTTGTATCTCCATTCGTACTCTTGTAACGTCATCACCCACTTAGCGTTTCTTTCACCTAGCCCATTTTACATTAGGAGGATCTTGACAGTCGGGTCTAGAATGATTGCGAACACCTTATTTCTCAAGATGTAGTGCTTGAACTTCTTAATACCCCGAACTAATGCATAAGCCTATTTTTCAACATAAGGTAATGCAACTCACATCTTTTAATGGAGCACTCATGAGTGCAATGGGATGTACATCCCCTTGATCTTTATTTTGCGTTAACATACTTGTGCAAGAATTCTCTGAAGCAAAGGAATTTATGTAAAATGGCTTCGAATAATATAGATTGACCAAAACCAAAGCTTCAACAATTGCTCATTTTATCTCCTCCAAATATTACTTTGCTTCAGGTGTCCATTCCACTTTAGCATCTTGTTTCAACATCACTTTCAAGGGCTTCACAATCTCAAGAAATCCTGTGATAAATTTCCTAACAAAATTAATCTTCCCAAAAAATGATTTCATCTCCTTTTTTCTTTCAAGAGGTTGAATTTTTAGTATAGCTTGAATGCACTCAGGATTTATTGATATGTCATTTTCTGAAATGACATGTCCAAGAAACTTTCCTTTTGTGACCCCAAAAATGCATTTCTTTGGATTCAAAGAGATGCCAAATTCCCTACATTTCTTAAACACCTTGCACATGTCTAAAATGCGATCACCTCTTTTATTTGAAAACACTATCAAGTTGTCCATGTAAATGATAATAAACTTTTTTATAAAATCCTTAAATGTGATATCCATGACACGATGGAATTTTTCTCCAGCATTGATCAAACCAAACGACATTCTTCTGTATGCAAAAGTCCCCCATTTTGTGATAAAGGTTGTCTTGTGTCTATCTTCGTACTGAACCATCACTTAATTATAGCCTGAGTAACCATTGAGGAATGAGATCATTTGAGAACCATTGAAGATCTATAGAACCTCATCCAATGATGGTACTGGGTAGTTATCTTTTTTTGACCCACGATTTAGGTTTTGAAAGTCTACACACAACCCGATTTCACCTCTTTTCTTATGGACTGGTACCAAATTTTGAATCCATGTGGAATGTTTGACAAGGAATATGATGTGGGTGGATAGTAACTTTCTCACCTCCTTGAGAATAACAAGCTCAAGCAACACATTTATTGGTCGATGCCTTTGATTGAAAGGTTTCACATCAGGTTTGAGTGGGATCATATGTGTGATAATTGATATGTCATACATCTTGAGATCCTCATAACTCCATGTTATAATATCTTTATATACATGTAATGCATCAATTATTCCTTTCTTTTTCCCTGGGGTGCATATTTTATCGATAAAGACATTCTTCACATTTTTTGTAGTACCCATATTATGCATATCACATTGATTGGTTGCTGACTCCTTCCTAGTCTACTGGTTTTGATCCCTCATTCAGTTGAAATTGAATATTATTTTAAGCTACACCATGCCTCTAGGTATTGTGTTCATCTTTAGATTGATAACTCCTTCCATGTCTAGTTTTTCTTCCTCTGGTTCTACTTCATCAATGATCTAAGAAGAAAAAATATTCGAACTGGTAACGAAATCCAAGATATGCTTGTCGCCTTCATACACCTAAAATTTGGTCACATTGTTAGGCACCAATAGAGTAGGGGTGAGTTCCACTATAAACTTCTTTAGTCTAGAAAATGATAGAGGCTACAAGGTACTGGTTGCTTGTGTCAGCAAATCTACGGTCTGATTCTTATAGTGAGGAATCATTTGGATATTAAATGCATCAAAACCCTCAATAAAGTCCCATACTCAATGCCTAAAATTGGTCATCCTTCTATCATGACACGAGTACTATTTTCTAACTTGCTTGATGAATAATTCAGAATCCCTAAATACCTTTATCACTTTGAATAATCCATGTGCCAATGCTTCATACTCTTCTACATTATTCGTGCAATGAAACTATAATCTATGTGCTGCGAAAAAGGTCTTATTAGATGGACTGATCAATTTGAAGCCAACTAAAACTCCTTGTTTTGATTTGGATCCATCAAAATGCAAGGTCTAGAACTTGGTTGGATGTGTACCCTTTGAATTTATGGAACATTCTTCATCTCTTGGCAATGGATGTGCTTCCAAATTATTTTGTTTTTTAGGTTTTGGCCTATCTTGATCTTTGTACTCCTCCGTCCTAACTTCTGTTGGACCTATCTACCTTTTAATTTCATCTACAGTAGTTTGACAAAGGTAGCATTCAAATTCAGAATGGGAGGCATCATGTATCTTGCACCAACAGAGTAGCAATAGTTCCTGAAAATCCATCTGACCCCCAAGACTAACTTGGTCTTCCGCACACTTCTTCATAAACTATTGGAAGCTCTCAAACAACCCAATATTGCAATCAACTTGAGGGTATTCATCATTAGATTCAATTGCCACTATCATGTAGCATTAAAACTTCCTTTATTCCTTCTTCTTCATCTACAATTGCCATAGGAACATAATTTCCCAGTTCATTTTTTGAGAAGAGCACCTTGTTTGTTTTGTTGTTGTATTTAGTAATCATGAATTTCATCCTTGTCTCATTCTCTATACGAATCCGATTTGGTAATCCCTTCTAGGGAAGCTACATGTATGAATGATTAGTGGAAGTATAACCATTAAGTGCTCTTGTGAAGTCCCTACCCAAGATCATTCCATATGTATCAAGAATATCTGGTACTTGAATATTAATTACATGTTGTAACCTAAGGTCTGATGCAACTTGCATGGGGATTCTATTAAGTTCTCCAACCACAGTTACCTATGTCTTATCCAATTGAGTGACCTTTAATTTTAATGGAGTGGGAGTAATGCCTAATGCTTTGTGTACTGTTGGATCTCAAAAATGCAGGTTGCAAATCCTAAGAGGTTGCCAAGCTCTATGATCAGATTAGCAACGTTCTTGAACCAATGAATGAAGTTAACTTATGTGTTTGATAACTCCTTGCACTTCAAGCTTTGCTAACCTAGGCAGGTATACCTTTATAATGAAGTATATTGGAAGAATGTATGATTTGGTTGAATTGACTAATCTATCCGAGGTGGAAAATGGTGTAGGATAGATGAAATCCTATTGAATAATCTACTTTTAATGTGACAACTGGTAATTCATGATGTGAAATTAAATAAGTAATGTATGAATGAGATCGACTAGTGCTTTGTTGGGTGTGTGGAGTCAATGCAGACCTATAACTAGTGGTAGATTATGGTTTTAACTCTAATTGTTTGGCACTTTAATTTGTCTGTAATTTGTACAAACGTGCAAGGATGTGACTAGCAGGCGCTTCTTACTAATCCAATTGACCCTACCAAGTTATTGTGATCTCTTAAAAGGATTTTAATCCTCCTTTGAAGGAACCAATCAATAAAACCACACAATATCAACAAATGTGTATTGACAAGTAAGTTAAACACTGTTTTGAATAACAGGAAAGCATCAATTTGGAGACAGTATGGCAATCATATCAACTACCTAACTCTTCTTTATTGATCCAATTGTTACCCCAAAGTTACTTTAGTCAAATAAAAGGATTTAATTCTTTACAAAACCAATTAATTTGGCCACACAACAACAACAAATGTGTTCTGATGGAATTGAAACATCAACTTGGACGTGCAACTCCAAATAACATAGAAGTAGCAATATGGAGACAATTAAGTAATTGCTTCAGATCAACAAATAATAGATACCAGTATTGCACCACATAGAATTAGAGATCTTTCATTATTTTCAATCAAAATTTATACGTGCATCAAGGTCCATTCAATATAACTTATATGACTAACATTTTGAAAATTCCTCTACTATATCTCCTACTTCCTCTCTATTCACCCATATCCTTCTATTACTATATGTCCAACATATATATCAATATTTTAAAGAGGACATGCCTCTTCATAAGTGTCTTTTGAATTTAACAACAATTAACATAATTAATTAGGCTCTAGTTAGCCATAAATGGAATTTTGACAAGTGATCCAAATAATCCTATCTTGCATGAGTGTCAACATCTTTTGATGCGTTCCTGGCCGCTATCTCCATTATCACAATCTTTCAATATAACAAAATTGAATTGGAATTTCAAATTCAAAGAGATTTTGTGAACTTACTTGTGATTCTCTGTGTGCACTGAAATTTTGGCTTCTGTCCGATCCTCTGTCCTTGTTGTGAATTCTAAAAATCTCTTTTGATTATTCTTCTTTTAATCAAAAGATATGTACATATTGCACATTCGTGCGACCATTAATGTCTTCCTATGTGAGTGAATGCAACAAGTTTTTTGAATTTTGAAATGTCAGAATGACAAGATCGTATTGGTGAGACTCCTTTATTTCTTGGTCGATCTGTGTATCATCTTGGTGCCACCCTTGTTTTATATATTCTCATTTGACTGCCAAGACATAACCAAATGTCTTTTTGATGAGGAGTGACCTTTGATTTATTCCCCTTGGTCAGGAAGACCGAATGATCTTTCTACCGATACTACATAAATGACCCTTCTCTTATTCTCCAACACGTACTACTTCGGGGAGATCATCATGAAGTTACCCTGATCTAAAATTGTTTTGGATCATTAGAAGCCTATTTCCATCATAAACCAATGTTACTTTGAAGAATATTGATCCCTTTGTATTATCATTGGCATGTCAAAGACCATCGCTAAGAGAATGAACATTGCTCTAGTGTCATTTGGTCTCTTTGATGTCTCTATCTACCGCTTTACTTTGTCCAGAATGATCGGCAAGACTCCTAAAATTTTAATTATCGGTGTAACCAATATGGTCAACAAGATTTGTGTGATTCATTCTGATTGCACAAGTCTTCCTGATAGTTGTTCTTTTGTCCCGTCAGCGAAAGAAAATCTGTGTCTCACCGATGCAGTTTCCATCAGTGTGAGTTAAGGGCTTGGCATGACCTTGAAACTTCGCTCTGACTACTTTGTTCTTGCTGATGACTTGCATCGGTAAGGAGACAAGAATTGTCTTACCAATTATGCATTCTCCAAGACCTCTCATCGATGTAGCTTGGTTCACATCTTTCTGATATGTAGAAGATGCTCAAGTTGAGAAGCTGTGATCTTTTGATTAGAGTGACTTGACTTGATCTTGCTGATATATACCAGTAGTTTGAAACTCTTGCTCAATGATGTCTGGAGGAATGCTCACGTATCAAAGGCTAAATTGGTGGGATTATTGGTGAACATGGATGGATCTTGTCACACAAATATTAACAATTTGTACTATTTGTGAAATTATGATGTGGTAACTTCCTAGAAAACATGAGTAAAGGAAAAAAAATATAATACTTTTATAGTTCCAACAGTGGCTCCATCTGGGGATGTATACCCCTTGTGGGTAGAGCAAGAATCCATGTCTCTGAGAGAGTATACCAAATGTTTTATCATGAATAGAAATGGAGGAAATTCAAAAATGGTGGGAGATGGAGATGATATGAAGTCCTATACTACTGTGCATGGAAAGAGGTTTATTTTAAGAAGGTTATTCAAGAATTTTCCATGCACTAGAAATCCTTGACCTTCCCCTAGACTACTGTGCATTGGAGATTTAAGAAAAGAAGTGCTTCAAGAATTGTCCATGGACTGGAAATTCCTACTCTTCTCCTGACATGTTCTAAAGATTGTATGAGTCTTCACTAGCTTTTCCAATAATGACAAATGGTCCTAACCACAAAGCCTCAAATTTTCCATGCTTTCCTTTGTCTTGACTCTTTGCATTCCACATGAGAACCATGTCATTTATCTCAAATTTCCTACTTTTTTCCTTCTTATCATATAAGTATTTCATCTCCAATTTCTTCTTCATATTGTGTTGTTGAGCCTGGTTCCTGGCCTCTTCAAGTTCCATTAATTCTTCTATTCTTTCTTCCATAGGCTCAGGGATGTCTAGATCTTCCTGCAAGATAAACTTACAAACTGGTAGTAAATTATGCAAAGGAAGCCTGGCTTGGTTCCCATACACAAGCTCAAAAAGGTGACTTTCCAATGGCCTTCTTTACAGTAATTCTATCTACCCACAAAGACAATCTCAACTTGGAATCCCAGGCCTTTTTATTATTATCCAACATTCTCTTTATGATCTTCAAGGTGCTTTTGTTATTGGATTCAACTTTCCCATTCGCCTGTGGACGATATGGTGAAGAGTAAGATATTACTATTCCATAAGATTGACAGAACCCCTTGAATTCATCTGATCTGAAGCACATCCCATTATCAGTTATTATCCTTGTGGGTACTCCAAACCTGATGATAATATTTTCTAACAAGAAATTTGTTACCACTTTACTAGTCACTTGTTTAGTTTGCACAACCTCCACCCATTTAGTAAAATAGTTTGTGGCTACTAATATCCATCTATGACCTCCACTGGATTTTTCTGCAATCTCTCCTATGAAATCAATTCCCCATTGGTGGAATGGAGCTTCAACCTACAGAGGCTTCAAATGTAATGCCCCTTGATATTTTAGCTTCCTAGGAAACTTCTAACATGCTTCACATTTTCTGGTGTAATTATACGCATCATTGAAAACTCTAGGCCAATAGTAGCATACCCTTAATACCTTATGTGCAATGTTTTTTTCTTAAAAATGTCCTCCACACACCCCTTCATGTATTTCCTTGAGGACATGTCTGGCCTAATCTTCGTCCAATCATAATAGTAGAACACCATCCCTATTTTTCCAATAAAGATCCCCTTTCATGAATACATATCTTGAAGTATGCAACTTAAGTGTCCTCTTCTCATTATCACTAAGTCCTTCAGGGAATTTCATGTGCTTGAGATAATACACAATGTCAATATACCATGGTGTGTGTTCAATACTAGAAACCATATTTTCTTCATCATTTAGGTTGCATACTTGAGCAACTTTTATATTTGTCTCTGCCATCAATTTGGCTAGTCGCTGTCCTCTCACCAGCATGGTAATTTGAAACTCAATGTTAAATTCTTGGATTCTATTTATCCATCTGCATCTATGGCCTAAAACTTTTGATTGTACAAATACATCTTTCACCATAGCATTGGGCACATAGGCTATCACTTTTTCTCCTACCAAATATGATCTAAATGCTTTGATAGCTTTTACTAATGCATAGGCTTGTTGATCTGCAATATCATATTTTAACTCTGCATTTTGAAGGGATTTACTAAAGAAAGAAATGGGTTGCTCATGTCCTTCATCATTCTTCTATAACATGATTGCTGCAACTGTGTGAAATGAGGCAAATGAAAAGATTTGAAAGGGCTTACTGAAATTAGGGGACTTCAATACTGGGGCCTATTTTATTGATCTCTTGATAGATATGAATGCATCCAAACCTTCAGTTGTCCAGTCAATTTTTGCACCTTTCTTCAACATTCTTGATATTGGTTTGCTATTTCTGCAAATTTTGATATGAGCCTTCTTACAAAATTGATTTTCCCAAAAAAGAACTGGATAAATTTAACTGTTTTAGGAATAGGGATTTTACCTACAGCTTCCACCCTCTCTAGATCAATCCATACACCTTCTTTGGACACTATATGCCCCAATAACTTTCCTTCTATAACTGCAAAATGACACTTTTTAGGATTTAATGAAATACCATATTGAATGGCTTTGAGGAAAATATTCTCCAAATGCTCAATGTGATCTTCAGCCTTTTTTGAATATGTCGTTAAGTCATCTTGGTACACCACCATTATTACTTTGATCAAATCAGCAAATGCAACATCCATAGCTCTCTGGAAAGTTGCACCAGCATTTGTGAGTCTGAATGGCATCCTAACATAGACATATGTTCCCCATGGCATGGTGAAAATTGTTTTGTATTGCTCTAATTCCTTAACTTTCACTTGGTTATAACCTGAGAATCTATCCATCATGGATAGCAGCTCACATCCAGTGACTCTCTGCAACATGGCCTCCATATTTGGGAGCGGGTAGTTATCCTTAAGGGAAGACACATTCAAATTTCTGAAATCTACATAGAGCCTTATATCTCCATTTTTCTTCCTGAAAGGTACCAAATTGGAAACCCAGGATGAATGCCTAATAGGTTTAATGATACCACCCTCCCTAAGCTTCATAAGTTCTTCATGCATTTGAGGTTCCAAAGTGGGATTTATAGGCCTTTGTTTTTTTCTAAAAGGTTTGGCATCTGGTTTCAATGGGATCTCATGTTGGAAAAAATCTTTTGTATATGCTTTAAGATCATCATAAGACCAAGAAAAAACATGTTTTTACTTCCTTAATAATGCAATCAACATCCTCCTAATCATTGGGCTTATCTTCTTCCCAATGTACACTCTTTTAGGGGCAAGTTCAGTTCCAAGGTTAATCTCCTCAACATCCTCCCTTTTGACTAGTTTTTGCTTCATGAGGGATTAGTCATTTCCATCAAACACTCTCTCTAATGCTACCAGTCCTTCAGGAATATTATTCATTTTAAGTTGAACAACCTCTTTCCAAACATAGTTTGTTTCCCATCCACTTCTTCAAAAAATGCATTAAAATCAATCTCTTGTGCTTCATATTGATCAATACAATGTAGGAATTTGATTAGATCAGTATCATCATTCAAAATTTTCTAACTGTAAATATTATCAGGGACCGAAGGTCTTATCTTGAGTTCAACCTGTGAAATTCCTACCAAGGTGACATCATCTCTTTTCAAAGCTACATTTTCCAAGAAGTCTTCCATTAGATTCTTGGACCTATCTATCGATTCAATTGAAAAAGCATCAAACAGTTCAATTGTATCCCATACAACATTTCTGTATTTCTTTAGCCTTTTTTTTTGCAACATATTTTGATCTTACTTGTGAGATGATCAATTCAGAATCCCCAAGAACAGTCAATAGCTTGATTTTGTGCTTGACAACCATGTTCAGTCCAATCAATAGGGCCTCATACTCCGCTATGTTATTTGTACAATCAAATGTCAAAAAGAATGAATATTTGAATGTAGTACCTTCAGGCGAGATGAAAACTACTGCTCCATTACCTTCTCTACTACATGCTCCATCAAAATACATTTTCCACACACCATGCTCATTTTTGGAGACATCTTTATCAATTAGATTAGTATTCAACAATTTAGGTTGTGAAGGTTCTATTCTGAAACTTCCCAAGTCTACATCACAAAAGCAATTTATCTAATTCTGGTCAACATATTCCATAATCTGGTTTACTCTTGGTTCTCTAAATAACTTCACCTCTTCACCATTTATTGGTATTGTGGCATAGGACAAATCAAATTGCACATTTCCTCCTACTACGACAGTTCATTGTCTTGATAGGAGCATCCCAAACTGAGGGGGTGTATCTATTACAATTATCAATCTTGTATACTACTTGTGGATAAGCAGCCAACTTCACTTCTACATCCTTCATGATTCCAACTACTGGGACAAGCCTACTATCTATAGCATAACATTTTCCACCACTAGTGTCTACCCACATGCGAAGCTGCTTGATGAAACCTACTGGCATGATACTAATAGCTTCCCCTAAATCAATCATACAATTTCTCACCATTTTTTTTGTTTATGAGCAATGTGGTAAAGAACGGGTCAACTTGTGGAGGACTCATCGGTGTTTTACCAAAACAAACTTCAGGGACTTTCACCTCTCCTGGCTTGCTATTGTTGTTCTTGACATTTTCTTTGTTTTCTACATTTGTGCTTTTGCTTGCTCCATTGGATATTAGTTGCATAGCACTATCTCTATATTCTTTTATTTTCATCATTTCTAGGAGTGGCACAAACATCTTTACCTGAGATAATGCTTGTGTAAAATCAAATGAAGAAGCATTTTTTTCTTTGGCAATTTTCTTTTGTTCCAATGGTTCTAATTTACATTCTTCCTTCTCTCCTTTGTTTGTCTCATCTTGCTTTTGTTTATTTTTGTAAAATTCCTAAGCTCCTTTTTTAGGAACATGCTTTTGCTCCTTGCTGTTAGATTCCTTTATCTCCACCTTCTTGGGTTTTTCTTGTGTTGTCTCCTTATCCTTCACAAACAATCCCCTTGGAGTGCCATCATTTGTATTTGTTGTTCTGCTTCTCAGCCTATAATTGTTTTTTTCTTGTTTTACTGCAACAATGGTTAAAATTTTGATCTTTTCCTCATTTGGCTTCCTCAATCTATACTTATTTGGTATATATGGTGCATTAGGTGATTGTGACTCATCATTTCCTTCATCCTCTTGATCGGATAAAAATTGTTGTTCGGCCATGTGAATATTGTATCTCTAATTATTTACATAATACTCATAACCTTTGTCTACTGAGGATGAATACTCTTGTTCAATTGGATGCAGGGTATGTGAAGTCAAATATATTGTAGCATCTTCTCCTTCATTATCATATGGCAAGTATTCTTGTATTGATTGTGTTGCAACACAATTTTCTTGAGAGTGGGGTAGATTACAAACTTGACACCAGGGGCTATTATTGACAATGTAGGCTCCTTTCTTCTTTAAAGGGTTAGGAGTTTCCTTATACTTAGGATTTTCAATTATAGGTTTTCCATCCTTCCAGTTTGTATTGTATGGCATGTCATGCAACTTTGGTCTTTCATTCCTGTATGAATTTTCCTGCTTATTTTGGGAGTTGTTAAAGTTTTGTGGAATTCTGAGGTTATCCCTTTTGCCAATGATCCCTGCAACTTTTCTATTATTTTTTATTGTCAATGCTATCTTTTGTGCTTCAACCAAACTTCTAGGGCACCTGTTTCTAAGTTCATAGCCTATTTTTGGATCAAAGGCTTTCAAATAAATACTCAAGGCTAGAGGATCAATGAATTTTGATCCTTGTGGTATTTTGTTATGCAGTTTGGAGAACCTCTGGTTGAAGTCATAAACTGACTCATTTTGATACTTCTGAATATTGAATAGTTCATGAAGGGAAAAATCAGGGGCACACTAATTCCCATATTGGTCAAGAAATTGATTGTGAAAATCTGCTATAGAATCAATTGAAGCATCAAGAAAACTATTGAACCAATCCCTTACTTCTTCAATTAATGACATCGTGAATAATCTCATGTTTACATCCTCGTACTCCATAGCAATATCTTGTATGAAAGCATTAAAATTCTTGATATGTTCCTTAGCTGATATCACATTGTTCCCTGTAAATTTGGGAACCATATTTCTCCAATTGTTCTCCATTGGGTATGGATATAATTGATGTCATGTCAAATCAAATTGCCTACATGTGCTTATGGGGTTCTGTGGATGCAAATTCATTGGTGGTGGATTGGGATGGTACTGATATCCATAGTGAGGTTGATGGTAGACATTTTGTTGGATATGTTGTTGAGGATATACATTTTGATGTGGCACATGTTGCTGATTTGGTGGGGCATTTTTATGGGACATATGTTGTTGATGTGGTGGGGCATATCATTGGCCTAGTGGTGGATAATGCTGGGAAACATTATCAGTATTTGGAGGTTGGGATCTTTGTGGTGGTACATTATGTTGGGTATGTTGCCTGGGGTTACCACCTATATTGTGAGGTATTTTTGAAGTACCTGGAGAACTTGTGTTCTGAGATGTTCCCTATGGATTGAGATTACCACCTTGTTTATGTGGAGGGACATACTTGGGTGGTTTTGGTGCCTAGATATTTAATTGTGCCAATTGTCGATCTATCTCTTGAGCCTCTTGTATCATTTGTTGTCTCTCTATAAGATGTCTTTTCCACTCCAAATGTACTCTAAATTCTTGGTTATTCATGACCTCAAAACTACCAGTAGTATAATCAACAGACCCCTCATGGTTTTTTTCCCCTTGTTGTGAGGACATTTTGTAATCATATTTATTTTGCGTCTGAATTCTTTTTGCTTCAAATTGGGCTTTGAACTCCTCTACTTCCTTAGGATCTTCCTTCCATCTAAAAGTAGGATGACTAGTGTTCTCTTGTTCAAAAGGAGTACAAGGATCTTTGTTCGAGTCATCACCATGGGGTTCTGATCCATGCAATGGAGAAAAATTGTTATTCATTGTAAGGAATTGATCTACTGAGTTCTCCTTGTCTTCATTAGTTATATTTGTTGCTTTACCTCTGCTTTTATTTGCATCAGTCTTTGAAGGGGAGGACCCATGTTTATCAGTCCACCTACCATTGTTCTTTTTTGGGCTCTCCTGGTGCAAAGATCTCCTACCATTCATCTCATAGGATTCCTTAATACTCTAATTTCTAGGGTTTGTCTTTATTGATGTGTAGTTATACTTCCCAATCATGCACTTGTTTTTACAGATTCGTCACTCACTTTGAAGAAAAGTGAAAAGTTTATGTTTTCTTGTTCCTAGTGGAGTCTTGTTCAAGGTGTTGAATCTATAATGAAGGCTTGGATTCAGATTTGACTTCTCCCCAATGGAGTCGCCAATCTATTGGATCTCAAAAATGCAGGTTGCAAATCCTAAGAGGCTTCCAAGCTCTATGATCAGATTAGCAACGTTCTTGAACCAATGAATAGGGTTAACTTATGTGTTTGATAACTCCCTGCACTTCATGTTCTACTAACCTAGGTAGGTATACCTTTATAATGAAGCAAATTAGAAGAATGTATGATTTGGTTGAATTGACTAATCTATCTGAGGTGGAAAATGGTGTAGGATAGATGAAATCCTATTGACTAATCTACTTTTAATGTGACAACTGGTAATTTATGATGTGAAATTAAATAAGTAATGTATGAATGAGATGGACTAGTGCTCTGTTGGGTGTGTGGAGTCAATGTAGACCTATAACTAGTGGCAAATTCTGGTTTTAACTTTGATTGTTTGGCACTTTAATTTGTTTGTACTTTGTACAAGCATGCAAGGATGTGACTAGCAGGCTCTTCTTACTAATCCAATTGACCCTACCAAGTTACTGTGATCTCTTAAAAGGATTTTAATCCTCCTTTGAAGGAACCAATTAATAGAACTATTAGTGATCCAAATCTGCACCCCTAATGCCAAGCTGTGAAAGAACTTAGTAGGTTTGGATGTAACATGGGATTGCTTTCAGGTTGTGGGTGTCCTATTTTGAAAGCAGACCTCCAGATTATGGGTTGGCTCCCCTTTTGATGGTATCACCTAAACTATTCCTTGCTGGGAAAAGGGGAAAAAGAAGCATGAAAAGAAAACTAACCCCTATGGTGATGCACCTAATGATATTTCTCAGACCCATACAACTACTTTCACACATGGTTTTATCACACTACTGAATTTGACTCCATTTTCTGACAAACGTTTGTTGTTCGTTTGACAAACATTTGTCAGACAATCGACGAATTGACGAAAGAATTTTTGTTGCCATTTTTTCGTCGAAATTATGACAATGAATTAAACATCAAAATAACGACATAGATTCGTCAATCGTCAGCATCATAAAATGACTCAGATGTTCATCGGAATATCAATGACAACTTTGTGTATCCATCGACAAATTATAACCAAAATGCAATTGCAATGACTCTTCTGAAGTGTCGAAACAACACTAGAAGTCCTTCGCCATTTCGACGAAATGGGCAAGGAGTTACGATGAAGCCTTCGTCGCAGCTATAGTAACTTTGTCAGACCTTTTCGGTGATTCGTCGGTGGCCTTCATTGAAATTGCGATGAAACAATGCAATTTTTTTTAAAAAAAGTATTCGTTGAAATGTACCATCGCAGAGACTCTTGGGGATGACCACCGAAGCCAACCCATCGGTGATAGATCAATCATCAACATAGGATAGAAAACTCACTCTGGTAGTCCATGTCTTGCCGATGACTGCCGTCGGCAAGACAAACCCAATGTCACACCGATTTGACCTCTTCAAGAGTTTTAAATAGACCTACACCATGTCATCGTGGAGACTCTTGGCGATGACCACTGAAGCCAACCCATCGGTGAGAGATCAATCATCGGCATAGGATAAAAAACTCACTCTGATAGTGCATGTCTTGTCGATGACTTCCATCGGAAAGATAGATCCAATGTCACACCGATCTGACCTCTTTAGGAGTTTTGAACACTACTAGTTATTAGCAAGACATTTTGAGGGTCTCGCTGATTAAACAAGTGTCTAAGAGCAAGTAAACAGATGGAACCTATTAATTTTTTTATTTTGGGGTTCTTTAAATCATAGAATAGATACCATCTTTTTGTGTATAATGTACTTTTATTCATATTTGAATTCGAGACCAATTGTCATTGCACATTCCATTTTACTTGCATAGAGTATTCTATAAGCAATATATTGATAATGCCAAATGATTTGTGGTGTTGTACTACTCTACCTATCATCACAGTTCTGTTGTTCCCCCCTAGAGAATCCTGCAAAGACAA
Organism: Sequoia sempervirens; assembly: GCA_007258455.2. Taxonomy (NCBI): domain Eukaryota; kingdom Viridiplantae; phylum Streptophyta; class Pinopsida; order Cupressales; family Cupressaceae; genus Sequoia; species Sequoia sempervirens. The sequence continues at coordinate 239,783,130 of VDFB02270651.1, forward strand.
GTTTACAATACCAAGTAAAATAATATGAAAAAGACTTACTTCCATACAAATTAAATGATTATTCTCACATTGGCAATTGTTTAATCACAACAACAATTCCATGAAAGGTTATCCATGCTTCATAAGAGATGACTGATCATACATATAGACTGCAAGATGCATAGAAAAAGCTTTACAATTGAGAACAACCAAGGGCTAACAAGGGAAGGAGTTAAGAAATGTCTGAATTGAAGAGAAAATGTGTAGGGAAAATGTTGAGCAGTATCAAGAGAACAGAGCTTGTAGAACATATTCTTGACCTAATCAAGCTCTTGAACAACTTAAACAAAATTAAAATACTAACACATACATGAGACATGTAATGAACTTCCAATATCTACTATCTTTTTCATTAATGTAGAGTAAGGTAAAGGAGAAATAATTATAATTGTAACACTATTCATAGTCCAGTAAATTATGTTCATAATTTGTGTTCAATGGACCTCAGTTTTATCATTATACTGCCCATCTAATACAATGTTTTAATCTAGGGTTCAACTATCTCGGATCTAAAGAAGCACCTTCAATTAACCATTTAAAGTACTATAAAATAAGGTAAGACTTTTACTTGAGAAAGATTGGGTACACTTGTAGGATTAAAGTTCTCACAATCATCAGGATTTATTGGCACACAGACAAAACCTGCAACATATGAAGTAATAGATGACTACAAGTTAGTGAAATGGTCCTTAATATGTGACTAGTTTGCAAATTGATTGGTAAAAAATAAGGCTACAAACAAATCTACATAAAAAATTATGAGGACAATCTACTGTAATCATCAAAATAGATGAAAAGTGCAAAGGAAAGAGTCGAGGTACATCTCTAGAGCCTAAAAAAAACACATGCAAGAAACATAAAAAAAAGAACAAACCAGTTTTTGGATGAATACAAAATGGTGCCTTCAGCAAGTGATTCATATGCTTTCACACTTGACAAGACATTAAGAAGATTTTAGTCTTCCTTTGTGAAATTAACTACTTACAAAAAAAACTCAGAAACCAATATTATATACCTCCATGTCTAGCCGAGGGTGGGTATAAGAGAAAAAAACTTCCTCAATGCAATGCCGAAAAATATCAATGTGTGTGTAGGTTTGTATTACTCAAAATATCATTTCACTACCTAAGGAAAAATACCAAAGTGATGTTTTAAATTTCAATCTTCACATAGGCTCCCTTATTGCTACACATGCATATACAAGCATTATTCGAGCTCTAAACTATTCAAATATTAAGGATTTAATTAACTATAAGATGAAAAGTTGTTGTTTAGACATAATCCATATCTTTTACATATCTTTATTCACTCCTAGCACTTCAGATAAATTTGTGTAAATGAGATAGAAATGTGAATCTTTTATGACAAAGAAAATTCTTAAAAGGAGGGGGGAGAGAGCAAAGGGTAGGGAGCAAGAGAATGCTTGAATGCATAGAAAAGTATAACATTTTGATCATTATAACAATGAAATGAATCTTAAGTTTGAAGCATTAATATCATTTAGAACGTTTATGATCAAGAATGAATGTAAGTAGAGAAATTTTTGCATACCTACAAATGGTACAAAATTTCATAGTTAATTGGAAGCCTCCCATCAACAACAAGATCCAAATATCCGTGTATCTATCTCAATCGAGCCTCTAAACCCTTCAGAGCTATCAATTTTTCCACAACCTATTATGCACAAAAGTAAAATTTTAGAGTTTTGTCACCACTAAAAACAGAAGAAACAGAGCTTTGAAACCAAATCCACACACAACACAATGTGGTATTCATACAAATCCATACAAACAAACTAAACTCAGAACATTGGAATGGAAACAACTTCAAATTATGATGCAGAGCATGGATTCAGGGTATAAAGAATCATTTTTCTGCCACCATAGTGAAAAGTTAGCACTTTCTTTCATCTTTGCATATTGGTTTGATGCTTCAAACGATGCATTTCTTATATTGAAAAGTGCATTACCTTATTGAGCTTCTCTTTGTTTCGAGAATAGTTTAATATTCTCTACTTAATAGGGCCAACCATGTGACGGTGGAAGCTCATTTGGCCCCTCCCTCCCCTCACATCTCTCAATTCCCCATTCCCAATCATATAACATTAATCATTCATTCATCCATTAATAACATATAACATTCATTCATTAACATATAAAATTCATTAATTAACATATTCACATTCATTCATTAACATATAATATTCATTCTTTCAGTTTTTTACATATTATCAAAAATATGGTTGTCATGATATGATTTCAATCACTTTTTTTCTTTCTTTCTTTTTAAAGCTAAAAAATATGAAGTGGAGTATCGTTTCTAAATCATCATCCCCCTTTAGTTGTTACGCCATACGCTCGTGATGATCTTAATCGTCTGATGCGTCCTACTCCACGGCAGTGGATGCCAGCGCAAGGGTCTCTAATAACAAAGAAATATTAAAGCGGTATATTTTATTATTATTATTATTACAAGTATTTCATTAATTAAAGAACATTAAATTTCTCTTTACTTGATGGTTCCACATCATGTTCTTGAACTTATGTTATAGACTCATGCTCAACATGCTGAACACCCTCTAAATCCTGATCTGTAGTTGAAACATGAAAGGTTACATTAATTAATACACCAATTGAAATTAAATATGTTTAAAGAACATGAGAGTGGTCCTCTTTACCTGATGGGGCTACATCATGTTCCTAATCATTCTCAACACGTTGATCACGCTATACATGTTCTAAATTTGAAACACGAAAGGTTACATTAATTAATACCAATTGCAATTAAATATGTTTAAAGAACTTTAGGTGGTCCTCTTTACCTGATGGGGCCCACATCATGTTCTGATCTTCTCTGCTTTGATCGCTCAACATGTGATCACATTCTGCTCTGAAATCTTAGGGATGCACACACCTTCATGCATAGTTGTTCTCCACCCTCACTGGGCATTAATGCCGCCGTATGCGTGTTATCATTGCTTGAATGTTTAAAACAAATAGGCATGTAATTAATTTATGGTGAAAATTAATAATGAATAGATTGCACAAGTATTCAATTTTAAATAAAATTTATTGAGTTTATTTACCTGCATGTCAGATGTAGTGGAAGATTATGTTTTCCTAGTAAAGACTCTTAGGCATTCAACCATGGCTCCATAACCTTGCTAGAAGGCAATCTTCAGGTCCTCTTCTATGGGAACTCTGTTGAATTGAGAGCCCTACATTTTTACATAAGATCATGAATTTTGCTTCTATGGTGTGATAAAACCAAAAAAAAATTCAATTTATTATTTGGATACAATATTTCATTATTGATACTTACAATTCATGCAGCTAATTTCATATAACCACCAGAGCCAAGTTTCTGTTGCCCATGTTTTTCTAGTCTTGCCTTTGATGTGTGGGTAGCCTGAAAAGTTTGAAATATGTTAGATTATGTAAAGAAAAGAGTAATCAATATATAATTACATTGTTGATAGTATCACATACCTTCCTTGCTTTGGTGGTGTCTTTCCTTTTTTCTTTTCAGCTTTCTCCTTTCCATCAGACACCAAGTCCTTCCACTCCCTCTCCAGAATCATGGGGGGACGCTGGTACTTTTTGTTCTTCTCTAAATGTGACCTATATTGATTCTCCACTTCTTTAGATAGGTACCAGAATTTCTTGGGACCTTGGGTTGGTTGATATTTTATCACGAACAACACAACTTAAATGGTTAATGAGCTCATCTTTTAAATCTTGATTTGGGCATTCCATGGGTATGCGTATGGTGAGCCTGAAGAGATCCAATGCAATATCACTTAGATGTTTATACAAAACATCATTTCCTGCAAAATGATCATGGGATCAATAGTCTAAAAAGAGCGATCAATAAGTAAATTTCAATTGGATTATATATAATAATAATTAAAAAATTTTAAAGTACTTGGGACCTTCTCTATCTTTATGGGAATAAATCTTTGGTCACCACAAATGTGACCCAGAGAAATGTTCTTGCACTAATGTCTGGGAGAAGATCCAATCTTTGCTAAAAATATCACTAGTACTAGTGGCCTCCTACATCCCAGTACATGTCTTGATGCATGTTACGGCATGTGTTATGCAGGAGGTGCACTAACGAGATGCACACGCCAGGTATATGTTGCGACATTCGAACTGACAATATAGGCACAGATGATGTGATGACCTTATCGTAGGAAGATCAGGCTGGACACTTGTACCAACCCCTACTCCTCAGGCAGCACTAGCAGTACCTTGATCATGGCCAGAAGCATCATGAGGACGCAAAAAATCCTGTAAAAACAACACATTTTAATTCATGACATAAAAGAGTACAAAATATAAAACCATGAATGAAATTATGTTATAATGAAAGACCTCATGATAGCTTACTTGCAAGTTTTGTGATCTCTCAGTCAATATTTTAACCCTCTCTCTTATCTCATTTGTTTGAGGAACTATGAATAACAACTTAAGGATTTCTTCATTGCATTTTTTTTGGGTCTTCCTCATCATATCGAGAGGGTTTGTTGAATAAGCAATGTCATCATCACATAATATTGACTGCACCTCCCTATGGATGCTCTCGTCTACTGCTAGTGCCTTTCCCCGATTAGTCGATTGCAACAAGAATATTAAAAACATTATTGAAATTAACCCAATAAACTTATGAAAAAAACATAATAATAAAATCTTGATAGATTGCAAGTTATTGTTACTACCGTCCAAATGTGTCCATCACAAATCAAATCTACTTAACATTTTAACTCCCAAACTTTGTAACAAGTGTTAAATGTGACTATGGTCCACGAGTTACACAACCAAGGCCTCAAATGTATTCTCTAATTGTAATCAAAGGACTTTAAGCTTCATTCAAGTAAATAAACTTGAAGGGCTACCACCAAGTGGTTTGGACACCTACATGACTAAAAATAGCAGCAAATTTACATTTAATTTCCATATGTCTAAGTGGTTAACAAGGAGGGAGTGTGTACTAGGACTTGGTTAAGTCATCATAAGTTTATGCTTTGGCAATAAAAATTGTTTAAGTCATCTTAAATCTTCCTATGTCTAATTGCTAGGAGACTTTTGGTATTTTTTAAGGTAGGATGATTGATGAAAGAGCCCAAAGAGCCTTTCTCCATGGTATCCAGGTACACATAGCAGTGGTCTTCTCTTATATGGTTGGACATGATTTAAAGAACTTAGCTAGGAATTATTCATTTAACCTAAGGTTTTCTCATAATGCCATCATTGGAAAAGTATGATAAAATTCTTCTATTATGAAGAATTGGTCTATGTGCCTCTAGTAATCACTATAAATGTTTGTAAGGATAAAATGACCAATTGCATCAAGTAGGAGAGAATCAACTTTGAGTTATTCAAAGATTATATTCCTTTATTCATAATTTTTAAGGGTTGTGTGTGGAGGAGGTTATCACTACCAAGAAGGGAGGAGACCTTTCCTTGTGATGGAACTTGAAAATTTTGCTCTTTGTGTTCCATTTTTATCTTGCCTTATGTCTTTGGTCATCTATGGTGTTTGGGAAAAGCCTAAGGTTGGGGTTTTACCTTTGTCTTCATGTAAAACCATAATGTTTATCTTACGCCTTGGGTGGGATCTTTTGGGTTGTTACTTTTTGGGGAGGGTTTTAAAACAACTTAAGCCCCATCGCTTCATCTAGGCTAGGCCCCTTTTGATTTATCATTTTATTTCCTTTGCCCGACTTTATTATTTCTTAAGTCTTGGATGGTCCCGTGCTTCCTCGTTTAAAAAACAACTTATGCCATTGTTTATCATCGGCCTAGTGATGTCCCCTTGTTCTTTTAATAAATGTTTTATATTTTGCAGAGGGACAAGTTTGCATGACCATAGATCAATTATCATTTGATCTCAACCATTCCGTGCCATCCCGTGATGACCCCACCACACTTTTTTGGTTGATCGTGATATCACGGGCGAGCGCCACGTGTCTCATTTAATGAAGCCAAAGAGATGATAGAAATACTTTGATAAATTTTCATAGGGTTTTAATACATTATGTAGCGGGTTACTAAAGCATTTATGAGATGCACATGTTTCAAATCAACCGAGATGTTATAATCTCAGTAGGAAAGGTGCTTGATGGTTAATGACAAAGCTGGCGACTGTGTTGAATGAACAGGATTACCGATGGTTGAGATCCACGGTTGCCCACCATAGCGTGATCAGAAGTTGCAAGGTCTTTATTGATCACGATATCGCGGGTGAGCGCCACGTGGATTTCCTTGGCAATGCATAGTATGGTGGGCCCTTATTTCCATGATGGAGATCGTGTTAGTTTGTTTTGAAGGAAACCGTTCGATCATCTGACCAAAGTGAAGGATCAATGGCTAGTATTTGAATCTGCATCAAATGTGATTACAAGGTTCTATTCTGTAATTTCATATTTCTGTTTAGCCCTCCTAGAGAACTAAAAACTCAAGATTACAGCTGCCCTCCTAGAGAACTAAGTGTTGAAGAGAGCCAAGATAAAGACACCAGACAGATGGCATATAGGTCATTTGTAGCAGACAATGAATTTTGATATACATAGACTCAAATGTATGTATTTTGATGGAGTAAATGAAGAGATCTAAGTTGCAGATTAAGATTTTGGTATCAGTTGTTTGTTAAATTTATGCAGTTATTTGATTGTCTCCATTATGATGCTTCTCTATTGTTTAAATTGATATAACAAGTTTATACTCAGTTTATCATTGTACATTTGCTATATATGTGTGATCTAGTTATTCAGTTCTCTAAAGTAGGGATTAAAATCTTTTAATCAATCACAACAATTGGGAAGTGTTACTTGGATTAATAAGAAGAATCAGATAACTAGAATTGCCATTCTATCTCAAGAAGAGTTTGTCAATTATTCACTTGCACGTTTACACAAGTTGTAAACAATTTTTGTGCCTGACAATTTGAATTATTGCCGTTATTGAAATCCACATTTGTAGATATTCATTAGACTCCATATACCCAATAAGGCACTGGTCTCCCCTTGTATTCTTTTATAATTTTCATTATTCTTATTTATTTTACACTTACATTTACAAATACACATACATATGCATTTATTGTTTTCATTTATTTCTCATGTAGTTTAATAGTTTGATCGATTTCATATTATGTGTGTTGAAGATCTTAGGATTCCAATTACATTAATTTATGGATATGTTGTATCTATAACACTACAAAACCATATACTCTTTGCATTTACACATTTAAATACATTTATATACATAGGTATAGATTTCTTTAATGATATGTTGCATTTGTGTTCTAGAGCATCCAATAATTGCATTTACATTTACATTTAAAATACATATACATACATACATACATGCACATACATACATACATATATATATATATATACATATATATATAGATATACATATATATATAAATGTGTTATTGTTTGTGTTGCGTGTGTGTGTGTATGCATATCATTATATTAGGTGTTCAAAAAACAACCCATTAAGGTGCACACATGGATAAAAAAATCATGGAAATCAAATCTCCCATACATATTTGTTTGAA